>CM021104.1:655359046-655842884 GCA_007115665.2 Sequoiadendron giganteum
GGATAGATCCTTGAAAAATGCAATTAAAAGGGCTTGAATTTTGAATTAAATGGCCTATTAAGCTCAATTTTCCACAATTAATAAATGAAACCCTAGATAAGTGTGAAAGTGTAATACAACACTTTAAAACACCTTAAACAAGGTACAATTTAAGTACATTTTTTAAAAAGGTCCCTAGATTCAATGTGAATGTGTACAACACATTACAACACTAAATCAAGGCATTATTAGGCTAATTTTATAGATCATTTATTCCCAAATTAAGTGTGAAAAAGAGCTAATTTTTTCTACACTTCAGTTATAATTATAACATAAAGGAGGGGTAATTTTTTTATTAAAATAAGAAGTACAAAGCAAGGGAACTACATAGCCCTACCAAGCTCCACCAAGTGATCCAACTATTCAAATAGATCTGGAGGTAACTGACCTCGATCCACCCAATTCCAATAATGAATATGATCAAAGACCCATTTAGCCAAATAACCAATAACACCATTCAACTCTCTAGGAATATGAGTGAAAGTAACAAACTCCAAAGAAGCACAGAGATTGAGAATCTAATCAACAATCAAAGCCAAATTCCAACTAACATCATCCAAATTTCGCTTATTCATCAAGTTCACCATAACTTGGAATCAAACTCATATATGATCCTTCGCCACCCCAATTGACTTCCACGCTCCACAACCAATAAAATGGCTTGAGCGTCCATTAGATTATTAGTATGAAGACCCTTATAAACAAAGAAGATAAGATGAACATCTTTAGAGATATCTCGACCAACACCACCAATTCTAGCATGACCAGGATTTCCTCGAGAAGATTCATCCGTGTTGATTTTTAAGACTTCATGAGGTGGAGGAGACCATCTCCCCACCCTATTCATCTTCAGGGTAGAATGCCTACATCTATTGCACATGAGATATCATTGCTGAGGAGGAAGATGAAGAAGATTACAAAAACCAACATCACAAGGATCCAGTAATGCTGTTAGGTCACACTTAGCTGCAATATTTTCTCCCAAAGAATGCATGATTCTCCACTACAAGTGAGGGGCCACCAACATCACATCTTAAAAATTCTAAGGATTCCTTTCCAACTAAAGGTTTTAGATAATAAAGGATGGGAAAAGAGCCTATGCATCTTGAAGAAATGAGGTAGAAATAGGGGCCCTGCCCCATCGATCCAAAAACTTAACCAATGAGGAAATATGCCGACAGGGCGTATTCCAGACCCTCCACCACACTTACACATATTGAAGGGCCTCAGAAACCACACTTACATAAATTATCCCAAGTAATAGACTTGTTTTGAGTAACTAACCACATGAAGAAGTTGCACTTGAGCCACAACAACTTGTGCCAAACTTGCTTCCACCAAGGGACTTCAATATCCCCAAACAACTATCTACCAAGTGTAGACACCTAAAAATGACTTAGGCCTGCAAGCAATATTTTATCACGTTTTTCCCTAGCATAATTATAACATGTTAATTATGTTTCTAACCCACATTCAACTATTAATTAAATAATTCATAATTATTTAATTAATTCATAATCTCTCATTCTTCATGATTATTAAATAAATAAATCTTATTTATTTATTTTAATATGTCACTAATTGTCAAAGTCTTCTAATAATTAAATAAAGTCATCAATTTATTTAATTAATCCTTATCATTAAAGTCATCCTGATTATTAAATTAATATATTTTAAATATATTGATTTAATTCCTAAATCCTCTCTTAATTAAATAAATTCATTTATTTATTTAATTAAGTAATTATCTCTTCTAAATTAAATAATTATTATTAATTATTTAATTGCCTTTTGTGACATTTCCCTATTTTTAAATAAAACAATTTATTTAAAAATGACTTCACATAGTTAACTGATTCTTCTTTTAGTAATTGATTTCAAAAATCAATTACTCATTATCTCACAAATCTTTATTTTGAATTAATTTAATTCAAAACATAATTATTCTTCTACAAATCAAGTAATTTCTAAAATTACTGATTTTCTAAAATCTCATCCTCTTGTCTTCCGATTTTTACTAATTTCATCTCAATTGTCACATTCAGTCTTGATTTAATTCATTTAATTAAATCTTATTCACACATATGGGTATTTTTCCCTAACCCTAAATGAGAGTTGCCTTATTGAATCTTGACCTTTGATTCTAGGGCATTCCTCAATTTCTCATCTCGTTCGTCCATTCAAGATTGCATTTTCTATAAAATGACAGTCTTGATCTCATTTTTGGGATCGATAGTTTACTTAATTTATTTTTATTATAGGCATTATCACACATTAGGCTTATTTTATTATTACTGTGCATAAATATAACTAACTTTCTAGTTTGCATAGGTTTATTTAAAATCCTTCAAAGGCTTTTGCTAAGGCTAGACATATAGAATTTGCTCTTAAATCTGAGGGCATCCATTTTCATAGCAAGCTAGAGGAGGTACAATGGAAGTCAGTCATGGAGTATTAGATGGGTGAGATCTTTCTGGTTTCTCACATGTATTTATTATTTCTCCTTTGCTTTTCATTGTTTGATGTTTTCATTAACATGCAGGTACAACTAATCATTTGTTGATGTTTGCAAGAATTTAACATCATTACATTGGTGAACCCGACATCCTAACACACATTTGCAAGTTTCATACGGCTTTAGAATTTGTTTTACAGGTACAAGTGCATGGAAAGCCGCAACTGCAGCCTAAAGCGACACAACTGCTCTGTCGAGCCGCATTTGCGCTCACGAACGACGCATTCACAACTGTGCAATGCATTTGCTAGAACCAGAACCGCAACCGACCTCCTGAGCCGCATTTGACAAGCTAGCCTACGTGAGCCGCAACTGCCGAGCTACATTTGCTGAGCCACAAATGACTGGTAAAACTTCAAAAATTCTATTTTTGTTATATTTGTAATCTGGATCCAACGCATCCGCGACTAGAAATTGATTAGTTTTTATGTTCTTTTATTTTCTGGATTAAAAAGAACCAACTCTAGGGTAGACACACTAATTGGAAATCTATCAATCCTAGGTTAGGCAATCTAACTTGGAATTTACCAATCCTAGGGTAGTCACTACACTCTTCTTTTTGGTTAACAATGAACACCATGTCTTTGTGAAGCAACATCTTCACCTAGTTTGGATAATCTTCATTTGGGCTTAAAATTGAACATCTTTTTGCTATGTTTGTGGGTAATAGGTATATGCTCTCCCCTTTACTAGGTGATCAAAAAACCAAACTTGCCCATTTTCTTTATGCACTTTCATGCTTTATTAAAACCTTTAGAAGGCCTGCCGTAGTGGGAAAAAGTACTCACCCTATGGGAACGACCTAAGTGGGAACAACCAAAGCTAGGTTTTCCAACCCACTATAATCAAAAGCGAATTCGGGGAAAGTCCACAATTCAATGGTAGTGTGCAAAGATAACCATCCCAAAAACCTTTGTTCTAAAGGTTGGGAGGTCTCCTAAGGGAGTTTATCATTTGTCACGCTAAATGGAAACCTTGACTAAAATCCTTAGTGTAGAAGCCAGCCGAGTCAGTATCCAGAAATTGTCTCAATCATGGTGCAAGGGGAGGGAAGAATCTCCCCCCAAGACACTCACCATATAATCACCATGGACTGTTTGCTCAAGGGATTCGGTATCCACTTCTGTCACCTTGAGTACGCACCTGGAAAAGACAAAAACACGGGCACCCTCTAGGCGGTGACATGGTTGTGTGAGTCGATGTGATTTTAAGATGTGGGTTGTGATTGTTACGATGACCCTTTGACCATTAAGAGTGAGTCTACTTGAACATACATTTAAGGTTTTAATATCTATGTGTTTGAAAACTGTTTTCAAAAAGACTTCAACAAATCAAAAATTCACAAATCCGGGTCAAAACAAAAACTTGTCAAAACTGTAAAACAGTGTTCGGGTTTTTGCAAAATTGTCCATTGCAATGCAATCGCTATGATAAACCACAATTGTGTAGTCCAGAGCCGCATTTGATAAATTAAATTGCAATTTCTTAAAAGAAAGCCACATTTGACATGTCAAACCGCAATTGCGCAGTTCAAAGCCGCAATTGAGAAATCAAACTGCAATTGTCTATCGACGAGTCGCATTTAGCATTATCAAATCGCATTTGCTCCATTAAGTCGCATTTGCAAGTCCTAACACCGCAATCGACTGCCAATCAATAATTTGTTTGGTGAAATGATGGATCTGCCTTACTGCATTGCAATTGCCTAAGACCGAGTCTCATTTTCCATCCCAAACCACATTTGACTTGTCAAACCGCATTTGTTGTCTAGAACGCCGCATATGCCACTTTGCAAAACAAGTCAAAATCCTGCAACGCATCTACTTTATTACACCGCATTTGGGACCTTAAATGACGCATTTGACTGTCAATTGGGAAAGCATTAATTTTATCAAAAACCAGAGGCTAAAATTTTGCAATCAAATTTTGCTGACATCCTTTTTCGCCAGCCTCTATTAGAAACTAGCAAGGCACTTGCCCAAGTCATCCATATTTTCATTTTAGTCTTCATCTAGCTTGCAATCAGTCATCGTCATCTTCATAGGCAAAGTCTAAAGTCCTCAAAAATTTTGCACACCTTTGGGATAGGAAAACTTTATTTCCTTTGTCAAACCATTTGTCTCAAAAATAAATTATCATTGGACCAAGTCAAAAAAAATTGATCCTAAATCATTGTCCTTTTGGTGAGCTATTTCCAACTCATAAGTCTAGTGTGGAAGTCTTACCTTGTCATTTTATCATCTTGTCCTACTAATCAATCCTTTGACAATCCAAATCGAGACATTTGGCCAGACTTTGAGTGGTTAGAAAACCTTTCCTCAAAATCATTCGACATAAGGCATCCCCTTTTATCATTTTGCATAGTCTTGGTCTCATTTCATCCACCATCATGTCTTCAAGTCACGATGACATGCTTGCTAGTCAAATTGAATGCAAATTCAATAGTAACAGTCAAACACAACTTGCTAGGGACTTCAAAATGCTATACCTCCAATGCAAGTCCAGATGCACCTCAACCTCTAGTCCTCCATCCATCTATCCCTCCTACCAACAATCCACAAGTCCTAGTCCTTTATCCATCTACTATCAAGGGTCCCCTAACACTGTCCATGGCACTAAGTCACAAGAAACTTCCATTAGTCATACCCACCCTAACGTTGACAAGGGAAACCAACCCACCATTAGTCCATTCCAAGCCTCCACATCATATCTTATTCCATCCACGTCATATCCTAGTCTTCCATTCATGTCATATCCTAGTCCTTTATCATATCCTAGTCCATCCACGTCATATCCTAGTCCTCCATCCACGTCATATCGTAGTCTTCCATTCATGTCATATCCTAGTCCTTCATCATATCCTAATCCTCCATTCAAGTCATATCCTAGTCCTCCATCCATGACAAATCCTTGTCAAGTAGTCATGTCCTACCCTAGCCCATCATCCTTTAACCAAGCCCAAAACTCCATGTCCTATCCTAGTCCAGCATACACCAATCCATTTCAAGACACTCCATTTGGTCATGAAAACATATCTAGTCATGGTCTCCAAAGTCCCATCCCATCTCATAAACTTGAGGATACATATCAAGAGGCGAGTCCAAAGCACAACGGTATAACATCACCGTCATGTCAAGATCAAAGTAGTCCATTCCATGAATCCATCTTTAAATCCATTCAAGAAGTCTTCCTAGACAATAATGACACACCAAATACACCTATCTTTGGTCAAGATTCTGTCCAAGACCATGTCATTCAAGAGGAACCTCTCCTTGGTCAAGATATTATTTCCACTCATGACATCCAAAATGCACCCATCTTTGATCAAGACACTATCTTTGATCAAGAAGTCCAAAATGATCCACTCCTTGACCTCTATGCCATTCATGATCAAACACTTGAAGATGACCCTATCCAAGCTTTGGATAATGACACTCCCAAAAGTGAGACACTTGCCTCCATGGGACACATAGATGATCTACCACTAGAACAAGAATATTCTAGCATGGACATATTTGCAAATGATCAAGCTATAGCTGAATTTAGTGGGCTCTATGACAATGACCATGAAGACGGTTTTGACATAGACTTGGAAGCACCAAGAGAATCATCAGAATCTGACAGGTCACTTAATCAGACTAAAGATATTAATCAAAAACCTATCCAATATGTCAGTAAAGCTACAACATCCTATCAATTAGGATCATCTAAGTTTTTCAGAGCAGGCTTTCTTATAGAGGAGAAGATTTCAAGCATTAATCTCCCCAATAATGATGGGTTATCATCTTGCTTCCAAAGTAACAAGTATCCCATCCCCAACAAAATATGTTAGAACATGCATTATCAAGGAAAAGGATTAGGCCTACATGAGCAAGGAATTCTGGAACCCGTACAAGTTCAAGCACATTACAGACATCAAGGTCTTGGCTATTCATCAGTCAGAAAATCAAAAGATGTTAGTGGTCCCTCCTCAATGTTGGGGGCAAATTTATCTAATAAAAATGTCAAAATGGGTATCATGAGTAGTCCTTTTCATAAGATTGTTTCCAATACCCCTTCCCTCCACACCCCAAAACATCATTCCATCATGAATCAACCTTCCATTTGGAACCAACAACAAATGTAAACATCAACAAATGATTAGTTGTACCTGCATGTTAATGAAAACATCAAACAATGAAAAGCAAAAGAGAAATAATAAATATATGTGAGAAACCAAAAAGATCTCACCCATCTAATACTCCATGATTGACTTCCATTGTACCTCCTCTAGCTTGCTATGAAAATGGATGCCCTCAGATTTAAGAGCAAATTCTATATGTCTAGCCTTAGGAAAAGCCTTTGAAGGATTTTAAATAAACCTATGCAAACTAGAAAGTTAATTATATTTATGAAAAGTAATAATAAAATAAGCCTAATGTGTGATAATGCCTATAATAAAAATAAATTAAGTAAACTATCGATCCCGAAAATGAGATCAAGATTGTCATTTTATAGAAAATGCAATCTTGAATGGAGGGACGAGATGAGAGATTGAGGAATGCCCTAGAATCAAAGGTCAAGATTCAATAAGGCAACTCTCATTTAGGGTTAGGGCAAAATACCCATATGTGTGAATAAGATTTAATTAAATGAATTAAATCAAGACTGAATGTGATAGTTGAGATGAAATTAGTAAAAATCGGAAGACAAGAGGATGAGATTTTAGAAAATCAGTAATTTTAGAAATTACTTGATTTGTAGAATAATAATTCTATTTTGAATTAAATTAATTCAAAATAAAGATTTGTGAGATAATGAGTAATTGATTTTTGAAATCAATTACTAAAAGAAGAATCAGTTAACTATGTGAAGTCATTTTTAAATAAATTGTTTTATTTAAAAATAGGGAAATGTCACAAAAGCCAATTAAATAATTAATAATTATTATTTAATTTAGAAGAGATAATTAATTAATTAAATAAATAAATGAATTTATTTAATTAAGAGAGGATTTGGGAATTAAATCAATATATTTAAAATATATTAATTTAATAATCAGGATGACTTTAATGATAACGATTAAATAAATAAATCGATGAATTTATTTAATTATTAGAAGATTAGTGACATATTAAAATAAATAAATCAGATTTATTTATTTAATAATCATGAAGAATGAGAGATTATGAATTAATTAAATAATTATGACTTTATTTAATTAATAGTTGAATGTGGGTTAGAAACATAATTAACATGTCATAATTATGATAGGGCAAAAGGTGATAAAATATTGCTTGCAGGCCTAAGTCATTTTTAGGTGCCTACACCAAGCTGCTTATAACCAACAAACACAAAGTACTTCCTGGACAAATCAAAACCATCCCAAGACAAGACATCAAGTCCCCTCAAATTATTACAAGCACTGGAAGCCATAAGTTGAGAAAGATCATGCCTATCCGCCTTAGACCCCCCAAGTGGCCACTCAGAAGGATGCTTCCAACAAAAGCTTACAGCCAATCCACACTATTGTGCAACCTTATAATGCTTAATGGTATACCAGCCAGTTGCAAAAAAAGAATAAAAAAGGGACTGGAGGTGAGGAAAAGTAGAGACAATAGGTGGGTGACCATCCCAAGAATCTAACCAAAAAATATTTTGTGACACCGAATGAAAAATCCAAAAAATCGCATGCTTAATCAAATGTGCCCCCACTTTCAAAGTATGCCAAATCATAGAACCACTCCCCTCTAGAGGATGGCAAGGAACCTCAAAAGAAGCAACAACCCTAAGATATTTATGGTTGAGAATACAAGCCCATAACTGGTCCTGATTGGTACACGACCAGTAGTAAAGCTTAGCAGCAAGAACTTCCCTGTTCAAAATAGCAGAGCATAAACCAAGACCACCCTCCTGCTTTGGTCTACACACAAATTCCCACTTAACAAGGCTCCACTTAGTAGACATCAATTACCACTCCAAATAAATTGACGTGAGAGAGCATCAAATTCCTTAAGGAAATACATAGGAGCCGATTGAACAAAGCATCTATAGATGGGAAGGGCCTCGATAAAAGACTTGAGAAGAGTCACTCTAGCAGCTATAGGCAACCACCAACGAGTCCAATGCCTATTATAGGGATAACTTTAGTGGCGAATATTCACCAATTGGCGAATTTATCGTATCCAACAAGGTATTCAAATTGCCACAACTTCACAAACTATCGGTCTAGTGCATGTCCATTCGTCAACGGTTTTTTTTATGAGGCATGTTTAGGCAATAAATTCGCCATAATAGACTACGTGTTTCCAATGGACCGATTAATATTTTTGTTTGGAATCTCGGGGAGCATGTCATAAAACACCAACATATTCACCAATACTATTAAAACAACATTATATGAGGACCCATTTTTCCAGTTAAAATTTACAAATAGTTGCTTGTGAAGACCCATTTCACCAATTAAAATTTATAAATAGTTGCTTATGAGGACCTATTTCGCCTTGAAAATTACATAGTATCATTGTATAAGCACGCGAGATTCACCAAATTTTTAGCATACCATTTCAAAATCCCATAGAATTCACCAAATATGGATTGATATAAATACAATTGAAGCTGTTATTTGTTCTTACACATTTTTTTCAGTTTTACACATTTTGTTCGGTTCTAAGGTTCTACTTCTCGATTTAGAAGTCAACAAAACCTGAAAACGTAGAATCAAAGGTGAGTGATCATTTCTTCATACTGTTATTAGTTATTAGTTATAATAATAAGATTTATTTATCTGTTTTTCATTCTTGCTTCAGTCTTAAACATAATTTTGAGTAGGGAATGTGATCTATATTCTCTGTTGGTTTGTCCTTCTTAAACAAGAATAAATATTTTTCTATCTTTTATTCAAAGTGAGATATCAATATGTCAGGCAGCAAGGGTAAGACTCCTGAGCATGAGGGTAATGAAGAGACTGGGGGGCCATAAAAATTCCCAAAACATGGAGGTACCATATAGTCTTACTTTGGAATTGGCAAATATTCTAATACATCAAATCAAGGTGGCGCTACACCATCAACTCTTCCACCAAATATTATTGAAGATGGAGTTACATCATCAACTCTTCCGTCACAGGAAGGTCAAGGTGAGATTTTCATTTTGTTAAATCAAAATGTATCAAATGAAAATGGCAATATCACATAAGATGTCCCAAGGGATACCCTGGATAGCCAAAATGAGATAATTGGTTTGTATGAGGATAATGTTGGTAGCAAGAAAATAAAAGGCAAAGAAAAATTAGGACGTGAGTGGGAAATGACAAGGATTTTTCAAATTGGTTGGTTTTCAAAGTACCCATTCCTTGACCTAGTGGGGCTATCGAACGAAAATGATATTGAAAGGGAAATAGAGGTCAAATGTAATATTTGTAGTTGGAAATGTGGAAGAGACAAGATGATGCAGCTAAAACTTTACACTATAGAAAATCATATCGGAAAATTTTACGAAAAACAAATCATAGATAGAAAGGAACAATCAGTTGTACAATGGAAATCAAAGTAATAATGTTTTCATGTTAAGTATGTTGTAGATTATGGAGAGCATAATCATAGAATGTCGAAGATTAAAAAATGTGAAGGTACACTTGAGGCTCATTTTGGAAAAGCCATGGCAGCAACAAATTTGTCAAAAGCTATTCAAATGAGTGTTGTTTTCCATATTTTGTCTAGAGGGAGTCCTATGATAGACTACCCAAAATATTTTGATATATTATCTTATTTGAGTGTTCCCCACTTTCCTTTCTCACATTGGTCAGTAAACGCTGGATGGGAATAGGCGAATTGTCTTGCTGTAGTGGAAAAGCAAGATTTAAAGGAGAAATTAAAAGACTCAAAATTCATTGCATTATCTTTAGATGAAGTTACTGCGGTAGACAATACTTCTTGGGTTTGTATGCAATTGTATACTATAGAACAACATTTTCACCAAGATCATCTTCTTTGTGTTCATAAAATGAAGGACAGTTCAACATCATAAAATCTATTTGAACTAGTCAAGAAATATTTAAAAGAAATTATAGGTATGAATTAGTTAACAATTGCCAAAAATTTGGTGTGTGTAGGAGCTAATGGAGCTGCAGTGATGCAAGTTCAAAGGAGTGGTCTTTGCACAAGGTTACAAACTACTTGTGCACCATACATGCTTGGCATTCATTGCATGGTCCACATAATGAATTAAGAATTCAAAATTGTAAGCAAGTTTCCTACAGTATCAAAATTTGAAAATCTAGTTTGCGAGATCCACGCATACTTCTACTGAAGTCCCAAACGTTTCCTTGAATTTCAACATTTTGCTGAGGGAATAACACTTGGAAACAATATTCTCAAGGATGTTTATACCAAATAGATCTCCCTGCATGGACCAACACAATGAGTTCTTTCAGAATATCAATCCTTGATTGGAGTGATGTATGAGCATCACAACACAATAGACAAAGCTCTTGACCTCTTACATAGGTTAAGCGATATAGGGACACTCTTGAATTTAGCTAGTCTTCTCCCCATGTTGGACGAGATGAAAAACCTTGTGAAGAAATCCCAAGACATAACTATGTATATTTATGAATATGCCAATCTACGTAAAATTACATGCTTGGCCCTCGATCATCTATATCTAGATCTAACACAAGAAGGCGCAAATTATTTGATGTGGTGAAAAATTATTGATTTGAATAATCTTGATAATTATTTACAGTTTAATGCAAGCGGGAACTTATGTATTTATGTATGTGGATATGAGATACCAATGTACCATTGTAAGATAGCCAGGTGCTCTAGAAAAGAAGTACTTGTTAACGAGGAAGATTTGGCATTCTTAAATCTGTTAGTGATAATTTGAAGGAAATTGCAAAATATTTTTCCTCAGATATTCGTGAAAGATTCCCTCAACATGAAATAATTGAAGCCATGGGTATTTTGTATCCTCAATTTTGGGTAAACCGAGATAACCCAAAATATTTTCATGATAAAGTAAAAATCTTGATCGAACGGTTTTTGAAAAAGGTAACATACAATGAGTAGACAATAGAATGAATTTTAAATGAAAATAAGCTTAGAAAGTAATGTGGGAGTTTTGCAATAGCTATGAGGAACCAATATAAGTCCATGGGCAAGGAGAAAGCCTTTGAACTAAGATCAATCAAAAAGGTTTGGACAAGCTTAAGTCAAAGTGAAATATTGTGTGGTTCGATGTCAGAATATTTCAAACTTGTTGATTTATGTCGAACAATGATATTGGGGTCGGTGGAGGATGAGAGATTTTTCATGACATTGGGGATTTTGAAATCAAAGTTAAGAAACAAACTGGACAAGAATTTGGAAAATTGCTTGAGGATGAAAGGAACATCGTATAATGTCAAAAAATTTCCTTTTGAAAGGGCACTCACAATCTGGAGGTCAACATGTGCAATAAGAAGGACCAGGTTGTGAAACACAAGCTCTCCAATTAGAAGAGCCTCTGGTACTAGTGGTAGTACTAGTGGCAGTGGCAATGGGCCTGGAACAAATGACAATGATATTGAAATTGACACAAATCAAACAATGAATGTTGAATTTGAGACACAGGTCAAAGAAAGTGTAGAGCAGTCTCAGAATCAAGATGACTCTTTTACTTTATCTGAAGATGAGCATCGGTTTGAGGATCCTGACTACGTTTAGGAAATGGAAGAGAATTAGTAGGTTAAATTAGGTATTTTTATTGCACTTCATGAATCAGTTTCCATTGTTCCAAAGTCCAATCTATAGTTGATGATATTTCATATTGTATTCAATGAAAATTGAAATTGTGAATCATTGCACTTCATGATATCTTATTTTATATTGTACTCAAGCACTACATGAATCATATTCCAAATTGTAGTTGATGATTTCTTATATTGTATTCAAAGAAATTGTGAACCATTGCACTTCAAGTTCAAGATATTCTATTTTATATTCCGCTCCAAGTCTCCATGATATTTTATATTATATTGCTAATTTCACTTCATGAATCATATGCCAAAGTCAAACTGTAGTTGATGATATTTTATAAGTTATATAAAATTCAATACCATTGGCCTAACAATGCTTCATGAGCAGAATCCCCATCACAGTCCCGTCGATGGCCTGATGAAAATAGCTCACAACCTAGTATCGATGTAACAATACTCTATTGGGATGACTCCTAAGTTTCTCTCCCGATATACTGATAGAGTCAAGTTGTCAACAAAAGTAACCATGATTTATATTTTATGACCATGGGAATGAATTATCTTATTTTATTGATAATCACAAAAAATATACCACACTTTGATTTTATGAACAATGCAAATTGTAGAAATTTGTGTGACAAGATCCATATTATAGCCTACATTCACATTACATCCATAAATATTAAACAAATTTGAAATTCTGTAGTGACTTAGTCCTTCCCCCATTCCTAACAAAATTCAATACCATCGGCCTAACAATGCTTCATCGGTGGAACCCCCATCACACTCCTGCCGATGGATCGATGAAAATAGCTCACAACCTAGTATCGGTCTAACAATACTCTATCGAGCTGACTCCTAAGGTGCTCTCCCGATATACCGATAGATACAAGTTGTCAAAAAAATTAACCATGAATTATAATTTATGACCATGGGCATGTGAATAATCTTATTTTATCAATAATCACAAAAATATAACACACTTTGATGTTATGAACAATGAAAATTGTAGAAATTTGTGTGACAAGATCCATATTATAGCCTACATTCATATTGCATCCATAAATACTAAACAAATTTGAAATTTCGTAGTTACGTAGTCTTTTCCCCATTCCTAACAAAATTCAATACCATTGGCCTAACAATGCTTCATTGGCGGAACCCCCATCATAGTCTCGCTGATGGCCCAATGAAAATAGCTCACAACCTAGTATCGGTGTAACAATACTCTATCGCACTGAATCCTAAAGTTCTCTCCCGATATATCGATAGAGTCAAGTTGTCAACTAAAGTAACCATGAATTATAATTTATGAAAATGGGCATGAATTATCTTATTTTATCAATAATCACAGAAATATACCACACTTTGATTTTATGAACAATGCAAATTGTAGAAATTTGTGTGACAAGATCCATATTATAGCCTACATTGACATTGCATCCATAAATATTAAAAAAATTTGAAATTCCGTAGTGACATAGTCCTTCCCCCATTCCTAACAAAATTCAATACCATTAGCCTAACAATGCTTCATTGGCAGAACCCCCATCACAAGCCCGCCAATGGCCCAATCAAAATAGCTCACAACCTAGTATCGGTGTAACAATACTCTATCAGGCTGAATCCTAAGGTGCTCTCCCGATATATCGATAGAGTCAAGTTGTCAACAAAAGTAACCATGAATCATTGAATTATAACCATGGGCATGAATTATCGAATGCATAAAGTATATCGGGGGAACTATGGTGCATCAGGAAACATTATCTGGCGTCCCACTGATAAAACGAAGGATAGGTGTCCATCAGTGGAGAGGGTGGCTATTGGTGAAAGACTAATGTGACATCCCAAGGCATCATGCAGCCATGTTGTGGTGCATTTATGAACAATAATTGAATTGAATTATATCACAATTTGATTGCATAGTTGTTACAAAATCCTAAAAGTTTTCGCTTAGGGCAGAAGCAAATTGGCAAAAACTTGGAGTTTTGATGCAGCAAAGATCGGTGGATAGTGGAGACGACTCGGAAAGACTCACATAAGTACTTCACTTTCAGACCTAGCTGAGAATCTATTTTCCTCAAAAGCTTAAGATTTAAATAATGGAAGAGAGTACAAACAAACCCAAAGCTAAAATATAGAAAACGGAAAACCCTAAGAGACTCCTAAATAAAGACCTGATAGATCAATGTCCTGGGTCGGGGCCAAGATGCAAGAGGAGTGCTCAAATGAATACTTCCATGGATCAACTATGGGACAAACAGAAGGTCTTAGGGGATATTTGGACACCACAACGAGGGTACGACCTCTTCATGTACCATTACAAAAGACAATTTAGGTTTCAACCAGTCAATCCATGGAGGTTGAACCTGGGAATACTTGTGGTGCCCAATTTTTTTGTGAGTGTAGAGCTAATTAAAGCTCTTGCTATCAAATATGACCCCAAGAAAAGAAATATTCAGTCACATGGTGGGGGTGACATGCTTTTTATTTCCAGGGATCTCATTTCTAATGTATTTCAGTTAGAGCGTTCACTGAATTTATCATTCATAGTCAAATATATCTTGACAGAGTATCGCCACATGGATACCAACTATAAGAGATGGAAATTACCTTTGCATAGGCCCAGGGATGAAGGAGACCAACTCAAGAGGTTCTCTAGCATTGAAAACCCTCCTTTCCATGAAGATTTGTTCGAAGAGTATTTTCGATACACCTATTATTCAGCTGGTCAAGTTTTGGGAGTAGAGGTTCTACCTCTGATGTTGATTTCCCCAATGGTCTTGCTGCATACATACAGAGTAAGGATGCCAGGCCATTTGATTATTCTAGCTACTTGGCCAATGCCCTACATTGAGGGCTTGAAAAGATAAAAAATAATAGTGATAATATTAATTTTGAACACTATTCTTTTCTTATGCATTTGCTATTATACGAGGGAGAAGTCAGAGGTGTCTGGAGTGAAGAATTAAGGATAAAAGATACAGATGCAAATGGAGATTTTAAACCTTTACAAATGTGGACTTCATTGTGGGACATCCGATTTGGTAGGTCTCATTACCTTTATTTTGAAGAATTTTTCGGAAAACCATTGATGAAGTTGTTGGGATATTCGTGCAATTATAACCTATCCCGAGAAGTACAAAGATTTCTAAGACCACTAGAAAATGACCAAAGAAATAAACTGAATCATAACTTGAGAGACTAGTATGCTTTCCCTAATTGTACAGTGATAAGGGTTTATGGGTTCGAAGGGGCTCCACACCTGATGCCACGAGTAGTTTCTGGCCGAATTGCTTATTTATAAATTGTGAGGCAATTGGAAAAATCTGATTCCAAACACCTCAAAGGACATAGAAAACAATCAATTATGCTCGACACATTATGTTTTGGAGACTTTACAGTGGTTGCCAATGAAGGATATGGAGAAATTGATGGTAAATTAGCATAGTACAACCTACCTCTAGGTGATGTAAGGAAACAATTTGATGCAGAAGGGTTTATTCACAAGCCGAGATTATTATAGGGGCTATTAGGGAATGCACATTTGTTCTCAATCAAAGATGTCATAAGAAACCATGATGAGGTTTCCACCAAGGAAAGAATGGCCTCCTATAACAAGATTATTCTTGCAGAGGAATGGAAGAGAAAAAATGTCCCATCTTATTCAAAGGCATTTGGTGAGATACATGATCCTTTAAAAAGAATTGAGCAACTCATCACTCATGTCAATGAATTGCTAAAGGATGTTCCCCCAATTGTTTTTGATGCACCTCATGTAACCTTTTCAGGAGTACAAGCAAAAGACATAGAGCCCTTGGATTACATACCTTCATAGCCTACTCCTAAGGTATGTTTTTCTATAGATACTGATATAAGTGAAGAAGAGTAGGGTGATGAAGAGGGTGAGCAGGTCAAACAAATAAGTGTTTCTATGATTGCACAATACAAGCCCCCTCGAGAGCAAAATATTGTAAAATTTGAGGCATCAAATGAACTATCTGATGATGTGAGGATCAGGGCTAGACAACAGTTTATTTTTTATTATGATTTTGTTAAATCTTTTGAATTTAAATAATTTTTTTATGAATATAAAGGTAGAAAAAAGAGACAACAGATACACGATATCACTCCTTAACATGAGGCAACCACTTTGGAGGAATTGAAAAGGGAGGTAGAAAAGGAAATGGAGTCCATCACTCCCGAAAGAGTTATGGAATTGTTTCAAGAAGCTGGAGTGTTGCTCCTACCAGGGTGGGATATTAGCTTTTCAATTGTATTTGATAGCTTCAGAAAAAGAGGGGATACGACAATGAACTTAACAGAAGAAGTAAGTGACAAAATGTATTCAGGATCTAGGTACAACCCAGACGAAGCCACCTTGCTTATTTGGTCATTGTATCCCCATGATAAAAGACCTGCTATAATTAGTAATCCAAACCAAGTGTTTGGTCATCTCTTGGTTCACCGAGTGGTGGATACCAACCCTATTGAGACAACATAATTGAACATAAATGTGGCAAATTTACCAGAGAACAGATGAAAAAATTGATGAAAGAAAATGACAAACTGAAGAAGGAGCTAGCAAATCAGAGGGAAAAAACATCTTCATCCTCCACATCAAAGTTGTACTGCCCATGGCTTGAAAAAGATAAGAGAGTGCTTGATGCATTGGCTGATGCAGCCTACTAGAAGAATTGCCATTTGAAATCCCAGGGGAAATGCAAAGAATTGGAGAAAGAAGTGAAAACCATCAAATATAACATTGTATCTAAAATGATAAAAGAAAGATTCAACAAAATTATGAAATGTGCTATTGAATATTGGAAATTATTCAAACATACATGCATTGCATTGGTGGATAATGAATGATTGCAACCTAGAATGATGGAGAAAAAAGAGGAGCTCGTAGATAATAATTTCATGAAAGGACAAATATTGCTGACATATAACAAGTTGTTAGAATCACATAATGGATATCATAACAGGATTAGGGAAGATTTCGACTGCTTTAATTCAGTCCCACCCCCAGCACTTCATTTTGGCATTGAAAATCTGCGAGAATATGATGATTGGAAGGAAGAGCTTGTTGGGCTTCTAACTACTGTGTTGCAAGAAATAAATGATGAGGTTATGGTTTTACAATACACTCATATAAGAAACTTGAAAAAATAATTCCTATGGAATATGATATGAAAGAGGCGATCTCTAACATGGACACCTATGTTGAACAGGAGTAGATCCATCACTTCTCTGTAGTTAATCTGTTTATTAGCCAAACTGTAGATGTGTCAGAATAAGATCCAATGGGACAACCATCAGATTCAGAGGAAGAATTCCAGCCAACATCATAATGAGCACCCTATCATGGAGTAGAAGCCTTGAACAGGTCTTAGGTGGTCATTGGTCATGGGTTTCTTCTTGGAGATTAACGAATCGGTGCATTCACTTGCGACATTGTTTTATTTATAATTTGAGTTATGTTTAGTTGTCAAACGTCATGAATTTTTGCAAGGGTTTTGTAGCTTGTTGCCTCTCATATATAAGAGAAATCAAGACCCTGATAGGAGATGAATGGATCATCACATCATTTTTAATTAGACTTTAGAGTAGAAAATAGTAAGAAGATAGATAATAGATTGCTCATTGCACCAATTCATCCATCCATCCCATATCATAAACTATTTTTATAATGCATATCATTTGAACTTTGAAGATCAATACAATGGAGAAGGTTACACATATTTACTGATTTGCTTTCAATTATTCAACTATTGTGGATTCATGTGGTTATAAGTTATTAACTTATTTGTGTGTCTCCAAAGTGGTTGTTTCTGTTATTCAAATTGAGTGTGTGGAAGTACATTTAATTTAAATTCTTCAGGAATAGGGGTTGTGACCATGGGGTTTTAGATTTATTTATGGACATGATCATTGATCATTGATCATTGATCAAGTAATAATGTGGGCCACAAATTGGATCTTGTCACACAAATCTCTGTAATTTGTGTTAATCATAAAATAAAATTTAGTGTATTTTTGTAGTATGTGGGATGTGGGTGAGGTGTAAGTTGGTCGATATTGATTAGGATTTTTAGTCAAAACATAACAGAAGCTAATAGTTCAACATCCATAACTTAGAAGCTCTACCAAGAAGTAAATATAATGAGCTAATAGTTCAACATCCATAACTTGGAAGCTCTACCAAGAAGTAAATATAATGATCTAATAGTTCATCACTAGTTCAAATGATAAAATAAATAATACAAAATCCAGATAATTGAACATCATCACATTAATGAAGTTTGAATTTGAGATTTTTAATTGAATTTCATATGAAGGAGTACATATTGGCATTGGAAATGCAAAATCTTGCCAATGCCCAAAGACAAGTCTGCATAGAGCTGAGTTGGAACTTGGAAGATCAATACAATGGAGATTGAAAATAATAAATCAAGTCACTGTATCACCTTTTCTAGCAAAATCCACTCTTTAGGTGGTGGAATTTCCATTTGTTCTAACTAATTTTGTTTGACTTGAAGTTTTGTTAACATTTCATGACTGTAATTGGAAGTGGAACCTATCTTGAATTCTTCAGTCAATTTTGAATTCAAAGTTATCAGTGTTCTCATGGAATCCAAATAGTTCACATCTGGGTTATGAGGAAACTGGTCCGAATCAATCTTCCTTGCACCTTCCATCTATTTTCTGAAACCATCATTTCCAATGAATCGCTCATTTGTGTCAAAAGCCTCTGGAAAACCAAGCTCTGTGAAGTTCCTTACCTTTTCATCCACCACCTTCATCTTGTCTGTAACCACATGCAAATATTCCTTTGTTCCACACATTATCAAACATTTTTCAATGCTATATGACAACTTCATTGATGTTTCAATCCGATTAGTAATCCATTTTGATTTTAAATCATTGTCACTGGATTTGTAGACTATTTGTAGAACTTGATTTGAAAATTTGTCTAATTCTAGCACATTTTTGTTGTCCACTACATATTTGTTGAGCTTCTAATAATGTTTTCTAATAGAATCAATCAATTGAAACATGTCACACAAATGATCAAACCTCTGCATTATTTCATCCCAGATCTTTTGTTTCATATGCCTCACTGTATCTCTACAAAATGCAGATAAATTATTTTGAGAAGACTTAATTTATTCTTTTGCTTCTGTCAACTCCGTCTCTAATCTTTCATTTGTTTTTCTCTGTTTCTCCAATTTTTGTTCCCGCTGTGCATTTCCATTTGCAATGCTTATTCTTAATTTCTTTGAAGTGGATTTTTCCTCATCATATTTCTTGTTCCTCTCATCTAGCCTTCGCTTCAGGTCATTCACTTCTCTCTCATTTGATTTATCCTCTTTGCTTGTTGATGTAGAGGCAAAATTTTATATTCTTTTTTTTAATTCATTGCTCTTGTTATTTGCTGCTTTCCTCTTTGCTTTCTCACTTGCTATGTCTTCCTGTAACTTTTCTATTTGGGTCTGCAACCTTTTATTCTCTCTATCTTGCTTTAGCAATGATGTGTACACCCATTCATTGTTCTTCTTTGATACATTAATTTTGTCAGTATTTTTCAGGCTAGAAAAATCCAATTAAAAATTGGTTACCTGGTATTTAGATCGATCGATTTTATTTGGTGGTTTGTTTTGAACTATGGGAACAACAATTGTGTACTCCATGATTTCTTTATTTGTGTCAAATTTGGGTAATACCATGGTTGTTGTAGGCTTTCAAGTTACAAAAGATGCACTCTCCATCAGTTGCTTCTTTTATTTTTAAACTCTTCAATGAAATCATAACCTGGGGAGGCAAGAACAATGGAATTCTTGAATGGTGAAGGGATAGGAGTAATTTCAGTTGCTAATGATGTCGAACCCACACTAACTGGAATTTGGGGAGTTCTTGGAAATAAATCTTTTTTGGTGGATCTAGTGATAGTGTGACTTGGACCTGTCAAAATCCTTTTCCTCTTTTGATTGTCTTGATCACCTAGTGTTAGTGTGGTATCTTTTATTGTTTTCCTCTCAGTATTGTGTGTAATTTATCATTTTAGCACATGTTGACCACTACTATTTCTACTACCCATACAATTTCCACCAATGGCACTCCCAGTTGCACTAAGCTTTCCACCAAGGGCATGTCCTAGTTGTGATTATATCTAACCATGAGGATGAGGATTAGAAGCTCTAACAAATTGAGTTTGACTTGTAGGCCCTTGGTCTACTTTTTCACCTCCAAGCCCAAGGCCAAATTTATCAATTGTTTTTCTATGCTCAACATCTATTATTGTCCAAGGGCCTTGTCCTTTCGACCCCAAAGGACCACCTTCATAACCAATCTTTTCAAGTATGGCTGCTCCTCAAGGATATGTTGAAGCATATTCTTCTTTTGTGGCCTCACTTAAACCGGGTTTGTAATTGGCATGGATTTTTTCTTCTTCTTCACTATCAATATCATCATTAGATTCATCACTTCCTTTGCTTCCACGTTGATCAGGATGCTCTATATTCCACAATTTTCTAAACTCTTTATCTTCTTTGTTAGCTCCATACTCTGCAAGAGCTCTTGGATCACCTAGGTCCTTCCTCATAGACCAAAAGGCAGTAATTTTTGATCCTGACCAATTTTTTTCTATAACTTCCTTCTCTAGAGAACCTGGAATTTTTACTCTACTAGATTGTTTATCACTTTTTTCATAAAAATTGTTGTATGTCCTAATTGTCTTTCGGTGCAATGCCATAATTTATGCTGACAATTGTTCAAAAGAAATACCATTCTCAGTAGCACTTTTCTCCATTGCTATTTTGACCTCATCCCAAGAATCCTTGTTTCTCAAGTTTTCAAGCAAGGATTTACTTTGATGTTGAATTCTATTTGCAACATTCCTATTTGCCACAATCATTGATTTAATGATGTCACATGGATCATACTACCAGTGATAGATAGCATCAAATTAAAAAAAAATCAAATGATTATGTGCCACACTAAATGCTTTTCTCTCAAATGTGAACCCTCCACATGAAAAAGGTAAAGAAGGAAATAAGGTCTTCTTTTGCTGGCTGAGAAAGTGTAGTTCATCAACACTCTGCATTTGCCTTACATATTCCAATGCAAAAACCCTTTTTTCACATGTATTGGAAGTTTGTATGGCTGTACTCCCGATCCATAAAATCTTAGCACAATATATTCTTCCATTAAGTACCAATCAACCAATTGTATTTTGTTTCCTAGTTGCATGCAATTTCTACATGACATAGGCAATCTAGGCATTGGAGTATTTGTAATTACTTTATGCAATGGAGCCAAAAATTAGTCTACAAAATGACTGTAGTTCCTTCGAGAATCATGCATCCTTATCTCAGTGGTTCATTCATATACTAGAGCCATTTTATTTTCCCCTACATTAATATAGGGCTTAATCTGAAGCTTTTTGGTTTGAAACATTCCTCTAAATTTGAATAGAAAAAGATAGCACAAGTAGGTTGTGAACCTAAATGTCTTGGTGGAACCTGCTTTACTCATTAAAAATTATTTATGCATGGATTCTACAATGTGCTGAGTATAATTATATTTGACATGTTCATCAGCATAATGGATATTATATACCATTTCAAGGAGGCTTGCACCCACTTCCAAATTGCTATCTAGACCGAGGAAAAATGCTAGCATGGAAATAGTATCTTCAACCCATGGTTTAAAAATATCCAAATTATAAGGAGGCTTATGATCACCTTTCAATTTGTTTCTATCCTTAACTATTTTATTTAAGAAATCATTTTTCAGCCTTTCTTCCACTGCTTCATAATCACTAGCAAGCTTTTCTAGGTCAATGTAGTGGTTTCCAAATTTTTCTGTTGTAAACCCGAACACTTTTCCAAGTTCTTCTGCATTAATGGATAACAACTCTTCTTGGTTATCTTTATTAACAATTCTCTTTTCTTATCATCATAATTTTTGGCATAGACCATGATAAATTTTGGGCAAGGGAAAACTTCATGTAACATCATGTGCCGTAATCCAGTTACCCAGAGTACACTGATACTATCAACTTGCTTTCTCTTTGCAACCTTATTCTGAGATAAAAATATAAGTTCTGAGGTACACCTACCATAGATTTCAGGATCATAAATATCATGGTACCCATCAGTGAAACCTGGGGTTTTAAGCAATTCTGCATAATGTATTTTTATATCGGACATTGCTCTAGTGGTACTGGTGGTAGACATGCTTATACAAATGTGAAGTTGTGAAATTTGAACTCCCTAATAAGTAATACCTATTAGTCCTCCTTAATTTTAATGAATTCTTGAGTCTCTAAACCCAAACTTCAAACTTTGACAAAATAAGAATTTAAGAAATGTCAAACGATGAAATGTAGCCACAGGAATTCTTTCACTTACCCAGATTCTGAGTCCCGACTCTTGAAAATTGGAACGACGTTGTTGGAAGTGGAACTATGGAATCTAAAATAGGGTGGTGCACTGTAATGAGCAATCTAAAGAGTGAAGACTTTAAAAATCAATGTACAATTTAAAAGTGAAAAGTGTTTTAAATGCTTTTTTTCTCATAATTGGAACATTAAAGTGCATGAAACGTCTTAGGAGTTAGGTCTACAAGTCTACAAGACTACAAGTTGCAAATTTTTAACCGTTGACCTTTCTAAATCTAAAGATTAAAGGGTGATTCTAGAGGTTTAAATTGGGAAGCCCATCGCTCTATGCATTTAATTACAGAATGCAACTAAAACCATACATCAAATGTTCATCCAAGGTTTGAAACTTGAGTAATTAATGAATTATGATATTCAATTTTAAAATAAAGAGTAAATCACTTGACAGTTTGAGTTGACACTTAGCAGTACAAAGTTCTTTAAATTCTTTGTTTCTCGAAATTGGAACATTAGAGACTAAAGTGAATGACACATCTTAGGTCTACAAGTTGAAAATTCTTAATCTTAACCGTTGATCTTTCTAAATCTAACGGTTATAGGGTGATTCTGGAGGTTGAAGTTGGGAAGCCCATCATTCTATGCATTTCATTACGGAATGCAACTACAACCATACATCAAATGTTCATCCAATGGTTGAAACTTGAGTAATTTATGAATTATGATATTAACTTTAAAAATTAACATTAATCACTTGATAGTTTGAGTTGACACTTAGCAGTACAAAGTGCTTTAAATGCTTTATTTCTTGAAATTGGAACATTAGAGACTAAAGTGAATGACACGTATGAGGTCTACAAGTTGCAAATTCTTAATCTTAACCGTTGATCTTTCTAAATATAATGATTATAGGGTGATTCCAGAGGTTTAAGTTGGGAAGCCCATCGCTCTATGCATTTCATTATGGAATGCAACTACAACCGTACATCAAATGTTCATCCAATGGTTGAAACTTGAGTAATTTATGAATTATGATATTAACTTTAAAAATAAACATTAATCACTTGACAGTTTGAGTTGACACTTAGCAGTACAAAGTGCTTTAAATGCTTTGTTTCTCGAAATTTTAACATTAAAGACTAAAGTGAATGACACATCTTAGGTCTACAAGTTGCAAATTCTTAATCTTAACTGCTGATCTTTCTAAATCTAATGGTTATAGAGCGATTCCAAAGGTTTAACTTGGGAAGCCCATTGCTCTATGCATTTCATTGTGGAATGCAACTACAACCATACATCAAATGTTCATCCAACAGTTAAAACTTGAGTAATTTATGAATTATGATATTAAATTTAAAAATAAACATTAATCACTTGACAGTTTGAGTTGACACTTAGCAGTACAAAGTGATTTAAATGCTTTTTTTCTCAAAATTGCAACATTAAAGACTAAAGTAAAGGAAATGTCTTAGGTCTACAAGTTGCAAATTCTTAATCTTAACCGTTGATCTTTCTAAATCTAACGGTTATAGGGAGATTCCATAGGTTTAAGTTGGGAAGCCCATCACTTTGTGCATTTCATTATAGAATGCAACTACAACCATACATCAAATGTTCATCCAATGGTTGAAACTTGAGTAATTTATGAATTATGATATTAACTTTAAAAATTAGCATTCATCACTTGACAGTTTGAGTTGACACTTAGCAGTAGAAAGTGCTTTCAATGTTTTGTTGCTCAAAATTGGAACATTAAAGACTAAAATGAATGACACGTCCTAGGTCTACAAGTTGCAAATTTTTAATCTTAACCGTTGATCTTTCTAAATCTAACGGATATAGGGTGATTCCAGAGGTTTAAGTTGGGAATCCCATCGCTCTGTGCATTTCATTACGGAATGCAACTACAACCATAAATCAAATGTTCATCCATCAATTGAAACTTATGTAATTTATGAATTATGATATTAACTTTAAAAAGAAAAATTAATCACTTGATAGTTTGAGTTGACACTTAGCAGTACAAAGTGCTTTAAATGCTTTGTTTCTTGAAATTGGAACATTAGAGACTAAACTAAATGACTTGTCTTAGGTCTACAAGTTGCAAATTATTAATCTTAACCGTTGATCTTTCTAAATCTAACGGTTATAGGGTGATTCCAGAGGTTTTAGTTGGGAAGCCCATTGCTTTGTGCATTTCATTACAGAATGTAACTACAACCATACTTCAAATGTTCATCCAATGGTTGAAACTTGAGTAATTTATGAATTATGATATTCAATTTAAAAATAAACATTAATCACTCGACAGTTTTAGTTGACACTTAGCAATACAAAATGATTTAAATACTTTGTTTCTTAAAAATGGTACATTAAAGACTAAAGTGAATGACATGTCTTAGGTCTACAAGTTCCAAATTCTTAATCTTAACCGTTTATCTTTCTAAATCTAATGGTTATAGGGTGATTCTAAAGGTTTAAGTTGGGAAGCCCATCGCTCTGTGCATTTCATTATGGAATGCCACTACAACCATACATCAAATGTTCATCCAATGGTTGAAACTTGAGTAATTTATGAAATATGATATTAACTTTAAAAATAAACATTAATCACTTGATAGTTTGAGTTGACACTTAGCAGTACAAAATGATTTAAATGCTTTGTTTCGCGAAATTGGTACATTAAAGACTAAAGTGAATGATACGTCTTAGGTCTACAAGTTGCAAATTCTTAATCTTAACCGTTGATCTTTCTAAATCTAAAGGTTATAGGGTGATTCTGGAGGTTTAAGTTGGGAAGCCCATCACTCTGTTCATTTCATTATGGAATGCAACTACAACCATACATCAAATGTTCATCCAACAGTTGAAACTTGAGTAATTTATGCATTATGATATTAACTTTAAAAATTAACATTAATCACTTGACAATTTGAGTTGACACTTAGCAGTACAAAGTGATTTCAATGTTTTGTTTCTCAAAATTGGAACATTAAAGACTAAAGTGAATGACACGTCTTAGGTCTACAAGTTGCAAATTCTTAATCTTAACCGTTGATCTTTCTAAATCTAACGGTTATAGGGTGATTCCAGAGGTTTAAGTTAGGAAGCCCATCACTCTATGCATTTCATTACGGAATGCAACTACAACCATACATCAAATGTTCATCCAATGGTTGAAACTTGAGTAATTTATGAATTATGATATTAACTTTAAAAATTAACATTAATCTCTTGACAGTTTGATTTGACACTTAGTAGTACAAAATGATTTAAATGCTTTGTTTCTCGAAATTGGAAAATTAAAGGCTAAAGTGAATGACACTTCTTAGGTCTACAAGTTGCAAATTTTTAATCTTTACCGTTGATCTTTCTAAATCTAACGGTTATAGGGCGATTCCGAAGGTTTAAGTTGGGAAGCCCATCATTCTATGCATTTCATTAAGGAATGCAACTACAACCATACATCAAATGTTTATCCAATGGTTAAAACTTGAGTAATTTATGAATTATGATATTAACTTTAAAAATAAACATTAATCACTTGATAGTTTGAGTTGACACTTAACAGTACAAAGTGCTTTAAATGCTTTATTTCTCGAAATTGGAATATTAAAGACTAAAGTGAATGACATGTCTTAGGTCTACAAGTTGCAAATTATTAATCTTAACCATTGATATTTCTAAATCTAACGGTTATAAGGTGATTCTAGAGGTTTAGCTTGGGAAGCCCATCGCTCTGTGCATTTCATTACGGAATGCAACTACAACCATACATCAAATGTTCATCCAACCGTTGAAACTTGAGTAATTTATGAATTATGATATTAACTTTAAAAATTAACATTAATAACTTGACAGTTTGAGTTGACACTTAGCACTACAAAGTGCTTTAAATGCTTTGTTTCTCGAAATTGGAACATTAAAGACTAAAATGAATGACACGTCCTAGGTCTACAAACTGCAAATTCTTAATCTTAATTGTTGATCTTTCTAAATCTAATGATTATAGGGTGATTCCAGAGGTTTAAGTTGGGTATCCCATCACTCTATGCATTTCATTGTGGAATGCAACTACAACCATACATCAAATGTTCATCCAATGGTTGAAACTTGAGTAATTTATGAATTATGATATTAACTCTAAAATAGACATTTATCACTTAACAGTTTGAGTTGACACGTACGAGTAAAAAGTGCTTTAAATGCTTTGTTTCTCAAAATTGAAACATTAAAGACTAAAGTGAATGACACGTCTTAGGTCTACAAGTTGCCAATTCTTAATCTTAACTGTTGATCTTTCTAAATGTAATGGTTATAGGGTGATTCCAGTGGTTTAAGTTGGGAAGTCCATCACTCTCTACATTTCATTACAGAATGTAACTACAACCATACATCAAATTTTCATCCAATGGTTGAAACTTGAGTAATTTATGAATTATGATATTAACTTTAAAAATAAACAAAAATCACTTGACAGTTTGAGTTGTCAGTTAGCAGTACAAAGTGATTTAAATGCTTTGTTTCTCAAAATTGGAATATTAAATCCTAAAGTGAATGACACGTCTTAGGTCTACAAGTTGCAAATTTTTAATCTTAACCATTGATCTTTCTAAATCTAACGGTTATAGGGTGATTCCAAAGGTTTAAGTTGGGAAGCCCATCACTCTATGCATTTCATTACAGAATGCAACTAAAATCATACATTAAATGTTCATCCAATGGTTGAAACTTGAGTAATTATAAATTAGGATATCAACTTTAAAAATTAATATTAATCACTTGACAGTTTGATTTGACACTTAGCGGTACAACGTGCTTTAAATGCTTTGTTTCTTGAAATTGGAACATTAAAGATTAAAATGAATGACACGTCTTAGGTCTACAAGTTGCAAATTCTTAATCTTAACCGTTGATCTTTCTAAATCTAACAGTTATAGGGTGATTCCAGAGGTTTAAGTTGGGAAGACCATCACTCTATGCATTTCATTTGGGAATGCAACTACAACCATACATCGAATTTTCATCCAACGGTTGAAACATGAGTAATTTATGAATTATGATATTAACTTAAGAAAATAAACATGACACATGTGTTTTAAAGTCAATACCATAGGCACCAGCCTAACAATGTTTTATCGGTGGAACCCCTATCACAGCCCCGCTGATGGCCCGAAGGAACACTCATAACTCATAAGGTGTGCTCCCCAATATACCGATAGAAGATAGAGTCAACAAAAGTAAGCACATCGCTGTAACACATAAGCATCGGCAGAACGAATGATTGCATTCCTTTGATGGCCCGATATAACCATGAATTATCAAGTGCATATTGCATAATGATAAAGTATATTACTTAATTTCTCATAAGAAAAAAAATGATTTCAATATATTAAATTATTAATAGACACTGAAGTTCCGAACTCAAGAAACAACTCTTTACTCTTAAGCGTAAATGAATAACGAAGATTCAAGGAATCAAGAATAATACAACACAACCATTTATTTTATTGCAACTGAATTTCAATGTCACATTATTATATTTACAAACAAGTAGCACTGTTGCTCCTATTTTGTATAAATAACATATGTCAGTGTGTCACTTTAGTCCTTTACATAGACAAAATTTAATAATTTACACCATGTTGTTGCTCGTTAGAATGGATTACAAATTGATTCCAATATCCAAGCTTTTGCTACTAAAAACTTACTACAAATGTAACTCTAAAAATAAATGCATGATTCCAAGTTTCTACTGGTGACAACGTAATACAAATGTGGCTCTGAAAATAAATTCATGATTCCAAGCTTCTACTAGTAGATTTTCCAACCATGATGGGGAAAGGGGGTTCTAATTAGTCCTGGGGAAATGGGAGCCGTGAAGATACAAAATTTACTTATCCCCTTTTAGAACCAGAGCCATACTGGGGAAATGGGAGTTGTTAGAATACAAGACAAGAAGAAAATCTTCTCCCATATTTTGCACGCAGCTTCCATGCACTGGTATAGCACTTCCTCCATCAGAGCTCCTCATCTTGGTTCAAAACCCATCTGAGAAGTCAGGTTAACCAAATCAACTTCTTTCCAATTCCACCCATTCTGAACTTGAAGGAAATTCATCTTTTACTGATTACTCTATAACTACATAACTGTAGGTAGGAGAATTTACAATGTCCCCAATACTGCATCATCTTCTTCGTGAATCCCTACAAACCCTAGAAAATAAAAACCCTTATGGTACTATCTACTATTCACTGAATTACTATCCCTATTTATGGGCCACCAGTGCCGCTACCAGCCTATATAATTAAAATGTTTAATTTGATTGACGTCTGGCTACATGCCAACTTGAACTGTGCCTTAAGCTGACAAGCTGTCAAAATCACTCAAAGTTCAAATGATATGAAATCATTAAAAATCTTGTTTCATTAAAGCTATGAGTTGTCCAAGAAATTTCTTTGGATGTTCATATCACATATGGCATTAATCGCCACCACTACCTACACTAGCAGAACGATAGCCACACTTTCTTCAAAAATATTGAGAATTTCAATTAAATGTAATGTACAATGTTGAGGCATTGAAAAGACAGAATGAGTGATGAGCGACGAGCCTTGATCTCGCCACATGTCTACATCTAACGATTATAGTGTTATTCCAAAGGTTTCAAATCGCAAGTCTAATGCTTGGGTATGTGCAGGATCATGATGGGCCAAAAAGTGGCGATATCTAAGTGATATGATGGACCATGTGGCTGACGACATTTTTTTACCCAAAATTGATGAAACAAAAAAAGTTTTTAAAGGAAATTCTCAACTTTCCACCAATATGAATTATTCTTTACTTTGAATTTAATAAATTATTATTATTCATTTTCTATTTGAATTATGACAAAAGTCCTAATTGATAGTGATTGAAAATCATCTATATCTTTCAAATGGTATCACATTTTTCGAATCCGAAACATGTGTCACATTCTATTATTCACATACTATAGGATTAAAAAAAAATTAATTAATTTCATAAATTTTTTACCAAGTTAAGGTGGTTAGACACGCATTTTTATATTTTTTTAATTTTGTAATTAAAAATTCATAATTAATTATTTACTTCGAAAAGAACTACAAAAAAATATGCATCACATTGGGACATGAGTCCCCTACTTATATCTAAAATATTATAAAAAAATATTGCCATTTTATTGAGGTTAGGGTGGTCAGACAAACACCCACTTCTTATTTTTTCCCTGAAATTTAAGTACTAATACATTGAAATTTTTTAATTTTCACCAAATAGATATATATATTTTTTAAATAAACCTAGTAGTTTATAAAATAAATTTAATTTTCTACAGATTCTATTCTTACATGTTTTTTAAATAATATAGATAACTTATTCCAAATTTTACATCAAGTTGCCTTACTCTGATTTTTTGAATTTTATTGCCACTTAAGGGCCTGTTTTTTCCATGATGATCCTGCACATACCCACTTTAGAGATTTACTTCTAGAATGCAACTATAGTCGTCCATCGAACGGGCCCTATTATTTTTCGTTGGCATATCTGTTTATTTCGCCACTAGATTTTTTTACTATTTTGAGATTCTTTTTAATTCGCCAATGAAAATATATTTTTTGCTTTGAAAAAAGGTTTTAATCACCAATGGAAAAAAAATTTGGTTTGAAAAATAGTTTAAATCATCAATGAAAAATATTGCAATTTTCCAAGATTTTCCACGAACTTCTAGGTATTAAAAAAGATTTGCCAATTGGGATTATTTTTTTTTCCCGAAAAACAAAAAAAATCGCCAATAAAATTAATATTTTTCATCGAGAAGTATACAAGATTCGCCAAGATTTTACACCTGCACCGAGGGGGGGGTTTCTTAAATTTTTCCCTAATGAGTAACCTTCTGCCTCACCCTATCAATAAACATCTGCTAGAAGGACCTAGGTTGAGAACCAATAGCAAGAGGAATACTCAAATAGACAAAGGGAAGTGACCCTATTTGAAATCACAAAATAGCTATAATCCGCCATTGGATAGCCTGAGGAGTATTAAAGAAGAAAATAAAAGACTTATGCTCATTGAATTTCTGACCCGAAGCAACAAGGTAGATATCCAAAGCCTGCCTAAATGATTCAACTTCCCGAATATGAGCCAATCCCATAAGAGAGGTGTCATCCACAAACTGGAGATGAGAAAGCATTGGCAAACTCAAACCCCACTACCAACCATGAATCAAGCCTTGAGAAACCTAAAATTTATGAAACTAACCCAACCCCTTTGCCATAATAATAAACAAATAAGGAGAGAGCGGATCCCCCTGATGAAGACCCCTAGTAGCACAAAAAATCTCTTAAAGTTCACCATTCACAATAACCGAAAATGAGGAAGAAGTGACACAATTCATAGCCCAACTCACCCAATCTGAAGAAAAGTCAAAGGCCAACAAAATCTTCTATAGAAAACTCCATTTAACTCTGTCATAAGATTTGGCCATATCCATCTTGATGAACATAGACCTATCCTTAGAGGTCGCCATGGAATGAATGACCTTAGAAGCTACCAGCACCCCATCCAAAATTTGATGACCCACCACAAAGCCTCCCTGCTCCTCATAAATGACAACATGCAGACAAGGTTTAAGCCTCTTGGTAATCAATTTTGTAGTAATCCTATACACCACATTATAGAGTGAAATAGGTCTAAATAATTCAAGCCTATCAGCACCTTCCTCTTTAGGAATGAGAATAAAAAAATTAGCATTCAGGGCTCAAAGCATTTGCTTACTATGAAGAGACTCCCAAAAAACCTCCAACAAATCGAGCTTCATAATATCCCAAAACTCTTGGAAATATTGAACAGGAAAACCATCAGGGCTAGGAGCTTTCCCCTTATTCATCCCAAACACAACCTCCTCCACTTTAGACAGAGTAATTAGACAAGTAAGAGAAGAATTCAAATCATTAGAGATCAAAGAAGGAATGAAAGCAAGGACCATATTCTCATTAGCCTCAGTAGGAAGTGAATCCTCAGTAAACAAAGCAGAGTAAAACTGGCTAGCCTCTCTAGGCAAATCCTGTCATGAAGAAATCGAAAGACCCTCAAAATTAACAAGAGAAGAGATACAACACTTATTCTGATGAGCTTGCACAAAATTATGGAAGAAATTAGTGCTCTTGTCACCCTCTTGAAGATAATCAATCCTAACCATTTGTTTCTAGAAAATCTCCTCATGAAGCTCCCACTCCACCAATTTTAGAGCCTGGGACTCAACATGTCTAAGAGCCTTCAAAAATTCTAAATCCTAAATTTGGCGAGTAATAACAACAAGATGATCCTGTGATTCCCTTTTCTTGGCTTGAAGATTGCCGAAACATGACCTATTCCATCACTTAAGATGATACTTGGTGTATTACAAATTCTTAACAAGAGAATACATAGCAATACCATACATAAGGGCTTCATCATGCCACCACTAAGCAATAAGATCATACAAGGACAAATATCAAAGCCACATAAGCTAAAATTTGAAAGGACGATTCTTTGGAGTTGGAAAAGAAGAAGTAGAAAACTTTATTAGCTAATGATCAAAGCCACGCTAGTCAAGAATCTCAGAGAAAGTGACCATGCTACCACCCACCCAAAAACTAGAAACAACAAATCTATACAACTGCTCAGATATTGCTTTTGGCTCACTCCGTCTATTATTCCAGGTGAATATTCCATTAGAGGGTTTAACATCAACAAGACAAAGAGAATCCACATTTTCCCAAAAAAGATTTGAAGCAAGACCAAGCCTAGGTAACCCTCCTCTTTTCTCCTCCAAACACAACACCAAATTGAAATCACCATCTAAGATCCAAGGAAGATAAGGTGCACATGACCTAACATACCTAATATGAGCCCAAAGTTGGATTTTACCACGGATGTCAATCAGAGCATAAACATTACAGACCAGAATAGTCTCACCAGAATAGAAAATCGAAGCCACCAAAAATATAGATGAATGGCTAGAAATCTACCAGTGAGGAACAACCTTATGTGCATCCCATAAAAGAGTCAGACTTCCAGAGTTTCCCTTAGAACCAATACATTGACACTGACCAGAAAACCAAATACGAGGAGCATACTAATGCATGAAGTCCACTCGAAGTTTAGTCTCCTAAACACAAAATATATTTGGAGAATGAACCACAATCAAATCCTAAATAGCCTTTTGATGGGGGGTGCTATTCAACACCCTTGCATTCCATGAAAGAATAATCATGAAGAAGATTGAGAGAAGTGGGCATCAATGGTCTTAATAGACCCAGATTCTTGCAGAAACTCCCCACTAGATTTAATCTTGTCCATCCTTCTTATGACCAACTTTAGAGGAATTATCAAAATGACCCTTCTTAAGAGGGTGTTGCAACCACCCTAGAACAGGAGACGATCCTCATCCTTTACTTGAAGACAACACCTCCTTAGCTCAATCCGCTAATATAATATCATCCTGCAAACTTGCAGAGGCACCAGGAAGCCCAAAATTCTCCTGCTCCAAAGTTGGAGAATTATCCTTAACAAAAATTGCCTACTCTAGTCCTATATCCATACTAATGGCCCTAGAAGAAATCTCAACAGGAATTCCCTCCTCCAAGGCTTGATTATGTAGGACCTCAAAACGATTGAATCCCTGACCACTTTGTCTATCCTTACCTTTTGACCCCTCCCTTTAGCCCTCAACTTAACAGAAATGAAGCCATCCTTATCAAGCCCACCCTCAGCCATAGGCATCTTGCCTTTATCCCCCTTCTCCATCGAAGGACCTGATGAAGGAGGAGAAGAAACCCCAGCCCCTTTGGGTGCCCAAGGACATTGGCAGTGAAGGTGTCCATACTAAATGGCATTGAAAAGGAAGGGAATCATAATCTAACTGTTGAACCCATGAAGCAGAGCCAAGAAAAATTTCAAAAGAATCCAGCAATGGATTATTTAAGTCAATTTTAACACAAATACGAGCAAAATGTAAGAAAAATCAACCATGAAATAGCCATTCATAGCCACCAAAATATCAAAATCACCCTCAACCTTCCAGGACCGACGAATCCAAGACTCCAAAGTCGAGAGAGGGACACGAATACCCAAGAACTTACAAATCAGAACATGTTGGCTCCGGTAAGAAATGTCCTCTTGTATCGATTCAAGAGAGATAACTAGAATTGGACGATCTTGACATTGCAACAAAAAATCATTCACTTTCTTATGCTTAGATCTCTCACCTACAAAAGATGAATCCACAGAAAAACTTTGAGATGGCTTCACACCAGCAAGCACCAGGCTCTTTGAAGCCCCTACCATTCACCCACACCCAACACCCAACACCAACCCCCACACATTGCCCTGACAATGCTTCAATGCCACCCCGCTCCCTTCTCCAACCCCCCTTGTCAATTACCCGTAGAAAGAACTAAAACAACGAAGAAGAAATGCAAAAAGCTTAACTCGTATACAACAAATGCCCCCTGACATAAGAAAGTCATCAGGAAAAGGTTGAGAATGCACATGCAAACAGAAACGACGACATGCACGCGCCCTCACAGGCTGTGCGCAACCTCCCCCTCACCTCTCAGATGCATCACCATAATTAAATCAACTACAGTTATAATTATGAATGGCAATGTAAATTTGCAATTGAGTTACATATATACTATCTTTAGGGTGTCAAAAGGACTTGGGAGATATTGTAGGACTCCCAACCATTTTTTATTTTTTATTTGGAAAAATTGACTAGTTTTATTGTAGGACTGAATGCACCAAATCAACCATGAAATAGCCATTCGTAGCCACCAAAATATCAAAATCACCCTCAACCTGCCAGGACCGACGAATCCAGGACTCCAAAGTCGAGAGAGGGACATGAATACTCAGGAACATATAAATCAAAACATGTTGGCTCCAGTAAGAAATGCCCTCTTGTATCGATTCAAGAGAGAAATATAATTGGATGATCTTGACACTGCAACAAACAACCATTCACTTTCTTATGCTTAGAGCTCTCACCTACAAAAGAGGAATCCACAAAAAAACTTTGAGATGGTTTAACACCAGCAAGCACTAGGCTCTTTGAAGCCCTTGCCATTCCCCCACACCCAACACCCAACACCAACCCCCACACGTTGCCCTGACAATGCTTCAAATCCACCCTGCTCCCTTCTCTAGAAATGAGGACATGCACGAGCCCTCACAGGCCGTGTGCAGCCTCCCCCTCACCTATCAGATGCATCACCATAATTCAATCCACTACAGTTATAATTATGAATGGCAATGCAAATGTGCAATTGAGTTACATATATACTATCTCTAGGGTGTCAAAAGGACTTGGGAGAGATTGTAGGACTCCCAACCATTTTTTCTTTTTTATTTGGAAAAATTGACTAGTTTTATTGTAGGAGTGAATGCTTAGGTCCTCATAAAGGGCTTGGATGAAATTTTAGGACTCCCACATCATTTGTTTTCTATTTTTTAAAATAATTTGACTAGTTTTTTTAAAGAATAAAAAGGGATGCGTAGTTATTCCTCAGATGGTTGACAGTTGTCATGTAAGTTGCCACACATCTTGGTACAACTATCATCCCTGTACATTCAGTCTATTCAGTTGGCCTCTCTAATTTTTTTCATACAAAAGATGGCCGAAGTATGCAATCAAACTGTATATTCATTTAATGATATCTGATTTGCACAATCCATGGTGTTTATTGCTATTATTTCTCAATTAGATTGTGTGTGATATTTTTTACATCATGTTTCAAATCACACTTCATGATCCATCATTGAGATGAAATTAATCAAACGAATTGCCCATGAATGCATTGTGATATTTTGCCTTACTATGAGACAATGTCAAATTTCAAGGGCATCAAATTCTTAGAATATTTTAAGGATTCCAAAATGGTAAATTCATGTTCATTATAATAAAAATATTCAGGAGAATGGCTCACGACTACATTGTGAATATTTAGTTGTTTGTGTTAATTTAATATTCTAGCTCGGACAGTTGTTTCTCCAATTCCAAGAATTAGTATTTAATTCTTGAGACTTCTAGATAGAAGTTAGTTAGGTCCAGATATTTAATTATTTAATTAAATAATTGATTCCTCTAGAGACTTCTAGAAACCAGTTAGTTATGGTTTGTTAGAGTCTAATTAATCTTAGCCATTGATTGAGATTAAATCTTGGCCATTGGTTTTCCAATGAGAATAGTTTAAAAGGGGGTCATTAGGCATTTGGAGAACATACTGATAGACACAAGTTGGAGAAATATTTGCAGTGATAGCAAATAGTCTTGCAGTGATAGCAAGGGCGCAGTTATAGCGTTGAAGGCAGCAGCAGTGGAATTTCAGCAGGAGAAATTAAGAGAAGAATATCCGATGAAGAATATTGTCGGAGCTTTGTCAGTAAGAGGCAAGCAGTTCTTTTGTATCTCTTGATTTGCTAAAGATTAATATAATTCCTCATCTGCAGTACCGGTTTTCCCTCCGAGGTTTTTCCAGGGACAATTTGTCCAAAAATATTGTGTTTATTAGTTTGCATGTTTTCTTCTCTATTCCTATGAGTTTTATTTGTGAAGTTGTAGTTGTATTATTTTTCAGTATTTGCTGTGAATTAATTTTTGGCATTCAAATAATCATTATAGATAGGAGATTAATAATCAGTAACTGCAATAGATTTTTCACATGGTATCAGAGTAGATCTAAGGGTAGAAAAAGCTCGGCACAGGCACAGGAAGAAAAGAAAAATAGAGGGTTTATAAAACCCAGTTCTACCTCTTCAGTATTATTATTTTTGTTATTACTATTTTTGTTTGAGATGGCCTCAGCAGGTTTAAGAGATCAGGACAGATTGGATGGAGCCTCAAATTTTGGTGTCTAGAAAGCCAGAATTTCTTTATTGCTGGAAGAGAATAGTATCAAGGAATATGTTACCAGTGTTGTAGCTGTACCTACAGATCCAACGCAACTTTTAGTATATAAGAAGGAAGATGCCAAGGCAAGGAGGTTGATTCTTGATGGTGTTAAGGATCATATTGTTCCACATATCACAGAGTTGGATACAGCGAAGATGATGTGGGACGCCATTTTGAATCTGTACCAGAATGCTACCACTAACAGGAAGCTGATTCTCAAAGAAAAGTTGAGGAATACCAGGATGAACACGGGAGAAGATGTTACAAGTTACCTCACCAGAATTAGACTTGTCAAGGATGAGTTGGCAGCTATTGGAGATAAACCAGATGATGACGAGCTAGTACGGATAGCCCTAAATGGGTTTACTAAGTAGTGGGATGTCTTTGTTTAAGTTATTAATGGACGAGACACCTTACCGAGTTGGGATCGACTATGGAGTGGCTTCACTCAGGAGGAGCTTAGACTAAGCCTTGTTAGTGGTGCTAGCAATAAGAGTCAGAAAAGTGAGGCAGAACAAGAAAACATTGCCCTAGCAGGAAAAGGTAAAGCAAAGAAAGGGTCTAGCAAAGGATCAAATCCTAAAGGCGAGAAGAAGAAGGACTTGTCTAAAGTCAAGTGCTACGGCTGTCACGAGTTTGGCCACTATGTCAGCAATTTCCCACAAAAGAAGAAAGGCAAGAAGCAGATGGCAGCTTTAGCAAGTGTAGATGAGCTCTCTAGCAGAATGGAAGATGAGTTTGCACTCATAGCTTGTATGGTTAGCTCAACCTCACAGGGTGTTTGGTATATAGATAGTGGGGCATCATTTCATATGATAGGAGTTAGAGAATACTTCTCCAGTTATAAGGAGGAGGACATCAGTATCCAGATTTTTATGGGGAACATGTCCAAACTAAATCCAGTTGGAAAAGGGACTGTTCTATTTTAGAGGGAGAATGGCAAGCTGATTCCCATTCATGTTGTGTTGCATGTGTCGGGCTTGGGTATGAATCTTATTTCTGTATCTATCCTTCAAGATAAAGGCTACAATGTACTCTTTAGAGGGGAAAATGTGTTAATCAAGCACAAGGATTGGAAATCACCCGTAGCTATTGGAGTTAGGAGCGGCCGACTTTACAGGTTGTAGTTTGATACTCATAAGACACTGATGAGCAGCGAAAATTCTAGAGATCAAGGAGAGCTATGGCATAGGAGGATGGGCCATATACATCATGGAGCACTTAATTTGCTTCATGAGATAGTGACAGGTGTTCCAGAGGTGAGCACAGAGCATGATGATGTATGTAAGGGATGTGTGTTGGGGAAGTTTGTGAAAGCAGCTTTTCCAAGGAGTGACAACAGATCCAAGGGTGTTCTTGATCTAGTACATTCAGATATATGTGGACCAATGTCAATGAAGTCTCTCATAGGATACAAGTACTTTGTTACTTTTATTGATGATTTCTCCAGGAAGACCTGGATATACTTCTTAAAGACCAAGGATGAGGTTTTCAGTCGCTTCCAAGAGTTCAAAGCTCTTGCGGAGAATTCGACAGGCAGGAAGATAAAGGTTCTTCAGTCAGACAATGGAGGCGAGTACAAAGGGAAAGAGTTCCAGAAGTTCTGTACCAGGGAAGGAATCAAGAGAGAGTGGACTGTTCCTTACAACCCATAGCAAAATGGGGTTGCTGAAAAGAAGTATCGATCTATATCAGAGGCGGCAAGGGCTATGTTGTATGACCAGGATATGCCACGTTACTTATGGGCAGAGGCATACAGTACACCAGTATACATACAAAATAAGGTTCCACATAAGGTATTGGGCAAGATGAGACTAGAGGAGGCATTCTCAAGGAAGAAGCCAGATGTTAGCCACTTCAAAATATTTGGGAGTTTGGCATATTGTCACATTCCAGGTGCTACACGTTCCAAGTTAGATCAGACTGTAGAGAGGGGGTGTTTTGTGGGGTAAAACGAGACCTCAAAGGAATATCGGATATTTATTCCAGGGGCCAGGAGGATTATAGTCAGGCGTGATGTCAAGTTCATGGAGGACAAGGCATTTAGAAGGTCCAGAGATTTGCCAGCAGATGATCAGAGTGAGCAGCCAACAGAAGCTCCAAGGATTGAGCAATCAAATCAGGGACAACAAAGTTCGAGTACACTGACTAGTACAAGCACAGGCTCAAGTGCTGAGAGTTCGTAGAGTATGGAGCAACAGATGCAGCAGATCCAAGAGATGCATCAGGAACACATGGGGGTTGATATTTCATCCTCTACAATTGGTAGCAGTAACCAACAGGATACTCAGGAGTTTATGGGAGCTCCTAGGATGAGTAGTAGGCAGCGGAGACAACCAGCCAGGTATAATGACTATATGGCTTTAGTTAGTCAGTTGGTAGCTAGTGAGCCTTCCAGTTATTAGGAGGCCGCACAACAACAAGTGTGGTGAGATGCAATGGTTGAGGAATATACCTCAATAGTGCAGAACGATGTGTGGGAAGTTGTGTCTAGATCGACAGATAGGGCAGTGGTTGGATCTCGCTAGATCTATAAGATCAAGCACGGTGCAGATGGTAGCATCGAGAAATACAAGGCAAGGTTTGTGGCCAAGGGTTTCTCTCAGAAGGAGGGAATAGACTATGAGGAGACATTCGCTCCAGTGGCTAGGTATACTTCTATACGAGCTGTGATCTCTCTTGCAGCACAAATGGGATGGCAGATCCATCAAATGGATGTCAAGACAACGTTTCTTAATGGTGAGTTGAAAGAGGAAGTATACATAGAACAACCAGAGGGCTTTGTAGCACACAACAATGAAACCCACGTGTGCAGATTGAAGAGAGCTTTGTATGGACTCAAGCAAGCTCCTAGAGCGTGGTATGAGTGCATTGATGAATACTTGCAGGGATTGGGCTTTGTGAAGAGTGAGGCAGATGCTAATATCTACTACTTGGTGTTTGGGGGTGAGATTCTCATTCTTGTTCTATATGTGGACGACTTATTTTTAACAGGTTCACTAGGGCTCATAGAGGAGTGCAAGAGGGACCTTGCAGTAGAGTTCGAGATGAAGGATTTGGGGCTTATGCACTACTTTCTAGGAATGGAGGTATGGCAGACAGATGGTGAAATTTTCTTTGGTCAAGGGAAATACTACATTGAAATCTTGAGGAGGTTCGAGATGGAGAACTGTAGAGCCATGTCTACTCCTATGATCATGAATTGGGAGAAGGTAGACTCATCCAGGGAGAAGGATGTAGATCCCACCTTATACAGACAGTTGATTGGGTCTCTCATGTATTTGGTCAACACCAGACCAGATATATCCTTTGCAGTAAATTCTCTTAGTCAGTTCATGGTTAAGCCGAAGAGAGTGCATTGGACAGCGACAAAGCATGTGTTGCGGTATTTGCGTGGTACAATTGAGTATGGGATCAAATATACTCGAGGTGATGGTATCAAGTTGATAGGCTATACTGACACAGATTGGGTAGGCAGTACAATGGACAGGAAAAACACTTCAGGGTGTTGCTTTAGCTTGGGATCAGGAGTTGTCTCTTGATACAACAGGAAGCAAAAGTTTGTGGCCCTGAGTTCTGCAGAGGCAGAATACATAGCAGCTAGCATGGCGACATGTGAGGCAATATGGTTTTGAAAGTTGTTGGTAGCCTTGTTAGGTCAGAGGGTTGAGACTACAGTGATACACTGTGACAATCAGAGTTGCATCAAGTTGTCTGAGAATCCGGTGTTTCATGATAGGTCTAAGCATATAGACATCAGGTATCATTTCATCAGGGATTGTGTACAACGGGGGATTATTCAGCTACAGTATATACCTATAGATCAGCAAGTAGCAGACATTATGACAAAGGCATTGGGGAAGGCGAAATTCATCTTCTTCAGAGATATGTTGGGTGTTATGCAGAACACCTTCCTCGCTAAGAGGGAGTTTTAATTTAATATTGTAGCTCAGACAATTGTTTCTCCAATTCCAATAATTAGTATTTAATTTTTGAGACTTCTAGATAGAAGTTAGTTAGGTCCAGATATTTAATTATTTAATTAAATAATTGATTCCTCTAGAGACTTCTAGAAACTAGTTAGTTAGGGTTTGTTAGAGTCTAATTAATCTTAGCCATTGATTGAGATTAAATCTTGGCCATTGGTTTTCCAATGAGAATAGTTTAAAAAGGGGTCATTGGGCATTTGGAGAACATACTGATAGACACAAGTTGGAGAAATATTTGCAGTGATAGCAAGGGCGCAGTGATAGCGTTGAAAGCAGCAACAGTGGAATTTCAGCAGGAGAAATTAAAAGAAGAATATCCGGTGAAGAATATTGTCAGAGCTTTATTAGTAAGAGGCAAGCAGTTCTTTTGTATCTCTTGATTTGCTGAAGATTAATATAATTCCTCATCTACAGTATTGGTTTTCCCTCCGAGGTTTTTCCAGGGACAATTTGTCGAAAAATATTGTGTTTATTAGTTTGCATGTTTTTTTCTCTATTCCTATGAGTTTTATTTGTGAAGTTGCAGTTGTATTATTTTTCAGTATTTACTATGAATTAATTTTCGGCAGTCAAATAATCTTTATAAATAGGAGATTAATAATCAATAACTGCAATAGATTTTTCATAGTTTGAAATCGGAATTTGTTTTCAAAGATGATAAATGAAAGCATGTGAAGGCTTGTCTAAAATGCTTTGTTTATTGTCATTATTGACCAAGCTCCAATAATAATCACATTAATGGACAACATATAATTACCTCAATGTGTTCACATAGGTGAAAAAGCTGCGTACATGGGTGAACAAATTCAGTTTCAAAATTTGTAAATCTGCATACAACATGACTGAGAAAATTCAGTTTCCCAATTTGTAAGTCCGCGTACAGCATGGCTGGGTGAACTCAGCTTCCCATATTTGTGTGAAGACTCAATTGTTTTATGAGCGTGTACTACCTATACCAATTGAAGAAACTACTGTGTGATTTATTTTAATAGAATCAGATTTGGAAGATGATTGTATTTCAAATAGTGTATATCTCAAACCCACCCTTACCGACGAGAAGACATAACCCTAAATACGGCCTTCGACACTGCTAAAAGTAGCTGCACAACAATTTCTCTCATCAGTTCAGAGCCGTTGATTTTCAAAACATTATGGAGGAGATTCGTTGTTTTGTCAATGCTTATCTGGAAAGATTGTGGCGTGAACGAGACTGCCATTAATGGCAAATATAACGTTCAGCTAAAAATCCATCCATTCAGGTTTCTTTACATAGTAGTGCTATCACATGATGTACTTACACAGCAGCTCATCCCAGTCTGATACGGCATGGATTCTAACGGTGACTGCTTAATCAAAAATTGTATATGTACCCACTCAAATGCTTTTCACAGACATAACGCCAATAGCGTGGTTGAACAACTTCTCTGATCTCCATTTATTTTCATGTGATTTGATGTATATCGAATCATCTTAAAATCATGTCAATTTGACATTAGTTGAGTACAACGAGGAAGTGGAAGCCGATGGAAATTTTAAATCATATTATGGTCAAAGATAGAAGCATTTCGTATCGTACTAGGTAGCAACTGTACACACTACTCAAACATAGAAGCTTTTCATATCGTAGTAGGAAGCAACTGTGCACACAACTATTTTTATATCATTTTTTTTGTTGTAGAGGAATCTCTTTTGAGATCACTTTGATTTTTATTTCTTTTAAGTACAATAATTTATTGGGATATATGTGGATAAAGAAAAATATAGAGTTGTTTAGAAATGTCACTTTTTCATTAAAATTATGATGTTAGTGGTATAATAATGGTAGAAGAAGATAAATGAAGTATTTATTTTTAATGGTATCACATCTAATATTAACATTATTTTTAATGTTTTCATCATACTAATTTATTGTAATCACACTCCCATCATTGCAGCATTAATTAAGATTTAGTTGCTAATAATTCATCAAATTAAATTAACATTCTACATTTCTTTCCTCTAATTACTTAAATAATTTATTTATTTGATTAATTAGTCTAGAGCCCCAAATCTTATTCTAGTTCCCCACTAAGAAGACAATCATGTCTCATCCATAATAAAAAATCAAAACTAATACAAGTCATTTATCTTAAATCCTAGACACACATTTCCAATCCACTTCTATTTAAATTGAAAGCAACTTTTAATCCCAACCATTCACCTAATCAAGTCAATCCTAATCCTCTTTTTACCAACAAATAACATTTATTCTCTCCTTCCTATGAAATTTAAATTCAATATTCCTCTCATGCAATCATAACAATCCATCCTAAAACAATTTCTCAACTGTTTATTTATTCTCATCAAATCTATAAATCGAGCAATCATCATGTTATTTATAATGAGAGAAATTAGATACAAAGAAAGGTTATGTTATTTAATTGAGCAACCAAAATTCATCTTCAATAGTCAACCAATCATCTTGAGGACATTACTAGGTCACAGGTTTTGTGTGGTAAGAATTTTTTTCATTTTTGTCATTTGTGATTGTTTCTTTGGTCATTTCGAGTTGTAAGTAGGTATACATTAGGAATCTTATTGTGTACATTGTTTTATCATAATTTCCTCTATAATTTGGTGAGCTCATTTTGGCACACTCTATGGAACCATGTCTTGATTTAAATTTTTGGTTTATTTAGTGTTTTTGAAGGAGTTAATAATTTTACTATGGACCTATCATCTTCCCCAATTTGGTGCATGTGCTCTACACTTTGGTGCATCCGCACCCTAACCAACACATCCACACTTAGATCAACCTAAAACTCTTGACCCATGGCTCATGACACACCTACACTACCTAGTGGCATATGTGCATTCTCTTATAGTGCATCCACACCTATTGTTGTGCATGTGCCTTATGCATTCAATTGTGTGTCTGTGCATAAGCATAATGGCATATGGTGCAAGCACACAAGCTAATGGGATAGGTACCCTCAAGGTCCTAAAATCATCTTTTAATGTTTATATAATATTTGTGTTTTTATAGTTTACATGCATATATGAATTTAGTGTATTTACAATTTGATTAGCGTATCGACAACCTATTTAGTTTTTGTGAATTTTGTTTAGCATTTCTATATTACGAAATTTTACTCTTTAATCTTTCAACACATGTTATCTATGCAACAATCTATGCATACTTTCTATAGAATATACACCTTTTATAATGGTAGCATTTTCTCCCAAGTAATCATTTTCTTGAATTTTTGTACTTTCTCATCATAGAAGGGGTCTTTTTGATATTTTTTGTCATTTGATGACCTCTAGTTGAAGGTTCTTATCTTTGAACATCATTCAAAAAAGTAAACTACTAACATGTGTGTTTTAGTTAGATATTTGATCAAGAAATAAACCCAAACACATTTTTTGTATTTTCATTTCTCTCATACTTTCATTTTCTAATGTCAAAGAAATTTTTTGTGATGTTTGTGTGATTTAAGAGTCTCTATTCTCTTCCGTCACACCAAAATGTGTTACTGAGAACTAATAAAATAATCCTTCTAATCATTTTTATTTTCCCCCAAAAGTATAATCCCATGTATGTTGTTTTCTCCCACCACAGGGAATCTTGGAAATAAAATATGCTTAATCTATTTGTTTTAGTTTCTTTTTAGTGGACCTAGCTTGCATTTCATCAACAAGTAGTAACCTCAACCCACATGTTCTAGTGGGGCATAAAATACTAGGGAGAGAATTGAACGAATCTACCTTAGAGGTACATTTGTAACTAAGGGCTAAGCTTGTAATAATATTTCTAGCTTTTAATAATCTTTCTAGCTTTTTAACTTATATGTAGTTCAATCTTGTAGTGCATTTTGTTTTCAAAATCAATATCACGCATATAAGAATGCTAAGTCTCATATAAGGCCCATAGGAGATTTTATATTTTCTTCCATATGAAAACGTAAGCCTCTTGATTTACTAATAGGCTCTCATATAATCCATGTTATATGAGAGCTTATTGATAAATCAATGAGGGCGTAAACACCATCTTTTGCACCCCCATATTGATAAGTGGGCCATTGGATATCTTGTGAATCAATTGGTGTGTCAACATACTTTCCTATCCTTGGAGACTATTCATGCATCACCCTATAGCCTTATCAATTATGTGCATATCTATCAAATTTTCACATAGCAATTACTTCAATTTTCTGTTAAAATCTCATGGGTATTAGCAACATCCCTTCCTCCATTAAATATTGCCAACTTTCCCCTTGCAGCACTCCGACCTCTAAACATGGCGACACTTATTTCATTCTAATTATTTTATAGAAGGATGGACTAATAAGCTCCTTAATAATGTACTCTACATGCTTGGGTGATATCCCGACTTTAGTAATATTTATATTAATATTGAAACTTAGATCAAGAAAATAATAAGTGGCTTATATAAGACTCATGGGGTGTGGAAATGTTCAATCACTTGAATGGGTAGCATGTTCAAGTTAGAGTTCTATTATCTAATTATTGAGAATTCTAGAACTCATTAAGTCTAATTTATGCATTATTTGTTCATTTTTTGTTTATATCATAATTTTGATCTTGGCAAGAATAATAAAAGGAAATAAAATATATATAAACATATAGATAATATTAATTTCAAAATGCACTGCCCAAGCAGGCTAAAACTTGGAAGCTTCTCCCCTTGAGTGATCTCCTTAATAGCTACCATCCTATATCCCATGCAATCTTGAATGTGTTAAAAACCATTTGGAAAGCCAGGGAACTCGTTAAAAATAATGTAACAAATTTTCTCTTCACCAAGAATGGTAACAGCATCATTATGTCACACAGATCCATCTGGTGAAACTTGAAACATAAGGGCGAACCCCTTGCACTCATCTAAGGCTACTTGACCAAAGGATGGGCTAAAAAAGGGATCAAAAACTTCAGTCATATCCTATCAAATGGGAATTTAAAAAGTTGGATGGAACTAAGCATGAAATTTAATCTTCAACAAAGCAATTAGAGGACTATTCAATGCTAAAAGAGACATGTAAAGACATCCGCTTCCCTGTTGATGTTAACTTTTATAAAGTGCGCTACCAAAAGTTTCAATGGCATGATGGTAGTGATTTAATGAAAGTGAATGTGAAATCAATTTACTATTCCTTAACCAAACATATTAATATCTCAGAGCATGCAATTAAATCTTGGGATACCAAGCTAAGTAAAGAACAATGGACAAATTTTATTAATAAGAACTGGTCTAAAGCGTTGGAACCAAATAAAGCATGTTTCGGGTGGTTGGTGATACTACAAAGGGTGTCATATAAAATTGAACATAATATCATTGATATCTGTAATTTATGTAGAGTATCAGAAACAATCAAACATATCTTCTTTAACTGCCTTTCTGCCAAAGAAATCAAGAAACTTTTCTGTTATGAGCTAAATATCTGGGGGAATAATAAGAAACCTAGTCCTGCAATTTTTTTATTTAAAGTTAACAACAAGATGAATAAAGATCTTTCTTTATTTTGGATTTGAATATCCATTGAAATATTGTGGTCAATATGGATAGCTAGAAATGAAGACAAACACAAGGGGAACAAAAGGGTGCTTACTGAGTTTACCAAAACACTCATAATTCACAATGTTACATTGCAGGTTAACATCACCATCAAGATTTCAAAAGGAAAATTCTAGAATTTTTTAGAAAACGATACTACTAATGTCGAGCTTCAAGAGGCAAGATATGAGCACACCTAGTAGAATGACCACCCAAGTGTCGAGGTCTTCGTAAAAGCTTTACATGAGTTCTAGAAAGAGGTTAAGAATGGAAAAATGGACAATGAAGGAGGAGATCACCATTTTCCTGGGACAAAGTGGCAGAAACAGGAATGAATGCACCTCGAAGGAGGAATAAGAGGCAACAATGATACTTACAAACATGAAATATGCTGCTGGTAGCAGTAGCACTAGTGGCAGTAAGTAATGATGTGCTTCTCTGCAATGTACTTTTGGCTATATTATGTAAATTTGATGTAAATTTTTATGGTTTTCATATGTAAATATGTTATGATTAGCCTAGTTGATATTACATGTATAGAAAATCCATGGTAAATTTTATGTACTGGTGGGACTTGATGTTAAATCTTAATTTTGTATACAGCAGGAAAATAGGGACTTGATCTTAAATCTTAAAGTAAGAGATGTGTCGGTGTGATAGATCTTCAATTTGTGTGAACTAAGCCTATTACCTTGATAGGGCTCAAAATTTAATCTTGAGCTTATTGCTTTGACAAGTCTTAACTTTGAGAATGAGTCTATTACTTTGACAAGTCTCAATTTTTGATAATGAATTTATTGCTTTGACAAGTCTGAAATTTTGATAATAAGCCTATTACTTGGACAAGTCTTAACTTTTGAAGAATGAGCTTGTTTATTTGAAAAGACTCAAATTTGGACTTGTTTTGTCCATTCTCACCAATCACAAGGTTTCAACAATCTATGAAGTCTCCACTTGAATCTGACATATACACAAAATTCCCCCGTTTGGAAAATGAGAGAAGAAAATGTCAACAACAGGATCACCATGATGGAGTGACAGAACAAGAGGCAACATCTTTATCTCCATAGCCTCAAATAATTAGTAAGGACCAATATCATCATAATCATCATAAACTACATAGCCAACATACTCAACATAATCACATTTCCTAGCATAATCATTTTTATCGTCATCAATAACATTGTCATCACCAACAATATTATCATCAACAATTGATAGAATGAGCATGCAAACCACATGATGTACAAGGGTGTAGATCAAATAAATTACTAGAAAGATGACCTTGACGTCCACAATAAGAACAAATTTGGGTATTATTGAACTTAGCACATATTTCTTTTGGTTGCTTAGATTTTTGAGCTTCACAAGAATTATCAACACATGTAGACTCAACATGAGATTTATTCATATATCCCCTTGATACAAATTTTATGGGTTTAAAATATTCTAGGACATAAGAGCCAACAAAAACTTTGTAACCAAGACCAAATTTTCCCTTATTAGTTTTATGAGATTTCCAAACTCTCACAATGGGTTTTTGTTTTTGTGACTTTGGTTGGTGGCATTTTTGTGCCATAAGTTTAGATGCAACATGTTTCTTTTCTAACACAAGGGAAGACACAACACCTTTATTCAAGAACAAATTGCTTTTACTTGCTTTCTCTATTGAGATGCTATAAGAAGGCACATCATGCTTAACATCTTTCTTCTTTTTCTTTCCTAGCTGATTTTGTAACACATTAAGTTCATTTCTCAATAATGTGTATTGGTTACAAAATTGCATGAAAAAAGGTTTATATTGTCTCCAACATTCAGATATTAATAATGCCTCATCTTTTGTATTGACATGAAATTATAGAGATAATATTACCATCAATGTAAAATATGGACATGATTGTAGATAGAGAAAACAAAAAATTTAACAAACACCATATAACATCAATTATGTCCGTATTACTCCATATACCATTATTACTCCCAAAATTAGCCTTATTACACCACAAACAATCAAATTAAAAAGAGAATATTAATAGCTACAAAATCATACCTTACAAGTCTAATTAATCTTGCAAGTAATAACCCTTTGAAGATTTGTCTATTTTGAGGTGCTAGATTTTAATAAAACTTCAATTCTCCCATGATGATCTTGCTGCAAATGGTGGCTTCTTCAAGCAGTTGCAGTCTGCACTTGTATTTTGATTGGGGATAACTGAAAATTCAAATGAGATCATAGAAACATATCACTCATAGTCTAATCACAGTGCATGAGTGTAATGGTTTTAAAATCCTCCTTTGCACATTCAAATACCATGGCAGCATCTCCAAATGGGCCAAGATAATTGGGAAAAAAATAAAAATGCAAAAATATGGCCTCTTAAATTACCTTACAATGTGGGAGGAAATGAAGATTCTACCAATGTAGTCAGAATTCTTCTACACAAGGATGCTAATTATTTGTTTCTCTTAGCATGACCAACAAACAAAAATATATTGGAATACCATTTATCTGGCTGAGTCTTCTACATAGACAAAGTCTTAATATCTTTAAATCTTCCAATGAAAGTGTAGATTCACTAATAATATTTTATCACCAACCCTAGCACTTTTAATTATTGCACCTTCCAACGGTCGGTAGATGTTTTTCTAACTTTTCAAATTTCATCATCACACTTTTGATTTGAAAATGGGATGACTCCTACATACTAATAATTCTTCAATCTCTCTTGAAAAAGGTCTTCGATAATGCAAGAAAATACCCTTATATAATTTCTCTACACTTAAATATCATCTTCTGTAGGCGCCTGTATCCATCATATATAGGGACAGATTATGTTGCTCCAGAATGCCTAGACTGCAAGATCTCCAAGGTTGCACACACATTTGCAAATACACTACACTTTCAATGTTTTGACTTCACTTCATCTTTATGGCTAGCCTTAAGCGCAAATATTTAAGCATCCTTCACTGGTCATCACTGCATAGGCACAGAGATTGAAACTGCTCTGATACCACTGTTAGGCCTAGCAGGGGTAGAATAGTAAAACATATTTCATTGTCTATTGAAAATTACACTTTTAAGAAAAGTTTACATTCTTGTTTTATAACAAGGAGGACAATTTAACTATCATAAATAGCTAAACTAAATAATTTATTACAATTGTATTAACCCCTAGTGATTAACACATTAACAGAATAAAGTATGAGCAGTCCAAATTGTAATCGAGAATAACAAGAGTGTGTGAAACATATATTGGAAACTTAAATGGAGAACTACTTAACAAGACAAAATTGCATGAGGTGGTGGAAATATATATTATAAGGGAATTTAACTACAACTTCAACACATAATTAGATATGAAGGTGATACTAATCTTTTCTTTTTGCTTGCAAATGTGAAATATGTTGTTATTAGATTAATTGGGTTCAAATGTTTTACAAATTTGTCTAAGGAGTATATCAAATTGGTTTTTTTAATTGGTTGAATTTATTTTTACAACATTACAACTATTGAAATTATTTTTTCTTTCAAATATATTTCTTCTTCCCTGTGGTCATCCACTTTCCCCTATCAATATCCCTTTAGTGGGGGACACAATAGTCAAGAGTCTTGCATGACTACTTTATTTCCATTGAGAACTTTCAAAAAATACCCATGACAATATAAGACTAAATAGTTTTTTATTTCTAAATAAAGAAATTATAAGTATGCTACATAGGGTTTTTGTATTGAAATGAAAGAAAATGGGTTAGGTGCTTTGTATGGTTTAGGACATAGAGCATAGGAACTTTCCAATTTCATTCAAGGATAACCATAGAGATCTCAATGCAAAGGGGAAAGAGATATTGCAATAGGGTTGTCCTAGGGGTTTAATAAAAACTAATGAGGGGTTCACCACCAAGCTAGGGCTTGGAAAGACACATGAAATGAAAGATGTAACACTAAACCCAAATTCAAAGCAAGCTTTAACTAAATGACTTAGAAATGCATGTAAAATAGAATAAAGAACTATAGGGTGAATTATGTGCACCTGGGAATTTGAAGATGACTGGAAGGAGCTATGAAATGCTTGAAATTCTAAATTTTTGACCTACTAGGACTCATTTGCCAATCTGGGTGAATGAGTCCTAGATTTGGGTTTCTGCATAGGAATAGTTTTGGGAAAAAAGGGTATCTAAATCTACAAAAATGTTGAAATATCACATGTAGTGGGACTCATTCACCACTTTTGGTGAATCAGTCTCATTCTTCTTTTTCAAGAATTCAAAGTTTAGATCTATACTTCAACACTTGATTTTTTCTCCCAAATTGACTTTTGGATCTAAATCTGAGAAAAGACCTGCAAAATAGAATATGTACACTTTATTTGCATATGGGCCCCCGGTTTTCCTTGATAAAACCCCTAGTTTGGTAATTAAACCTTGATGGAAACAATGAAATTTGAATGTAAATGTGAACATAAACCTTGGTCTTAAGTGTGTCTAAGACTATGAAATCTAAAAAATAATGCAACCCTATTCTAATATGCAAGAATGAGATGAATGAATAGAGTATGACAATGAATGACTCACTTTGAGAGATCTCTAAGCACCCAAATGATCCTCAATAATGCTTGTACCTTCATTATGTTGAATGTAGAGTGATAATGGAGGATGGAATCATTTAGGAAACAAATCATTAGGCTTGGCTTGATGCCTAGTTGCATCTCCCCAACCTAGAATCCATCATGATTCACCATAGACAACCATGATCAACCCTTTACAATGCTAGATCTTGAATGAAAGTGAGCTTGAAGACGTACAAAAACACCTTAATGCTACTCCAAGACTTCAACTTCGATTCCTTTTGAAAATTGAATGCTCTTGTGAAAGAATGTTTGAAGACTTTGAATGCTTGCATCTTGAAATTACTCTTGAAAAATGTTTGCCTAGATGATAAAAATATCTTAGGAGCTTTCTTATATAGGCATTATCACCTAATTTACCATTATTTAGATCTCGAAGGCCGACGTCAACCAAAATTTTGAATTAAAAAGGTGATTTTCCCACTCAATTTTTAAATAAAGCCCCAAATGGGACTCATTCACCCAAGGTGGTGAGTGGGTCCCACCTAGGGGGACTCATTTGCCCAAGGTGGCGAATGAGTCCCACCCTAGATTTTTGGGGTGGGTTTTCAAGATTTTTTATGTTTTAAATTATTTTGTGGGGTTTTTAGCTGAAATAATCCTTGAGATCCAAAATAATGGGTCGTAAGGGCCTATTAATTATGAATTAAAGGGTAATTAATGAAAGGGTACTAAACTAATTCTAGGTTAAATGAGAAATCTCCATATCTCCAAGTAGGGGGGTTAATTTTTGTCATTACATATAGCCCCAACTTTAGTGCCCATATGACTCTACGTGCATATGCAAGCTAAAGGAATCAAAAATAAACTTTGTTTCATAAAAGGATACACATATAAGTTCATTCACAACACGAGAAAATTAAGCCCCCGCTATAGCTATCTACAAAACCAGAATGGTAGGAACTGCATCTTGCAACATGAACTCGTTAGTTGTCCAAAAATTCTCTTATCTAACTTCATTCTAGAAATCACATTCAAGGGTAGATGTATGCCCCTCCTTGATTTCACTTTCTTTATGGAGGTGGAATCAAGGTAGCAATCTAGCCACATCAAACAAGGTAGGTCATATCATAAGGTAGGTCATATCATAGGGTATTTCCAAGTACCATACCGCATAATGATAGATATTTGATGAGAACGGGAGTGGAATTGTGATTCCAACATAACAAACGGCATAAAAAATGGAGCTCTCTAGCTTTCGTTATGTTAATTTGAATGAAAGAAACTTTTTAACCCTAATATAGTAAAAACTTTAATTTTAACTTATATAAGAGTAAAAAACTAAAGTAAATTCTAACTATTTTGTCATTTACCTTCTTGTAGCTTTATTTTGGTGAAGAGTGAGTGAAGATTTCAAGCCGACGAGATTTCATGCCTATGAGATTGGACACCCTACAGGATCAAGTAGCCCGCGGTGAGCACTATGATCAGGCAAGTTGATTTTTTTGCCTTAGCTTTGTCCTTACACATTTACTTTATGATTTATAAGCATTTGTACATTAATTTAGGGCCTTGGAAGAAAATTTCATGAAGCATCCCTCTTTTTGCAAAGTGTCCCTTTTTGTTGCAAAGTGTCCCCTTTTGTCGCGAAGTGTCTCATTTCTTCATGAAGTGTCCTAAAAGGGGTCTAAAGTGTCTAGGAACCTTAGGAGAGTACACAAGAAAAAATTTAGTACACTTTTTTTATTGTTGATGTATAGATTTAAGATTGTAGAATGATTATAGGACATATTTTTTCTTTTTTGTTACATTCCTCCTTGTTCACGATAACATCTGGGTGGCAAACATATTAGTCACCTTTGAGATCTAGCCTCCACACTCTCAGTAGAGGAAACAAAGACATTATAGACTATAGGGTTATACTGGGTGTACCTCATGCCCCCCATGAGGTACCACAATACTATGTTGATGGCACTAGTAGAGTGGTGGAATGTAGACACGTGCACATTTCATCATCCCACTAGTGAGATGGCCATCACACTAAAGGACATACATTGCATACTCCAAGTTCTAATTCGGGGTGAGAGGGTATGTTTCCTAGTAGATCGTTCATTTCGGGAGATGAAATACGATATGTAATATTGCCTTAGAAGTCCAATTCATGATGGTATGATGAGGCCACAGATCGATCTAGATATGCTACTATATTCATAGGCCCAACTTGTTGCACAGATTATGATGTTCATTGTAGCACTAGTTCTCGTCCCATATAGTTGAGGAGAACACTTAGAGGGAGGACTAGTACACATGATTCAAGCGATGGCAGAGTGCGAGACCATGTACACCTAAGGGTGTAGCATCCTAGTGCACTTATATTATGACCTTGGATAATTTTCATTTCGAGAGATTGACAGTATGGTACATTGTACACTACTATAGGTGTGGTGCCTAGAGCATATTACATGTACCAGACCAGCAGGACTTCCATATGCCTCATCCCTAGGGTATCCTTAGGAATTCAACTATCCACTACAGCGTCTATGGTAGTATGGTGACTTACATTTTTGGAGACTCTGATTTGACCGACTAGATAAGGAGGAGATCATATGGAGATCTTACAAACTTATTCCATAGTGGTCGGATGAGACTTGTCAAATGAGGAGACTACAGATGGATAGATTTTTGATAGGTATAAATGATTATATAGTATGGCCTTTCTACTATGATTGTGTCATCCGATAGTTTGGTCAGGTCCAAATAGCACCCAAGGCATGACCCTTTTTCAAGAGATTGGTATGGAGTGCCTAGAGGCCTAGTGATATTATATGGTTCATTGTTGATGATTTTATCTGTAGTGACTCCAATGATGATGATCAAGATATGCCTCTAGTCTTTGACATTGATGATGTCGGTACCACAGATACCAATGAGGACTGGTGGGTAGTATCACAGGTGAATCCTATATTCCAGATGGATGAGTTGATAGGTGATGTAGGGCCACTCTCAGATTAGGGATACAAGGAGGAGGATAGGGCTAACGAGATACGCTTCAGGGCTACAAACATATTCTTAGATGTGATAGATGAGGAGTACGACGAGGCTATAGATCCTGACTATGATGGCTAGGAGGAGGAGGATGAGGAGGAGGGTGAGGAGGAGGATCAAGTGATGAGTGAGGGTGGTGAGGCTGTAGAAGAGGATTGAGTGGGCCATGAGTGGAGAGATCCATCTCCCATTCATGTTACTACATCACGATTAGCATCTACAATAGGCACTAGTACCTATAGTCATGGAGAGGCTAGTGCATCCTCCATGACCCCTACACACAATGAGGTTGTCATTGTATAACCAATTGAAGAGCTAGGTGGTGATATTTTATATACCATCATGATTTATGCTTATGTTTATGCTTTATGCTTTAATTGTATGTCCATATATATATATAATTATGTGTACTGATTATATTTATGATTTCTAACTTGTATGAGTTGTGAGAGACCTGAAACGATCTATATCATCAGGTGGCGATCGAGATAGTGACCCCATCAGTCTACAAGGAGGCTATAGATACATACTATGTGCCCCCACCCATCATGGAGCGGGATACCGAACTATTCGAGCCGTATGTCAGATTGTAGGCAGTGTATGAGATTCTTAGGAGGTGCGTCCACCAAGCTGACGCTTCCTAGGATGCTCAGTCATATTGAACCCCAATAGATTTTGAGAGACTATAGTTAGAAGTGCCTAGACTACAAGCAAAGAGATATAAAATAGCAGGGGAGCGTTGGGAGGCCCTTGGAAAGGTATAGGGTTTATAGTTTTCTCTTAATGCACTAGATGACTCATGATCATGATCGCATACCACTGTCTCCTGATGGACCACCTCTAGATAGATGCAAGCATGAAATATCGAGGGATTTGGTAGTCATAGACCTCATTAGTATTGTATATATTGATGACATGTACACAAAGTATATATATACATATATGATCATTTGATGTTTTATTACTTGTGTTTATGTGTTTAATGTTAAATGGAAATGTAATTGATTAAATAATCTTTGTAAGACTATTTAATGAATTTCTTCATGATTTAAAATGTTTTATGTGATCTAATTAAATCTTATTCTAGTTTCTCTTAGATGCAACATTGTGATTAAGTATGTTATGCTAAATTAAATGCACCTATGATCTAATTAAAGAACATTAAATGTATATAAGGATCTAATCTAACACAACATAAGAGATGAACTTTAATAACATGAAGCCTAAAGTAATCTTCAAAAATTAATTAAATATTTACTTTAGTATTTAAGACACACAAATAATTGTTTGTCAAGAACAAAGCAATGCGATAGCACATAGAATTCCATCTAGTAACTCTAACACTAGTGCTTTATAATTCACACTATTCAAGAAAATTAGGCATAGTACCAATGCAAATGTGCAATATTTATAGGTTCTTTAAGAGGTGTACCATAAATTTATGTTAACATATAAGCCCTGGATCCATAATTTTCATTGATTATGTAAGGGCCTAACCAATTAGGGCTGAATTTTCCTTTATCAGTTGGGTCAACTTTGACATTACTCTAGTTCTCGCATAACACCAAATCATCTTTATTAAAGGAATTTGGTAGTATGTTATCATTGTAACTACAATGCATTATTTCAGAATAAGTCTGAATATGCTCAAGAGCATTGATGCGTTGTTCATTGAGCATTTCAAGATGATGCAACCATTGCTTCTTATAAGTATTGTCATCAATAACCCCATGAAGAGCAATTCTTAATGAAGGGATCCCTAACTCCAAGGGCGTTATTGCCTTAGTTCCATAAACGAGGTTATAAGGGGTATGTCTAGCTGATTCTCTAAGATTCATACGATAGGCCCATAATGCATATGTCACCTGCGTATGCCAATCTTTATTGTTATTGCTTACTGGTTCCTTAGGATTTTCTCGAGGGTTCTATTAGTTAATTTAGCCTGACCATTAGATTGTGGGTAGTAAGGTGTTGAAAAGCGATGTTGTATGTTAAACATTTATAAGAACTTCTTCACATCCTTACTCTTAAATGGTGTCCCATTATCGAAAACTAAAATGGAAGGAAGTCTGAACAAAGAAATAATGTGTTCTAATATGAAATGAAATATTACATCAACAGTTGTTGAACAAGGGGAATTGCTTCCACCCACTTCATGAAATAATCTATTGCAGTAATTATAAATGTATGTTCAACAGAGGAAGGAGGTGAAATTTTTCCAATGATGTCCAAGGCCCATACCAAAAAATCCAAAATATGGACTTGTGCACGAAGCTCAAAACCAGGAGCATGAATCAATCTATTATGTTCTTGATATTTGCAATGTTTCTTAACAGATATAAAGCAGACTTGTTCCATTGTTTCTCCAATAATATCCTATATGAATTAGCTTTTGCACTAGCGATCTTTCTCCAAAATTCACCTGAAGGAGCTTCCTCAAGTGCTATTGGGATTTCAGATTGTTTAAGGCATCTAAGAAATAGACCATCAAAGGACCTTCGATAGAATACATCGGCAAGAATTATATACTTGGATGCAAGTCTCCAAAGGTGTCTTCTAATATTCCTAGTTGTGGACTCAAGAAAGGTATCAATTATGTAATAAAATATCGGTGCATACCATTTGCTAGAATGTTTTGTGGTGATTTTTAATATCTCATATGTTTTATGTTCAATCGATGGTTTCATAATTTTCTGGACAATGAATGTGAATTCCTTTGAGGGATCTTGAGGGGATATTAAAGAAGCGATGCTTGGAATTGCATCTGGATGTCTATTATCTTTATGTGGGATGTTATCAATGGTAAATGGATCAAACTTCTCTAATAGGGTCATTGTAAGATCTTTGTATTTCATTTATTTGTTTAATGATTAATTATGAATCACCAAATATTTTTATGTCTCGGGCTCCCAAAGTTAAAGTGGTGCATAATCCATTAATTAACACTTCATAATCTGTGGTATTATTTGTACATAGTAAATTTATTTGATATGATAAGGGAATAGGTTTTCCTCCAAGAAGAGTTATTATAACTCTCACACCTGAGCCTAGTCTGCACTTAGATCCATCAAAATATAATTTCCATGCATTTTAATGTTCTTGAATAGTTAACACACTCTCATCAGGAAATGCTTCTTAATTAGGTAATGCTAGAGGAGAAGGAGCATCGACTAATTGGTCGGTCAAGTCTTGTCCTTTGATTTATTTTTTTGAAACAAATTTAAGATCAAACTTAGTGAACAACATAACCCATTTAGCTAATCATCCTAATAAATCTATTTTAGCATAAAGATGTTTTAAAGGATCGAATTTTGTTATCACATGTATTTTAGCATTCAATAAGTAATGTCACAACTTACTAGTAGCAAATAAAAGTGCCAACATTGCTTCTCTATCATTGTGTATCATTTCTCATAATCAATCAAAGTTTGGCTAATGTAATAAAAAAAATGATCTTTACCATTTTCAACTTGTTGAGCCAACAATGGTGTAAGAGCATGGATTGATGTTGTAGTATATAAGATGAATGGTTTTTTTTGCATAGCAGGTTGTAAAAAAAGAGGAGTAGCAAGGTAATCTTTCAAACTCTCAAAAGATTGTTTATAATCCATACTGCAATTAAATTGAACTTCTGTCTTAAGGAGATGTGTAAATGGTAACATTCAATCCACTAAGGATGCCAAAAAATGACAGATAGCTTGAATTCTTCCTTGTAAGGTTTGCAATTGAGAGATGTTTCTAAGAGGTGGCATGTTAACTATAGCATCAATTTTCTTTGTGTCCACCTCAATTCCTCTGTGAGATACAATAAACCCCAAAAGTTTCCCACTATCTACACCAAAGACACACTTCTTTGGATTCAATCTCATGTTGTATTTTCGCATTTGCTAAAATATTATCTAGAGGACATTCACATTGTCTTATCTTGTAAAATATTTGGATAGAATATCATCAACATAGTCTTCCAAAATGTTATTTATGTAATCCTGACATATCAATTTAATATCTCATTTATATGTTGCATCTGCATTCTTCAATCCAAAAGGCATTATTACCCAAAAAAAATCTCCCCAAGTTGCTGTAATTTTTTTTTTATATTGTTCTTGAGGGTTGAAAAATATTTGATTGTATCTAGAAAATCAATCCACGAATGACAACAAAGCATGTCCCACAATCGAGTCTACTATCATGTCGATATTTGGAATGGGGGAGTCATATTTTAAAAGATGGTTTATTGAAATCACGAAAGTCCGTACACATCCTAATATGATTGTTAGGTTTTGCAACTACAAAAATGTTTGAGATCCAAGGAGAATAATCCATAGGCCTTATAAAACCAGCTTCAATGAGCTTTTCAATTTTGTCCTTAACTAATAAGGCTATCTTAGGGTTCATTTTTAAAATCTTTTCTCTAACGAGCTTATCATTTTCAATGAGGAATATATTATATGTTATAATATTAGGGTCAATTCCCAACATATTTGAGTAAGTCCAAGCAAAATTTTTGAGAAATTCATGAAGTAAAATTGCATGGTCCTCTGATTCATCATCTTCAAGGCACTTTCCTATTTTAATCACCTTGTCTTCATTATTAACATCCATTTTTATGTCCACAATATCTCCTAAGAAAGCACATTTTTCTTCGGAAATTCAAGGTTGTAGTCTTCTTTGTTCATGTCAACTTCACCACTTTCTTCAAGTCTCCTTCTTTTTTCTTAGCATTAATCATAGCGCATGTAACTCGCTTCTTTTTAGGAGGAGTAAATAGTTTGTCATAAACTCCTAGAATTTCTTTCAAGGCCTCATCATCTTTGAAAAAATCCATTGCTTCTTCACAAGTTGTATCAATCAATTCTGGATGCTTCAAGGTGAGAGTTGTTTTAGGATTGCACATGATGGTGTTGACATTTAGCGAGGGTCTTTTCATTGCTTGCGTGGTCTTAGAAGGGAAATATCCTAAACCAATTTTTGTCTCTTGCATATTAGGTTCTATAGGAATACGAATACCTTGTTCTTTCTTGTCACATCCTTTTCTACTATAACCAAGTTGTTTCATGAACTCATATGGGTATGTACAGGATCATCATGGAAAAAATAGGCCTTTAAGTGGCAATAAAATTCAAAAAATTAGAGTTAGGCAACTTGACGTAATAATTTGAATAAGTTATCTATATTATTTCAAAAATATGTAAGAATAGAATTTGTATAAAATTGAAAGTAGTTTCTAAACTACTAGGTTTGTTTATTTTTTAAATCCTATTTGGTGAAAACTTGAAATTTCAATGCAATAGTACTTCAATTTCAGGGAAAAAATAAGTAGGTGTATGTCTGACCACCCTAACCACAATAAAATGATAAAAAAAAATTATAGTATTTTAGATATAAGTAGGGGATTCATGTCCCGATGTGATACACATTTTTTTGTAATTTTTTTCCAAGTAAATAATTAATAATGAATTTTTTATTACAAATTTTAAAAATATAGAAACTCATATGTCTAACCACCTTAACTTGGTCAAAACTTCATGAAATTCAATTCTTTTTTTTTAATCCTATAGTATGTGAAGCATAGAATGTGACACATGCTTCAGATTCAAAAAATATAATACCGTTTGAAAGCTATAGATGTTTTTCAATCAGCCTATCAATCAAGACTTTAGTCGTAATTCAAATAGAAAATGAATAAAAATTATTTATTAAATTCAAAGTAAAGCATAATTTATATTGGTGGAAAGCTGAGAATCTCCTTTAAAAACCCTTTTTGATTCATCAATTTTGGGTAAAAAACAGCTCATCAGTGACATGGACAATCATATCACTTAGATATCGCCACTTTTTGGCCCATCATGATCCTGCACATACCCATATCCTTTTCCATAAATTATTTCCATTTCTTTTGAATTTGGTGGTTGTTCATAATCTCTCATAAAATTTTGTTGTATAACTTGTGTCTTCTTCTAAACTAGATGAGGTAGATGCTTGTGATTTTTCTTCTAAATTTTTCATTGACATCCCCATTGGTTTTTTTTTCTTCTCATCTTCTTTTCTTGTGATTGTGTACTCTCCCATAAATGAGGGTGTGAACTCTAAGGAACCCCAATCATCATCCAATAATTTTGAAACTTTTTCAATATCTTGTTTCTCCTCTTTCATAGGTTCTATGTTTGATGTTGGAATTAATGTACTTAGAGGACTTATCATTCCTTTTTCAACTTGTAAGCAATTTTTCAGGCTCAAGGTCTATTTCAACCTAGTATACCTTGCTGTTATAGACATATTTCATTATACAATAAAGATTCGAAGGCACTACATGCATGTCATGAATCCAAGGTCTTCCTAAAAGGAGATTGTATGAAAGGTCACGAGGCATAACATGAATAGGAGTTTGTAAGGTATCCTTTCTATCTATAATGGGTAAAGTAATCACACCGAGTGGTTGCTTTCCTACATTGTTAAATCCTCAAATTGATAAGGAGTTCAGTTTAATTTTTTATTTGTCTACGCCTAGTATATCAAAAAATTTCACACTGCACACATTAAGGGTCAAGCCATTATCAACATGGGTTCCTTTTATTCTTGTTCTATTGAATTTGGATATTATCATGAAGGAATCATGTCTCTAAGTCGCATCTCCAAGGGAGGAAGCTCATGTTCATGAAAGTTAATGTCTACATTAACTCTATTCATTCCTTGTATTAGAGCTACTGCATTGTTTGCATTGGGTGGGCGCAAACAGATGGGGGGCCAATTTGTGGCCAAATTTTAAAAAACGTTTTGATAGCTCATAATGTGAGTGCATTATAATGCACTCGTGTTGTGGCTTGGTGTGCTGAGCCTAAGGCTCAGACACACCAAGCCTATTCTACGCTCATGTTATAATGTGAGTGTGGAATAATGTGCTAATGTTATGAGCCATTAAAACCAAAAAAAAAGACGAAGTTGAGCTCATTTATTTTGTGACTATTTTTTTTTTGTCTGCGGCCAAAATCACATTTTTTGCACGCTCGCGTTCTGGGAGGAGTGAATCTTGCAAAATTTTCATCATTTTTTTGCTATTTCATCGCCAAGATGTTGCCACATTGATAGGGAGGGCGAAGAGGTAAGGATTGCTTGTTTTTTGTTATTTTTAGGTTGTTTATGAAATTCATTTGTTGAATTTGGAGGAGATGAAAATGATCCTAGAAACCCTCTTCAAAACCCTCTTGAAAATACTCAACAAGTAGAGCAACAACAACATCAACAAAATCCTCAAGGTCAACAACCACAACAACAATCTCCTCCACCAATCCCTCAACATCCTCCTGGCACTCAACAAAATTTAATGAGTGAAATTGAAAACAACAAAAAACAAATTGGGGAGTTAATCATGAGGTTGAATGATCCAAACGGTTCAACCATGAAAAAAAAAACCATTGCAAATTCACTTAAAGAAATTTTACAAAATGTAGATTCAATCAACAAACAATTAATTGGTTGGAAAGATAAGACACGGGCAGCTAGGAATTTTTATCTGGATAAATTATCATATAAATATGTAAAAGATCTAAAAATTGCAAAATTAGATTTGTGCTCATTATTCACTAACCCATGCACAAATCAAAATCTTAGCCTCAATGGGAAGAGGTTTCCTATCCATTGGTGCCACCAGCAATAGATTAGGACCTTTTTTGGGATAGGTGGTACATGGTTTTTGATTACCCACCATGCAACAATTGTGAAGTCCCACAATATTTCCTCAAGAAAATATATTGTGAGTTCATCCTAAACAACATCCTAGATTATTTTGATATGAGGGACTTCCAAGGGAGAGGTGGGGGGTTGGCCCAAGATACACCTGGTGCACATCAAGATCCTAGGCGGAAAATGAGATGACCTCTCACTAGGCCACCTCATGAGCACATAATTATCCCTTCCATCATGAAGGAAATTGTTGACTTAGACACTTTGTAGGCTATCGGCTCTTTGACCCAGAGTGTCATCCAATATGCCACCCCTATACTACAATGCCATCCAAGGGATTCTTTGAGTGGTGGGCTTTGATCCCATTTGTGTTAGGCTTGTGCGGTGACTTGTTCATATGACCTCATTGACACTTAGGAGGCTACAATGAAGGATATGTCTATGGCTATGGAGATGGTGAGGGAAATTGACATTTTGAATGAGGCCTATGGCATCGATACATAGGTAAATATTAGCATGTTCATTGAATTTAATTTATTAAATTTCAATTTTAAAATGCAAGATTAACTAATTTAGTTTTATGATTTTAATAAAATTCTAGGGTCACAGTGTTGATACTAGAAACATCAACCCTACCCCAACTTATTACTCCACTACATCTATCATTGAGGTATGTAACTAGTAAACAATTATAAATTTATTACATGTTAAGAGCATTGTTATATGAATGGTATTCTAATATGTGATTTTGGATGTTGAATAGGCTAATATTGGAGGTTTCATGGGAACACCTCCCAATGCTAGTGGACTTAGAAAAACCTACACATAAATAATAGAATGAATAGTTTAACTAATGAATTGTACTTAATAGATTTATTTAGTTAATATTCATATCATTGATTACACTGCATTACACATCTTTCAAACTCAAAGCATTACTTGGCATTCCATAACTAATAACTAGATGTTGATAGATGACAAAATTTCAACTACAATATAGTTGTTTAGAAAGTCAACACAAGTAGTGATTCAATTACTTCACATAGCATAAGTAATAAGTAGGAGCAAATTCCAATTGAATTTGCTTGTCATCGCATTCCATGAGACCACTTTTTAATGATGCATCTTTTCAAACAATTCACTGCCTTGTCTATGCTATGGATGCTTGGAAGAAATATATGAAAGAATAATAGTAAGCAATGACATAGACAAGGCAATGAGTTGTTTGAAAAAATTTCTCAAAGAAATGTGGTCTCATGGTGATGTCCATCACCATGAGACCCAATTTCTTTAAGGCATTTTTCAAACAACTCACTGCCTTTTCTATGCTACCACATTTTCCATACATTTATACCAAATCATTTTATCAAATAATTCATTTCCTTGCTGCTATGGCTAAAATCCTAAAAGAAGAGGTGATTTCAAAAAAACTATGGATTCTTGAAAAAAATCTATCAAAGCATAATAATAAGCAATATCATAGACAAGGTAGTGAGTAGTTTGAAAAATGCCTCAAATAAATGTGGTCTCATGGTGATGAATGCCATTCCAACACCATGAGGCCACATTTCTTCTCGGAATTTCTTCAAAAAACTCACCACCTCTTCTATGCTACCACATTTTACATACATGTGTACCAAAGAATTTTATCAAACTAATCACTTCCTTGTTGCTATGGCTAAAAGCCTAAAATAGGCACGCTTTCCAACAAACTATGGATGCTCAAAAAAACTCTATCAAAGTATAATAGTAAGCAATATCATAGTCAAGGAAGTGAGTAGTACGAAAAAATTCCTTGAAGAAATGTGGTCTCATGATGATGGAATTCCATTCCATCACCATGAGACCACATTTCTCTAAGGCATTTTTTCAAACAATTCACTGCCTAAAGAATAGAAACCAACCCTTTAGCCAAAATTCCCCTCCAAATTCTTTACAAGGTCCTCATCCTCATCCTAAATTTACCAATCCATGGAACCCTCCACCTTTAATTCCACTTGTTCATGTCCCCACCCTTCCCTCTTCATGTCATGATCGCCCTCCATCTCATAACCAAGACAACACTATACTATCCACCTCATCCCAGCATAATACCATAGAGAAGGAAATGAATTGTTTGAAATAATTCCTCAAAGAAATGTGGTCTTATGGTGATGGAATTCCATGACACATTTGTCTGTAATGGCATTCCATCACCATGAGACCCCATTTCTTTGAGGCATTTTTCAAACAATTCATTGCCTTCTCTATGCTACCACAGTTATCATAAATGTCTATGAAAGAATTTTATCAAACGGTTCACCACCTTGCTGCTATGGGTAAAAGCCTAAAAATAGGTGCTTTTGAAAAAGCTATGGATAGGGAAAATAGTAAGCATTATAGTCAGAAATATAAAGTTTAATAAGTACTCAAAACGTTTTTCATTATCTCATACATTATAATCCATGACATGGATCACTATTGTAGTTTTCATGATTGAATAATTTGTTGTTTTATTTTCAGATGTTGGAAGAGGATACACCTCTGAATGTTAATAGGGAAATGGATATTTTTGTTTCATCTACTATAGAATCCTCGATGGCTCTCACAGAGGAGGTATGAGGAAGATTACTAAATTTAAATTTACATTCATTGTTATAGTTGTTAGTTAGTGAAAAATCAAACCATTATTGATTTGTAGTTCAATTTCTCTTTGGATGGTTTCTACAAGGCTTCAACATGCCACAACATGGGCCTATGAATATTTACCTTGAGGAGAGAGATTGTTTATTGGCAGTAAGTGATTTTTTTGTTAAATATATCATTTTTTATTATGTAATTTCTATATATTAATTTCTTTACTTCTTACTGTAATAGATAAAGCTTGACCAAGAACTCAACCCTAGGAGGAGCACTAGGAGCACTTCTTAGCCTCAGAATAAATGAGTGATAGACCTATCGCCATCTGACAGACAAGCAAAGGGAAAGAATTTTATTTCGAGAGCATGCAAAGCAATGACTTTTGATTCTAGAGCCCTTTGTTGTATGCCTATATGACATTTTTGTACATATTTTGTATTGGATCTATATTTGACATTGTATGCCTATATGGTGTTCTCGTAAGCCTATATGGCTATTTTGTATATATTTTATACTTATATGAACATATATTGATATATGCCTACATGGCTATTTGGTTAATACAAATCTTTTATATCAACGGTGTCCAAATTTGCATTATAAATCCATGGTTCAATAGATATGAATTAAGCGTATTAAAGTGTATACTTTACAACTTATGTGTATACTTTGTGACTTATGTGTATTCCAATGTATACTTTGTCACTTATGTGTTTTCATGTATATACCAAGTGTATTCAGGCACATACTTTGTATTAATTTGTGTATACTATGTATTTTCCTATATACTTCAAGGCTTATGTGTTTTTAAGTACTTTTTCTTCCCTTATTCATATGAATGCTTGAGTTATTCATGTGTATACTTATTAATTGGTTAGCCCTAGAATTGATCATTGTTGTCCTTCATGGTTTGTCTTGAGTATGTATTGATTGATTCTAAAAAAAATTATTAGTTGATGCTAAACAACTTCAATATTTGTAAGAAAACTAGTAGAGTTACAAATTAAAAAATTACACAAATTGAAAAGAAAATATTATCTGTAAATAAATGCATTAATTATTAACTTGATAATTGATTGAGAATGAGTATAATATATATCAAGAAATGAGCCTTCTAGAATGGCAACTACCAACTAGAAAATATTCAAAGCATCCCCAATACTTTGAAAGCAATAATCCACCCAAAATTACAATGGGAGACAAGGCTTATTTAAGATCCTTGAGCAATGTATTTCTTAATGCTCCCTTTTTCTTACATATTGCAATTCAGTTTAATCCAAAGATTTCCAAGAAATTCTTTATCTAACATCAAAAATATGTTTTCAATTGGTATTCCATGAGATGTTTCATAAAAATATTCCAGTATATTAATCTTTTGATTGGAACAACTCAATTAAGCAAAGGATACATAATCTTCACAACACTTGCAAAACATAATATTCATAGTAGATGATGAGTAGTTAACTTTTTGACACATTTTCATACAAACATTTATCTTGAATAGTCTTTAAACATTTTCATAGCATAATCCTCACAGTAGATAATGAATTATTGTGTTCTTGATCCATCGGCATATAAACAGGTCAAAAGATGTATATGTCAAATTTTTGCAATATTATTTCTTATATAGGAAATGGACTTGGGAGAAAGCTTTATAATTTATAATATAAATAAAAAATGGACTCAAGGGTGAAAACCCTATTTATCACACTAAATAATAAATGTACATGAGAGCATCAATTGTTTCTCTTAGACTCCAATTTTCAAGCATAGAAAATCATTTCAAATGAAAATGACAAAATGCTTCACAACCAAAGTTGTTAATTGAGGAAAAATAAAATGTTTCCAAGTTCCACCATTGTACGCATTTACAATTGGTTGTATATAGTTGTAAGGGAAAGGAGGATAATTAAAAAATGTCTTGTTCTTGCTATACTTGAGGATGATCATATGCTTTTAGTGTGGAAAACTCAGACTTCTCAATTGTCATGCGAATGTTTTGCATGCCATCATAAGGGATTGAGCTGGTTTAATGTAGCTCAAAACGATTTGGCATGTTTGGGTGTGAAAAAGGACCATGCTAATTGTAAACATACCCATCCAAACACGTTGGAATAGTACGTTTGGTCACACGAGTTGTAGAACGAAAGTTGCACTAGACTTTGCAACTTTACACTACTTGTTTTTGACACTTTCTTCGTCAAGTGAAAACTGGACACCATGGGAAAATGACCAAGATAAAAAAAAACCGAGAGAGGTTAGGGGCCTGTCACGATCTTGTAGGATCAAAAAACTATTTCATAGGCATCACGATTTCTAGGTAATAGCTCATCAAAGATTGGTTCCCTTTTGCACTTTGGACCCTTAAGGGATCGAGCCGGTTGAATGTAGCTTGGAGAGATTTAGCTTGTTTGGGTGCAAAAGAGGACCATGCCTAGCGTAAACATACCCATCCAAACACATTGGAATATTCTTCTCACACTAGTTTGGTCACACTAGTTGCAGAACAAAAGTTGCAACACTTTACAACTTTACACTACTTGCATTTGACACTTTTTCCATCAAGTGAAAACTAGACTCCACAGGAAAACGACTCTGAAATAACAAAAACCGAGAGAGGTTATTGTAGAGGGGCCCAACTCAATTCTATAGGCTTAGATAGAGAGTTTGCAACCATCACAATTTGTGAGTAATATCCTTCCAAATATTGTTTCCCTTTTGCACTTTGGACCCTTAAGGGATTGAGTCTGTTGAACGTAGCTTAGAGCGATTCAATGTGTTTGGGTGTAAAATAGGACCATGTCTACCTAGTGTAAACCCACCCATATGGATGCGTTGGAATAGTTTGTTTGGTCACATGAGTTGCAAAAAAAAAGTTGCACCACTTTGCAACTTTATAGTGCTTACATTAGGCATTTTTCCCATCAAGTGAAAATTGGACACCATGGGAAAACGACTTTGAGATATCAAAATCCAAGGTTATTGTAGAGGGTCCCAATGTGATCCCATAGGCTCATATGGAGAGTTTGTAAGCATCATGGTTTGTGAGTAATAGACCGTCAAATATTTCTTCCCTTTTATACTTTGGACCCTTAAGAGATCGAACCGATTAAACATAGCTCAAAGCGATCTAGCGTGTTTGGGTAAAAAATAGGATCATGCCTAGCATAAATGTACCCAAACGGATGTGTTGGAACAATATGTTTGGTCACACAAGTTGCAGAATGAAAGTTGCACTACTTTGCAACTTTACACAGCTTGCATTTGACACTTTTTCCATCAAGTGAAATCGGGACACCATGAGAAAATGACTCTGAGATAATAAAAACCGAGAGAGTTTATTATAGAGGGGCCCAATGCAATCTCATAGGCTCATATGAAGATTTTGTAAGCATCATGATTTCTAAGTAATAGTCTGTCAAAGATTGTTTCCCTTTTACACAGTGGACCCTTAAGAGATTGAGTCAGTTGAATGTAGCTCAGATTGATTCAATAGATTTGGGTGTGAAAGAGGACCATGCCTAGTGTAAACACATCCATCTAGAAATTTTTAAATAGTTTGTTTGGTCACACAAGTTGCAAAATAAAAGTTTCACCACTTTGTGACTTTATAGTGTTTGCATTTGAAACTTTTTCCATCAAGTGAAAACTGGACACCATGGGAAAATGACTCTGAGATAACAAAAACCAAGAGAGGTTATTGTAGAGTGTCCCAACATGATCTCATAGGATTAGACAAAGAGTTCGTAAGAATCATTATTTTTGAGTAATATCCCGTCAAAGAGTTTTGCCATTTTACACTTTGGACTGTTAAGGGATCGAGCCAATTGAATGTAGCTCAGAGCGATTCAACATGTTTGGGTGAAAAAGAGGATCATGCCTAGTGCAAATATACCCAACTGAGTGCATTGGAACAGGTTTTTTTGTCACATGAATTTTAGAACTAAAGTTCTGCCACTTTGCAACTTTACACTACTTGTATTTGACACTTTTTTGATCAAGTTAAAACTGGACACCACAGCAAAATGACTCTGAGATTAAAAAAAAAAACTAAAGAGGTTATTTTAGAGAATCCCAATGCAATCTTGTAGGCTTAGATAGATATTTCATAAGAATCATGGTTTTTGAGTAATATTCTATCAAATATTTCTGCCATTTTGCAGTTTGGACACTTAAGGGATCAAGTCAGTTGAACATAGCTCAGAGCGATTTGGTGTGTTTGGGTGAAAAAGAGGACGATTCCTAGCATAAAACCACCCATTCAGATTGTTGGAATAGTCTGTTTCATCACACGAGCTATAGAATGAAATTTGCACCACTTTGCAACTTTACATTGCTTACAATTGACACTTTTCCCATCAAGTCAAAACTAGACACCATGGAAAAATGACTCTATGAAAAAAAATATTGAGAGAGGTTATTGTAGAGGTGCCCTACATGATGTCGATGACTCAGACATAATGCACCTAAATAACATGATATCTGAGTAACATGTCATCAAAGATCACTTCCCTCTTGTAATATGGACTATTAAGGGATTACATTTCATGAATTACAAATGTTTGAGGGCAGCAATAAATTTCAAAATTTGAGTAAATATCATTACAAGTATTTATTTGAATAGACTGTATGCTATATTGGTATTGATATATAATCATTAGGTTGATTTGTTTTAATAAATGAAGTTTTTATAATAAGTTAGTCAATTGGTGCTAGTTATAATAGGGAGAGAATAAAAGAAGAAAAATAATGATTATTAACCATCAATAGTTATTACAATCACTAAATTAATAATATGATGTTTACAATAAAATGAGATTTATTTGGCTGCCCTAATTCTTCTGTTTGTGCTACAATTGTCTAATGTGCTTCATACATCATTCTGAAACCCAAGTTCTTGTACTTGTAGACACAATGCCTTAGGTATTCTATTCTCCCAGATCTTTTACAATGTCACTCATACATTTGAGATTATCTTATAATTTCTACATGATAGGTGCTCATGATGAGGCTAACTTCAAATGAATAACTTGAGATTCCCTCGCTAAACTTCACACACTCTTTTATAATGGCTTCAAATCATAATTGAGATTTGTCAAGATCATCAAAATAAGGATGTTGCATTAATTTTTTGGCTTAGATTCTCTTGGATGGCTCATAAATTAGTACTATCTGCAAGGAGACACCAATAATTTTTTAGTGGTTTACTTACAAATAGGAAAAGTAAAAGAAGAAAAATAAAAAGAATCCAAAATGGAAATGAAATGAAATAGATGGAAGGCACTTACAAAAAAAATAAATCCACACCATTTGGTTTCAACTCGGGAACAACAAGGCATAAATATCGATGCTTCCATTGAGGATAGGCATGTTAGTCTCTCAACTTAGTCACTACTGGTCATACATATTCATTGGGAGTTCCAATATACCTATTGCACACAACACCTTTCATCCATTCTCTATGTTTTTCTTTATTAGTTTCATACTCTTCGTCTATTGGTTTATTCCTTGTTCATTTCCTCAGCATGGTGGATAATTTTACCTATAGAATGGTAATGAGACAAATATTATTTTCTAAAAAATTAATCCATACAATCAAATGAAATATATGTCATTCAAGGCTTCATACAAAATAATTACAATCATCCAATAGAAGAGTATTTCTAGCATAGACAAAGGTCACATGATTTTTTTCGATGGAATTCCTTAAACAAATGTGGTAATGTGGTATGCCATGATTGTAAGATACACTCAAAATGGAAGCATGGGCAAGCCATGTGAACTATTTGACAATAATATTTTTGTAGACATGTATGAAAAATGTGGTAGCTTTGACAAGGTAGTGAGCTCACTAGCTTACCAATGCGGTAGGGTTGACAAGGTAGGCATACCATATGCCTCATATAAATGGGGTTTCATGGTGATAAGCTTGCCAGTGCTCCACTATCTTTCCAATGTGGTAGGGTTGACAAGGTAGGGGCAGCATATGCCTCATAGAAAAGGGGTCTTACGGTGATTTATGACACCCTTTTTTTATGAGGCATACGTTACCCCTATCTTTTCAACCCTATTGCATTGGCAAGCTAGTGAGCTCACTATCTTTCCAATGTGATATTGTTAACAAGCTAGGGGTAAGTCTCACAGTGATGTATATCACTATGAGATCCCATTTCTATGAGGCATACAATACCCTTACCTTGTCAACCCTACCACATTGGGAAGCTAGTGAGCTCACTAGCTTGCCAATTTTATGAGGCATACATTGCCCCTACCTTGTTAACCCTACTAAATTGGCAAGCTAGTGGAGCATTAGTATACTAGCAATCTCACTAGCTTGCCAATGTGGTAGGGTTGAAAAGGTAGGGGCAGCGTATGCCTCATAGAAATGGGGTCACACAATGATGTAACCCTATTGCATTGGCAAGCTAGTAAGCCCCTAGCTTGCCAATAATCCACTAGATTTCTAATGTAGTAGGGTTGACAAGGTAGGGGTAGTGTATGCATCATATAAATGGGGTCTCACAGTGATGCATATCATCGTGAGACCACATTTCTATGAGGCATAGGCTAACCCTACCTTATCAACCCTACCATATTGGTGACTATGAGACCCCATTTCTATGAGGCATACACTACCCCTACCTTGTCAACCCTACCACATTGGTAAATCGCTATGACACCCCACTTCTATGAGGCATACGCTACCCCTACCTTGTTAACCCTATTGCATTGGCAAGCTAGTGAGATCACTAGCTTGCCAATGCTCCACTATCTTGCCAATTTGGTACGGTTGACAAGGTAGGGGCAGTGTATACCTCATAGAAATGGGTTCTCATGGTTATTTACATCATCATGAGACCTAATTTCTATGAGGTATACACTGCCCCTACCTTGTCCCTACCGCACTGGCAAGCTAGTGAGCCACTAGCTTTCCAATGCTCTACTAGCTTGTCAATGTGGTAGGGTTGACAAGGTAGGGGCAGCATATGCCTCCTAGAAGTGTGGTCTCATGTTGATGTATATTATCATGATTCACTGTGAGTCCCCATTTCTATGTGCCATATTTTTCCACTACCTTGTTAACCCTACCATATTGCCATGCTAGTGAGCTCACTAGCTTGTTAATGTGGTAGGGTTGACAAGGTAGGGGAAGCATATGCATCATATAAATGGCTTCTCATGGTGAGTACCCATTTCTATGAGGCATATGCTTCCCCTACCTTGTCAACCCAACCACATTGGAAAGATAGTGAGTACACTAGCCTGACAATGCTCCAGTAGCTTGCCAATGTGGTAGGGTTGACAAGGTAGGGGCAGCGTATGCCTCATAGAAATGAGGTCTCATGATGACTAGATTTCCAATGCGGTGGGGTTAAAAAGCTAGGGGCAGTGTATGCCTCATAGAAATGGGGTCTCATGATGATGCATTGGCAAGCTAGTGTAGCATTGTCAAGCTATTCAGCTCACTAGCTTACCAATGTTGTAGGGTTGATAAGGTAGGTGTAGAATATACCTCATAGAAATGGGGTCTCTAATGCAGCAGGTTTGACAAGGTAGGGGTAGCGTATGCCTCATAGAAATGGAGTGTCCCATAAGACACTCCATTTCTATGAGGCATACGCTACCCCTACCTTGTCAAACCTGCTGCATTAGAGACCCCATTTCTATGAGGTATATTCTACACCTACCTTATCAACCCTACTGCATTACCAAGCTAGTGAGCTCACTAGCCTGTCAATGCTACCACATTTTCCATAATTTTTTTATCAAAACATTATTATCAAACAATTCAAATGCCTTTTCCATGCTTCCATTTTGAGCCTATTTTGCAATCATGGCAAGCTAGTGAGGTCACTAGCTTGCCAATGTAGTAGGGTTGGCAAGGTGGGGGCATCATGAGTAAATGCCTCATAGAAATGGGGACTCACGGTGATGTAAATCATTGTGAGAACCAATTTCTATGAGACATTTTCTCATGTTTCCCCTACCTTGTCAACCCTACCACATTTTCTTGTGGCATGTAATGATTGCTAGATAGGATGCACCTTTCTCCATGTTTCTAAGGTAGCCTTGAATAAAGAGTCTTGAAACAATGGAGAGAAGGGTTAGAATCCCTTGTAGGTAGACTGAGCAAGGAAACATTTAAAATATATCACAACATAAGTGATGAGGTAAATTTAGAAATAGTGATGAAAACCAAAGTAGATTCAAAGATCTATCAATGTGGGAGGAGTATATTCTAATTTTGTAGAGACATTTATGGAAAATTTGGTAGCATAAATAATGCAATTAGCTGGTTGATAAAATGTTGATCACCATAAGACCCCATTTCTTTGAGACATTTCTTCAAATATTTGATTTTCTTATCTATCTTGTTTGATAAAATGCTTTGGTAGACATGTATGGAAAATTTGGTAGCATAGATAAGGCAATCAGTTGCTTGGTATAACTGTTTGACAAAATACCTCAATGAGATATGTCCTTGTGGACTAGAATGATTGCAAGATATGCAGAAAATAGATTTATTGAAAAGGCTTTAGAAAATTTCAAGCATATGCAAATTTTAGGTGTAAACCAAATTCAACTACATTCTCCAACATCCCCCATGCCTATACCAAAATGAAAGCTTTGGAGAGTGGTATGCACATCCATAATAAAGGATTGAGAAATGATGTATTATTTCATTTCCTTATAACTTTTTTCATATATATTTTTATACAAAATTTTGAAGCAAAAACAAGGTAAGTTAATTATTTAACAAAATTCCCCAAATGGATGTGATTTAAAAATGTAATTGACAAGTGTAGAGAATTTTGTAATTTAAAATTTTCATTGACAAGCTAAGGTTATAATGACAAAAAAACAATTTGATCAACATGGAATATGCAGAATAACAAAAATCAAAGCAAGAAAAAATAGAATGAAAGAAAATGTGTAAATACTTCACCTACCTAAAAAACCAGAGTTTCAAAATGAAGGAGTTCTACCCAATTATGTAGCCTTTTCTTCTTCTTTCTTCAAAATCCTCAATAATTTGACTTTTTCAAAAGCTTGTTCCCCTCCAAAATTCAATTGTATATCACTCTTCAATGGAATTTAGACTTGAATTGATATTATATGTATTTCAACATGAAAAATATTCTATTTCATCCAAAGGTGGTGGAAAGATCATGAAAAAGGTGGTGGAATGTGAAAAACATGCATGCACACATCACAAAATCATCAAAAAGCTTTTTTTGTTGAAGCACACATAGAACCAAGAGAATATGCATAATTTGAGCCTTGAGATCACAGGTTTATTAGGATTCTTAGCATTTTTAGAGCAAGACAAAACACACTCCATTATAATGTGAGTGTGTTATGCCTTGTTAAAATAATTACCATATCTCTCTTACTTCAAAATGCACTCGTGTTATGAGAAAGTTAAGTTGATATGTTTATTTTCTCTCTATTTCTCTCTATCCTCTACCCTCTACCCTTAAAATATTAACCCTTCTACCCTCTACCTTCTATCTCTCTCTCACTCCCTCCCTCTCTCTCTCTCAAGTCTCTCCCTCCTACCCCCTCTCCCTCTCTCAAGTTAATCTCTCTCAATCACTCACTCCTTCTATTTGTCTACCCTCCACCCTTAACCCTTAAACTCTCTACCCTCTATCTCTTTCCCACTCCCTTCCTCCCTCTCTCTCTTTTTCAAGGCTCTCCCTCCTACCCCATCTCCCTATCTAAGGACTCTCTCTCTCACTCACTCACTGCTATCTCTCTCCCCTCTACCCTCAACCCTTAAACCCTTAAACCCTTAAACATTGTACCCTTTATCCCACTCTCTCTCTCTCTCTCTTCCCTCTATCCCACTCAACTCAATACCCTGAACCCTGAACCCTCAGCCCTTAAACCCTAAACCCTTAAACCCTCTACCCTCTACCCTAAACCCTAAACCTTTAAACCTTGATCCATCAACCCCTATACATTCTACCTTATACAATGAACCCTCAACCCTAAACCCTAAACCCTAAACCCTAAACCCTCACCCCTTAAACCCTAAACCCTCTACCCTCTACCCTAAACCCTTAAACCCCAATCCCTCAACCCCTTTACACTTTACACTATACAATGTATCCTCAACGCTAATCCCTCAACCCCTATACCCTCTACCCTATACAATAGACCCTTAACCCTAATACCTCAACCATATACCCCTATACCCTCTACCCTATACATTGGACCCTCAACCCTAATCCTTCAACCACGTACCCTCAAACCTACACCCTAAACCCTCTACCCTAAACCCTCAACCCTAAACCCCTAAATCCTAAACCCTTAAACCTTCTACCCTCTACCCTCAACCCTCAACCCTCATCCCTTAACCCTATACCCTCAACCCTCAACCCTTAAATCCTCAACCATCAACCCTTAAACCCTAATCACTCAACTCATATACCCTCTACCCTATACAATATACCCTCAACCCTCAACCCTAAACCCTAAACCCTTAAACCCTAAACCCTTAAACCTTCTACCCTCTACCCTCAATCCTCATCCCTCTACGCTCAATCCTCATCCCTTAAACCCCAAACCCTTAAAGCCGCTACCCTCTACCCTCAACCCCAAAACCTTAAACCTACACCTTAAACCCTCTACTCTCAACCCTAAACCCTCAACCATAAACCCTTAAACCTTCTACCCTCTACCCTCTAACCTCATCCCTCAACCCTATACCTTCAACCCAATACCCTAAACCCTAAACTGTAAACCATCAACCCTTAAACCCTAAACCTCTACCCTCTACCCTCTACCCTCTACCCTCTACCCTTTACCCTATACATTAAACCCTCAACCCTTAATCCCTCAACCCTCAACCCCTATACCCTCTAATCTATACATTGGACCCTCAACCCTAATCCTTCAACCACATACCCTAAAATACCCTAAACCCTAAACCCTCTACCCTCAACCCCAAACCCTAAATCCTAAACCCTAAACCCTTAAACCTTCTACACTCTACCCTCAACCCAATACCCTAAACCATCAACCCTATACCCTTAATTATCAACCCTCTACCCTATACATTGGATCCTCAACCCTCATATATATTTGTCCATCCCTCCTCTTTTCTCCTATATGTATCACTTATCCCTCCATCTCTCCCTCCCTCCCTCCCTCCATCCCTTCCTCTCTACCCTAATCCATCAATTGTATACCCTCAACCCTTACCCATTTAACAATCAACCTTAAACCCTAAACCCTCAATCCTGAACCTTCAACCCGTAAACCATAAACCCTCTACCCTCCACCCTCAACCTAATCCCTCAACCCTTACACCCTTAAACCCAAGAAAAATATCTAACCTAATCCCTACACCCTCAACCCTTAATCCCTCAACCCTTAAACCCTCAACCCTCCACCCTCAACCATCAACCCTTAAACCTTAATCCCTCTAGCCTATTCATTGGATCCTCAATCCTATACCCTCAATCCTCTACCATCAACCTTATACCCTCACCCCTCACCCCTTAAACCCTAAACCATTAACCATCTACCCTCTACCCTCTATCCTTTACATTAAACTCTCAACCTTTAATCCCTCAACCCCTATACCCTCAACCTAATCCTTCAACCATATACCCTTAAACCTACACCCTAAACCCTAAATCCTAAACCCTAAACTCTAAACCCTTTAAACCTAAACCCTTAAACCTTCTACCCTCTACAATTAGCCTGCATCCCTCAATCCTATACCCTAAACCCTAAACCCTCAACCCTCAACCCTCAACCCTCAACCCTTAAACCCTAAACCTTTAAAACCTCTACCCTATACATATAACCCTTAACCCTCAATTCGCAACCCTCAACCCTTAATCCCTAAAACCTCAAAATCTATACCCTCTACCCTATACATTGGACCCTCAACCCTAATCCTTCAACCACATACCCTCAAACCTATACCCTATACCCTAAACCCTCTACCCTCAACCCTAAACCCTTAAACCTTATATACTCTATGCTCAACCCTCATCCCTCAACCCTATACCCTCAATGCAATACCCTAAACCCTCAACCTTATAGTTCCTCAACCCTATACCCTCAATTCTCAACCCTCTATGTTATACATTGGATCCCCAACCCTCATATATTTGTCCCTCCCTCCTCTTCTCTCCTTCTCTCAATCTCATTTATCCCTCCATTTCTCCCTTTATCCATCCCTCCCTCTCTACTATAATCCCTCAACTGTATACCCTCAACCCTTAAACACTTGAACACTCAACCTTAAACCCTAAATGCTCAACCATCAACCCTTAAACCCTTTATCCTCTACGCTCAACCCAATACCCTCTACCCTCAACGCTAATCCCTTAACCCTAATCCCTCAACCCTTAAATCTTTAAACCCAAGAAAAATCACCACCCTAATCCCTAAACCCTGAACCCTTAAACCCTCATCCCAAAACCCTTAAACCCTAATCCCTCAACCCCTATATCCTCTACCCTATATATTGGACCATCAACCCTAATCCCTCAATCCTATACCCTGTACATTAAACCATCAACCCTAAACCCTCAACCCTAAACCATTTAACCATAAACCCTTAAGCCTTCTATCCTCTATCGTCGACCCTCATCCCTCAACCCTATACCCTTAACCCAATACCCTAAACCCTAAAACTTAAAATCTCAACCCTTAAACCCTAAACCCTTAAAACCTCTACCCTATACCCTCTACCCTATACATTAAACCCTCAACCCTCAATTCTAAACCCTCAAACCTTAATCCCTAAACTCTCAACCCCTATACCTTATACATTGGACCCTCAACCCTAATCCTTCTATCACATACCCTAAAACCTATACCCTAAACCCTAAACCCTCTACACTTAACCCTAAACCCTCAACCCTAAACCCTTAAACCATAAACTGTTAAACCTTCTACACTCTACCCTCAACCCTCATCCCTTAACCCTATATACTCAACCTAATACCCTAAACCATCAACCCTATAGGTCCTCAACCCTATACCCTCAATTCACAACCCTCTATCATATACATTGGATCCTCAACCCTCATATATATGTGTCCCTCCCTGTTCTTCTCTCCTTCTCTCAATCTAACTTATCCCTCCATCTCTACCCTAATAACTCAACCGTATACCCTCAACCATTAAACCATTGAACACTCAACCTTAATCCTAAACCTTTAACCCTCAACCCTTAAACCCTAAACCCTCAACCCTCTACTCTATACCCTCTACCCTCAACCCTTAAACCCAAGTAAACTCTCTACCCTAGTCCCTCAACTCTTAACCCTTAATCCATCAACCCTCAACCCTCAACCCTTAAACCCCAATTGCTCAATCGCTATACACTCTACCCTATACATTGGACCCTCAACCCTAATTCCCCAACCCTATACCCTCAATCCTCTACCATCAACCTTCAAACCTCAACCCTTAAACTCTCTACCATCGACCCTATACATTAATCCCTAAACCCTCAATTGTCAACCCTCAACCCTTAATCCCTCAATCCTCAACCCTGAAACCCTAAACCTTTAACTTTGATACCCTCTACCCTATACATTGGACCCTCAACCCTAATCCTTCAACCATATGTACCATCAATCCTAGTCCGTCAACCCTATACCCTCAACCCAATACCCTAAATCATCAACCCTATAGGTCCTCAAACCTATACCCTCAATTCTCAACCCTCTACCCTATACATTGGATCCCCAACCCTCGTATATCTTTGTCCCTCCCTCCTCTTCTCTTCTTCTATCTATCTCACTTATCCCTCCATATCTCCATCTATACATCCCTCCCTATCTACCCTAATCCATCAACCCTAAACCCTCAATGCTTAGCCCTTAACTCCTAAACCCTTAAACCATCTATCCTCTACCCTCAACCCAATACCCTCTACCCTCAACCCTTAAACCCAAGAAAAATCTCTACCCTAATCCCTAAACCCTCAACCCTTAATCCCTCAACCCTTAAACCCTCAACCCTCTACCCTCAACCCTCAACCTATAAACCCTAATCCTTCAACCCTTATACCCTCTACCCTATACATTGGACCCTCAACCCTATACCCTCAATCCTCTACCCTCAACCATAAACCCTCACACCTCAGCCCTTAAAGCCTCTACCCTCTACCATATACATTAAACCCTCAACCCTTAATTTGTCAACCCTCAACCCTTAAACCGTAAACCCTCAACCCCTATTCCCTCAGCCCTATACATTGGAATCTCAAACCTAATCCTTCAACCATGTACCCTCAAACCTATACCCTAAACCTTAAACCCTCTACCCTCAACCCTAAACCATTAAACCTTATACACTCTACCCTGAACCATCATCCCTCAACCCTATACCCTAAACCCAATACCCTAAACCATCAACCCTGTAGGTCCTCAACCCTATACCCTCAATTCTCAACCCTCTACCATATGCATTGGATCCTCAACCCTCATATATAGTTTTCTCTCCTGCCTCTTCTCTCCTTCTCTCTATCTCACTTATCCATCCATCTATCCCTCCCTCCCTCTCTCACTCTCTACAATAATCCATCAATCGTATATGCTCAACCCTTAAACCCTTGAAAAATCAACCTTAAACCCCCAACCCTCAACCCTCAACCCTCAACCCTCAACCCTCAACCCTCAACCCTCAACCCTCAACCCTTAAACCCTCTACCCTCTACCCTCTACCCTAATCCCTAAATCTTAATCCCTCAACTCTTAAACCATTAAACCAAATTAAAATCTCTACCCTAATCCCTCAACCCTCAACCCTTAATCCCTCAACCCTCAACCCTCAACCCTTAAACACTAATCCCTAAATCACTATACCCTCTACCCTATACATTGGAACCTCAACCCTAATCCCCCAACCCTATACCCTCAATCCTCTACCCTCAACCTTAAACCCTCACCCCTCAACCCTTAAACCCTAAAACCTTAAACCATCTACCCGCTACCCTCTACCCTATACATTAAACCTCAACCCTCAATCCCTCAACCCTCAACCCTTCAACCCTAAACCCTCAACCTAATCCTTCAGCCATATACCCTCAAACCTATACCCTCAACCCTCTACCCTCAACCCTAAACCCTCAACCCTCAACCCTCAACCCTTTAACCCTAAACCCTTTAACCCTAAACCCTTAAACCTTTTACCCTCTACCCTCAACCCAATACCCTCTATCCTCAACCCTAATCCCTCAACCCTATACCCTCAACCATCAACCCTATAGGTCCTCCACCCTAATCCCTCAACCCTATACACTCAACCCCTATCCATTTATCTCTATCTATACATCTCATCTATGTCTCCTTCCCTCTCTCCTACCCTCTCTAATTGTCTTTATCTACCCTCTCCCTCTTTCTACATACCTCTCGCTCAATCAAACCCTACTGCTCTCTCTTGCTCCCTCTATATATCTCTCTCTATCTCACTCCCATTTCCTCTTTATCACTCCCTCTCTCTCCCTCTCTTAGGTCTCTTCCTCCAACCCCATCTCTCTCTCAAGTCTCTCCCTCTAGCACCCAACGTAGGTAAATCTCTCTCTCCCCCCCTCTCTCTATCTATCCCTCTCACCCTACCTAGAGAATTCCCTCTCAATCCACCCCCCCTCTATCTCTCCCTCTCTTATGTCACTCCCTCCAACACCCTCCCCCTCTCTCAAGTATCTCCCTCTGGAACCCTACCTACATAATTCTCTCCCTCTATCTCTCCTCCCTCTCTCCCACCCCCCCCTCTCTCTCTCTATCCCTCCCACCCTACCTAGAAAAGTCCCTCTCATTCTAACCCCTTCTCTCCCACGTCCTCTCTCTTAGACTCTCCCTTCCACCCCCTCTCCCTCTCTCAAGACTCTCTCTCACTACCTCTTTGTCTCTCTCCAAGATCTCTCCCTCCCTCTCTCCCTCCCACCTTACCTAGAAAACTCTCTCTCTCTCTTTAAATTCTCCCTCCCTCTAAATATATACATACTTACATACATACAAGAATAATACATATGTACATACAATCCTACATACATACAAGCATACATGTACATATGTAGATACAATCTTATATACATATAGGCATACATATGCATACATACATACATACATACAAACAACCATACATACATACATACATACAAGCATGCATACATGCATACATGCATACATACATGACATACAAGAATGCATGTACATACAAACATACAAATATATAAACATAAATTCAATATAGTAGAATTTATAATAGAGAAATACATAACATGAGTGCATTAAACAGCTCTCATGTTATGTCCTACTAGGTCCTACACAAATGCAAAAACCATGTCAAAACTAAGATATAATGCGAGTGTTTTATAACATGTGTGTATTATAATACGCTCAGGTTATATCTTGCTTTGGGAATCCCCAAGTCTTAGGCTTGGTATTTTCCTTGGAATACCAACCCAAAGGCTTGGAGGGCCTTCCCAATTACTAGAAACATGTTTTTTCAAATTCTAGAATATTTCACATAATCGGGTTTGTGCTCACCGTCAAGATTGCACGTGTTTCAATGTCAAACAAATCGAACACCTGGGTAATGTTAAGTTTTCTCATAGCTATCCAACGATGTAATTTTTTTCACTTTTTTACAATGTTAAGCCTTTCATATATAATATTTTTTTTTGTGTGTCTCTTTTCTGGAAAAAAGTAGTGTTTGTTCTTTTTTTCATTATAAATTATCTATTCATTGAGATTTCAAATAAATTACATTTTTAGAAACTAGACTCCGTTCTACATTTTTTTTATAAAAAAATTCAATTAGTTTCCAAAATTTGTAGGGGTAGCATGGCCAAAATTTTGTCTCAGGAAGTGTCCACTTTTTAAATTAGTAAAACATCAAATATTCATTAAAAAATTATTAGAAACATTGTGCATCAACTATATTGTGTTAGCTAATTTCTCACTGGAGTGATTTTATAAATACTTAAGAAAAGGTCACCATGCTAGGTATGCACAAAAGTTTCTATGTTATGTTTTTTCTGATAAGAAAAACACCAATTTCTATGAATACCTCTTTTGAACCCCTTAATCTCAACCATTTTCAAAATAAATTAGTAGTTTAGAAAGTAGACTCAGAGTACTATGATCCTTGCTTTTGTTGCATCTCAAAATTTTGAGTGTACCTATCCTCAATTTCACATCCAAGGTTAGTATTTCCTAATTTCAAAAAGAAAAAAATGGCCACTTAAGCCCCCTTTTTGGCCCCCCATCTTTTTACACTTACCCCATTTTCATTCGGATGGATCAAAACTTATTGTAAGGTTGTTTGCAGCATAGTGTTCTAATTAGTAGAGTTTTGAATCAAATCCCATAGGGATATTTTCATGGGAGTATTCTTAAGTTGTTCAACAAGATCATACTCCTTTCCACTATTTGAAGGTAAACAAGGGGCACTAGGCAAAAAGGAGATGGGTAAAGGTAAGGATGTTGAGGTTTTTTTTTTTGTTGTGGATTTTTTCTAGTATTATATGTATGAGCAATGGTATTATGACTTGATTGTTGTGAAACATTGTTCTTAGGTGGTTCAAGAGTGTAAACGGGTTTTTTTTAGTTTAAGGTTTATGTGAAGGTGGGTAAAAGATTAGTTGAGGTTGAATTACATTAACATCTCTTGGTTTTGGTTTGTCATAACAAGCCTTAGTGGATGAAATATGTGAGATGAAATTCTCAAGGGCTTCATCTAACATCTCAAATTCATCAATACTAAAAGGCTTGAGGGTTAGGTTAACTTTGAAAAAGAGATTTGACATAGTCAAATAACTATACTTTCTCCTAGTGGTTTTAGGTGCTTGATCTTGTTTTTGTTTTTTCTTTTCTAATGAATGCCTGATGTAATCTAATCTAATTGAACTATAAACTAACGCTGAAAATGAAAAGTGAAAGAATCTAATTCTATCCATAATTGCAATGAATGTGAATTATGCTACTTCTAATGATTTAAATGTAACATAAACTATGTAAATTAAAAAATAAAGGTTTTAACAACAAATAGAGGCTCATAAATAGGGAATTAAACTCTGTAAAATGCAATGAAAAATCTTCACTGGGATTGATTCACCCAAGGTGGTGAATGAGTCCTAGTGGGGGTTTTTATCAAAAAATTTAGAAAATTTTAATTGATTTGTATCTTTTTTATGTTGTATGATTTGTATCTTAAGTGCAAATGCAAATTTTGTTTGATTTTTAGTAAAATGAGATGCAAAAATTCAAGCTATATGAGCTTTCAATAATGAAAAATTAGAAACCCTAACATTCCAATTAACTAATACAAATCCTAATCCAAGCAAGATCTAGGTGTTGAACTTCTCTTTTTCTATTTGTCCTTGATGAAAATATTTGTTTCAGTTCGGCATCTTGGTGGTTGATTACTCAATTGAACTATTTCCATTTTGTCTTTGGCATACTTACTTCATTTATGGTATTATCTTTGGTGGCACTGATCTCTTGACAACATGTGCAGAGCATAAGGAATCTTGGTTACAATTTTATGTTCCCATGTTCAGGTGACATGTTTATGATTTGACATTTTGTGCTATAGTGATTCACTTGATATTGGCTTATTCAGTTTTCTATGAAACACTTGATTATATGATATAGGCTTATTCAGTTATCTACAAAATTATATGATGTTGGCTTATTCAGTTTTTCTACCATTATAACATTGATACAATGTGTTCTGAACAATATCAAAGGTGGGCTTCTCTGTTAGGTAATGCTCTCAGTTGGCTCTTTGTCTTAAGAAAACCCTATTGGGTTTCCTTAAATATTTGTTAATGGTTTGGGCATATGATATTGTGATACTGGCATGAGTACATCAAACTCTTGATATTATCTTGAGCATTCGGTATACTAAATTTGGCATGGGTGAATGGCATATTGAATTTAGCATGAATATTAGCCTTTATTATATCTCATAAGGCTTTGGATATTATATGGAAATCAGGTGTGGATAAAGGAAAAAATATTGTTCATCCTTGTGCATGAGATTCATGTCTCTTGTTTAACACATTACTAGGCCTTAAGGCCGATAGCAGGTATAAGGTTATGATGTTCTAAAATTTCACCATGGAAGTGACTTGGCTTTGATTACTAGGGAGCAAACAAGTCTAAGGTAATCGACATTTTTCATGTGTAAAGTGGTCATGTCAAATAATTCAAGGAATAATTTGGTCGGCATTTCACTTGGTCAATAATTGATAAATGGAAATGAATTAGGTTGGCATGCAAAGCTTTGGACAATCCACGAATTTCAAATTGCATTATGACTTTTGAATTATTAAATCAGTCCTTTAGGACTTCAATCTTTATCAAAATGATAAAAGTCTTCAGCTATTTTTTGTTTTGGAAGATTAGGGAAAACATTTTGTTTCATTGTTTGTGGGTTTCAAACCCTATTCTTGCCACCACCATGGAAATCTCCTCACAGCCGTTTCACTATGTAAGTTGGCTCTTTGATTTTCTTGGACAACATATGGGGAAATATGTAAGACCATTACAATGGTCGATTCTTCTGTCAGTCTCCTATCATTGGGTAAGAGCTTGAAATAGGACTTGAAGCTCGTGCTACTTTGCTGCCCTATTGGTCTGGTAAATTGCTACATGACAACATCTATTTCGGTCTTCTCAGGTATTCATCTCTTTGTCTGATTTGCAGAACCGTTACTTCTATTGGCAATGTTAATAAGAGATATGTGTTTGATTCTATATGGAAATTAAAAAATGGGTTTATTCTTTTCATGGTTAGAACTAAAATGATTACACATAATTTAAATTGCATTTTACAAAAGCTTACCATATCAATTTTATGGGTCGGTGTTTTTGGTTTTTGGGTAATCATGACGTCTTCGAATATTTTCAGTTTATTATCTAGGTTCCTTGATAACTGTTCTTGGATACATCATTTTATGGTTTCGATTACATTGCATTGTGGTTTCAGTTTCACTGTTGTTGCAGTTGGTTTTTCGAGGGTATTGTTCATGAATTACATACATGCTTTTATGTTGTTTGGTTCTAGCACTGCCTATGCAGGCTACTTGAGAGGACAGGATTCAGTCTACTTTCTAAATTTGCATGCTGCTTGGGTATTCCTGTCAGAAGAAATTGTACATGTTGATCTTTCTCATAGGAACACTATAACATTTGGCATTGTTGCTCAATAGAAAATGTGTATTCTGATAATCACTTATGTCTTATTCTTTGAAAAACAAAAATAATCTACTGTTAAAATATCAAAATATGTAATGATGAAATATGTTTTAGCAGAAAAACAGAGAGATTAGGGCTTTTAGTTTTGTCTTGGAAATTAAGTGAGAAATAGGGGTTCTTATTTTTTTTGAAAAAATTGAAAGAGCATGTTAATTATTTTTGAATTACTATGAGAAATGTATGAAACATAAATTAAAAACTAGTGTGAGAATATCACTGTGAATGTATTGAGGAGAAGTTGTGTATTGAAATTGAAAATCAAAATTTATGAGCTATTTCATCAAGTTGTCTTAAGGCTTGACAATGGTAAAAATTCTAAAGGGTCATGCTTGAACCTTGAGGATTGTAAACATTGTCCATCAAGAGGCACATTATTGAAACTAGAGAAACAAAGAGATCTCTTGTATCATTGTATGTCTTACTGAAAATAGAAAAGTGGTTGGTGCTCCTTGAAATTGGTGTTTCTAAAAGAAGGGTTGGTGCTCCTTGAGTTGGTGCTCAGAAAACAACCTATGAGGCATTTCCAAAACTGATTATTGAAATGAAAGCCTAAAAAGGTAGTAGTTTAGGAGTGATTTTTCTACCCCAGGAGGGTTTTCCACTCGACATATCTTATGTTTATTTTCTTATCTGTGGTTCAGCTGATTCATTGCATGAATGCTTTAATATTCTATGTTTCACTATTACAATTCTCATTTCAGTTTATTTGATTGCATTCAATACATGAATGAGTTTATCATTGATAAATGAGAGCGTACATATGGTTTATTTCAGTTTTATTAAAATTGTGAAAAAAGTTAAAATCATTGATTCACCTCCCACCCCCCCCCCCGTCTCAATGTGTCTTTCACTCCAACAATTGGTATTAGAGCCTAGGGTCCTCTGATAGGTCTTTCCAACCTATGATTGATTCTGGCCTTGGATTCTATTCAAAATGTCTCAAGCTCATGAAGGCACATCCATGACTAGAGCTCCATTATTTGATGGAACCGATTATGTATTCTAGAAAATCAGAATGAAGACTTATTTAACTTATATTGACCTTAATGAATGGAGCATAGTGTTAACTAGGTACACTATACCAGCTAATTTTCCCACAACTTTTGATGAAAAGAAAATATATGAAACTAATGCAAGAGAAAAACATGCTCTCCTGTGTGCACTGACTAAAGATTTCTTTATTAAAGTCATGCACTGTAGCTCTGCTAGGGAAATCTGGACTAAACTTGAAACTATCTATCAAGGAAATGAAAAAGTAAAACAGTCAAAATTCCTCACTCTAAAACACCAGTTTGAAGAAATAAAAATGAGGGACAGTGAAAAAGTGGTTGATTACTTCTTGAGAGTTGATGAAATTATCAATTCTAGGAAAGGTCTAGGAGAAGAAGTGAAAGAATTTGTTGTTGTAACTAAGGTCATTAGAAATTTACTAACCAAATTTGAAGCTAAGGTCGCTACTCTAGAAGAGAACAAACACTTTGACCAGCTTACCCTAGATAGCCTACAAGGCACTCTAACTACCTATGAAATGAGAATCAGTAAAAACAATTCTTCTGCTAAAGAAATTGCCTTTAATACTAAAAGGAAAGAAAAATTTGAGGCTACTGAATCAGAATTTTCTGATTACAAAGAATCCCACTTTGTTAGGAATCTCAAAAAGGGCTCTAGAAAGTATAAGGGAAAACTTCCCTTCAAGTGCTTTAACTATAGTAAAATAGGCCACTTTGCTGCAAAGTGCCCCTATGGTGATCCAAATAGTGATAACGAGAAATATGAAAAACTAGCTAAGAAAAAGGCCTATAGACCTAAACAGAAATTCAACTTCAAAAAGAAGAAAAGTTTGTTCAACAAAAATGAAACAGACTCTGAATCTGAAGATTCTTTAGATGAAGAGGATGAAAATCTATTCATGGTTGAAATAATTTAGCAAGAAGAAACTAACAACAATGATGCTGAAGTTGGTGAAGTGGATCTTGAAGGTGGACTGAAATGTGCATTAAAAGATCTGAGAAAACTCAAAAAAAAAATGCTTGTTCAAGAACAAAACTCTGCTCAAGCTCTTGCTCAAGAGCAACGCATAAATCTTGAAATTGTGTCATTTAAAACTCAACTTGAAGAAAACAAGAGAGTTGAAGATTATCTTCGTATTGGCATAAATCTTAAAGATCAAGAAATTAAAAAACTTGAACATGAAATTGTTGATCTCAAGAAAAACATTGAGAAATATGAGACTACTCTTAAACTGAATGACATGCTCAGTAAACAGAAATTGAACAAGGAAAAAATAGGTATTGGTTTTATGAAAGGTGAATGTTCAAAATGATAGTGCAAAGGATAATGTTGTTGCTGGAAACAAAATTGTTGAATCCAAGCATCTTGATTTTGGTAAGGATCATGCTCATCCTTTTAGGAATAACATAATATCATATAATTCTAACCCTTTCTTTTATGGGTACTATTATTTCTACAATTGATTTTGCCACAGAGTGAGCTCTTATAGATTTATAAATCCTAGAACACCTAGATTTGTTTATAGGATAAAATCTTGGCTTTGCAAGATAGATTAGATGCTTCACATGAAATTCCATGGGTCATTCTATTAAGCAATGTAAAGCTGATTAGCAGAATAAACAACAGAAAACTAAAAGGGTTTGGAAACTAAAAACTCTCATTAACATAGAAAAAACTATGTTAGTTCAAACTGCTTTCCACTCCAAGAAAAAGGACTTATGGGTCCTGGATAGTGTTTGTTCAAACCACATAATTGGTGAAAAATAAAAATTCACTAATCTTGAAGATTATGTAGGTGTATATGTGAAGTTTGGAGATAACTCAGGTATACAAATCAAAGGTAGATCCTATTTACAATGTGTATTATGAAGAAGGATTAAAACACAACCTTCTAAGTTTTAATCAAATATGTGACAGTGGCTATCAGGTCTTGTTCACTTCACAGGGATGTTATATTAAGAATAATCTTGGAAAATCTATTGCGACTGGAAGAAGGACTAAGGGAAATGTCTACAATCTCCTTGACACATCTAGAAATGAAATAATAAAGGTATGTGCTTAATGAGTCATGTTGAAGAAAGTTGGTTGTGGCACAAGAGACTAGGTCATATTAATTTTGACAATATGGTTAGGATTAGTAAGAATCAAAATGTAAGAGGTCTACCTATTTTAAGAAAACCTGAAAATGTAGTCTGTAAAGAATGTCTCAAAGGAAAGCAAACAAAATTCTTCTACTAGATCTCTGAAACTTGTTCATACATACTTATGTGGTCCTACAAGGACTAAATATATCAATAGTGAGAAATATTTCATGCTATTTGTTGATGAATACTCTCATATGGTATGGGTTACCTTTATCAAGCACAAATCTGAAGCTTTTGAATGTTTTAAAGTCTTTAGAAAAATGGTAGAAAGGGAGTCAGATTTAAAATTGAAATGTCTAAGATCTGAAAAAGGTGGTGAATTCACCTCACAAGAATTCATTGACTACTGTGAAAGACATGGCATAAAAATATAATATGTTGCTGCCAGACACCTCAACAGAATGGGGTTTTTGAGAGAAAGAATGAAACTGTAAAAGAAATGGCAAGGATTATGCTGGATGAAGAAAAATTGCCAAACATGTACTGGAAAGAAGTTTTTCATACAACTATCTATATTTTGAATAGAGTACAAATTAGAGTGAAATCCAATTTCACTCCATATGAATTGTGGTATGGTAAATCTGCCTCAATTAAATATTTCAAAATATTTGTCTGTAAATGTTTTATCAAGAGAGATGATGATAACTTATGCAAATTTCAAACTAAGTCTGATGAAGGTATCTTTTTAGGATACTCTACTCACATCAAAGCCTATAAATGCTTTAATAATAGGCTGAATAAGATTATTGAATTTTTCAATGTCAAATTTGATGAAAATCTATTGTTAGATGTTGAACCTACACAAGATGATGAGGAGGAAGAATTTGAACCTGAAATAAATTCAGAAGGCTTTGAATTAGCAAAGCTTGAAATACAATCAGCAAGTCCTAAACTAGCTAAAGAAAAATCTAAATATGTTGAAACTAGCCTTGAAAAATGTGTAACAAAAACTCCTTCAAAATCTCTTGCTAGAAACCATTCTAATGATCTGATTATTGGAGATAAATCTGTAGGAGTTCAAACAAGGAGAAGAACTATTAACTATGATGAAAAATCTCACATAGTTGAGCTTACTACTTTCTGTTTAATTACTTAGTTTGAACCAAAAAGAAAATTGATGAAGCTCTAACTAATGAATGCTGGCTTAATGCAATGCAGGATGAAATTGATGAAATTGATGAAATTGATGAAATTGAGAAAAATCAGACTTGGGAGCTAGTCCCAAGACCAGATGACAAAAATTTCATAGGAGGAAAATGGATATTCAGAAACAAACATGATGAAAATGGCCATGTTGTTCGCAACAAGGCTAGATATGTCTGCAAAGGATATGCTCAGCGGGAAGGTATTGACTTTGGCGAAACCTTTGCACCTATAGCTAGACTTGAATCCATTAGAATATTCTTGGCCTATTTTGTTTTCAAAAAAATTACTGTATATCAAATGGACATAAAAAATGTCTTTTTGAATGGTTATTTGGATGAAGAATTTTACATAGAACAACCTAAAGGGTTTACTTGCAAAAACAAACCCAATCATGTTACAGGCTGAAAAAGGCTTTATATGGCCTAAAACAAGCTCCTAGAGCTTGGTACTCCAGACTGGATAGTCATTTACTTTCAAAAGGTTTCATTAGAGGAGGTGTAGACAACAATCTTTATGTTAATATTGAAGGTTATGATATTCTAGTTGTTGAAATCTATGTTGATGATACTATCTTTGGCTGCAACAATATTGCTTTGAGTCAGAAATTCTCTCAGATTATGGAATTTGAGTTTGAAATGTCATTGTTGGGAGAACTATCCTTCTTTTTAGGTCTTCAAATCTCTCAACTTGAATTTGGTATTTTTCTCTCTCAAACAAAATATGCAAGAGAGATGCTAAATAAATTTGAAATGGATGAATGTCATCCAGTTAGCACTCCAATGGTAACCGGCTGCAAACTCAACAAGGTTGATGATTCTCCTACTATAAATCCAACTGAGTATAGTTCAATGATAGGCAACCTGCTATATCTAATAGCCTCTAGACCTGACATAATGTAGGCAGTTTGCATGGTCACAATATTTCAATCATATCCTAAGGAATCTCATATTAATGTTGTTAGAAGGATTCTTAAATATGTTCAGGGAACTCTTGATTATGGACTCTGGTATCGTAGAAGCAATGATTTTTCATTAGTTGCATATACTCATGTTGACTGGGTTGGTTTTCTAGATGATAGGAAAAGCACCAGTGGTGTTGCTTTCTTTCTTGGTGATCGATTAGTGGCATGGCACAACAAAAAAAAATACTTTTTTTCACTCTCCACTGCTGAAGTAGAATATATTGTTGCCACCTCTTGCTGCACTTAAGTAATCTAGATGTCACAAACTCTATCTAACATGGGTATTTAAATTCCTAAACCTATTTCTATTATGTGTGATAATACTAGTGCAATTAATATTTCCAAGAATCCTGTTATGCACTCTCGCACTAAACACATTGCCATTAAATTTCACTTTCTTCATGAAAAGGTGCTGGCTAATGAGGTTTTTGTACAATATGTTCCTACACAAGCACAGGTTTCTGACATCTTTACTAAGCCTCTGGCTAAAGAAGTATTTGAAAAACTTTGGTCTAGTTTAGGAGTTATCTCTCAATCTTTACTATCTTAATATATCTATCTTGGTGATTGTAACAATGGGTATTTTCTAGGGTTAGCAATATCACATGCAAAACATAAAAACTCAAAGTAATAATGAAGTGCAAAGGAATAAATGAAACAATCTCACCAGATATCTTCATCCTTGATGTCTGACCTCCATTACACCTTCTCAACTTGCTGAAATATGTTGTTGCCCTCAGATTTATGATGAGCAAGCTAATGACAAGCCCTAAGCAAATGTTGAAGGATTTTAAATGACTATATGCAAGAATGCAAGATGAAGAAGAAGTAGATAAAATTCAAAAGACTAAGGGATATATCAGAGAGATAACTATATTATGATCAAGATGAAGACAAAATTGGCATTTTATAGAAAATGCAATTTTGTATGGACATATGAGATTAAAGATTGACAAGTGCCCACAATGGACAAGATTCAATATAACAACCCACAATTAGGGTTAGGGCAACATTAGGTCAGATTCGAAATGAATGGACAAAATTGATTTTTAGAAAATCAAATCAAGGGCTGACAATCCATGTGACAAGAGATTCTGGGCACACAAACGAAAGTTGCTAGAGAATCAAATAATGATTTAAAATTATTTGATTCAAGAAGTGATGTTGACCTTTTGAATTAAAAAATTAATTTAATTCAAAAGTGGTGGGGTCATGTGACAATCAATAATTTAATTTAAATTATTTACTAAAAAGAGGGAAATTAAGAATTGGGGCTATTTTAAATAAATAAATTTTATTACAAATGAGCACAACAAGAGAGGTGATAGGAGAAATTAAATAATAAAAACTATTTAATTTAGGTGGTGGGACTTATTTTAAATAAATAATTTTTTTTTAAAAGGAGGGGAGTGTGAAGGTGGCAATAATTAAATAAATTAAATAATTTATTTAATTATAAGAGGACTTTTTAAGAATTAGTGACATATTAAATAAATATATAAAATTTATTTACTTAATAATCAGGAAGACATAATGGACGAAAACAATTAAATAAATTAAGAGATTTATTTAATTATAGGAAGACATTAGACAATTAGTGATGCATTAAATAAATAAATAAAATTTATTTATTTAATAATCATGAAGAATAAAAAGATATGAATTATTTAAATAATTATGAGTTATTTAATTAATAGTCGAAAGTGAGTTAGAAACATAAAAAAATGTCATAATTATATTAGGACGAAAAGTGGTAAAATAGAGCTTGCAGGTCCAGGTCATTTTTATGTGTCTACAGTGATAGGGGGAGCTGGTTAGCTCTCCTTGTAGCTCATACTTTGCTGCTCCATTGCTATATCTACAACTTCATGGCATTTCACTGTTGTCTTCCCTTTATCCTTGTGACAAAAACGGGGAGAATTATGAGCTCTTGGTTTTGGTTCATTATTTTGGCTTGGTGGCACATTTTTTTCCATCGAGGACAAAGGGTGAGTTTGTTGAACTTCTCTTTTGCTATTTTTCCTTGATGACAATATTTGTTTCAGTTTGGCATCTTAGTGGTTGATTACTCAGTTGAACTGTTTCCATTATGTCTTTGGCATACTTACTTCATTTATGGTATTATCTTTGGTGGCACTGATCTCTTGACTCCATGTGCACAGCATAAGGAATCTTCATTACAGGTTTATGTTCCAATTTCAGGTGACATGTTTCTAATTTGACATTTTGTGCTATAGTGATTCACTTGATATTAGCTTATTCAGTTTTCTATGAAACAGTTGATTATATGATATTGGCTTATTCAGTGATCTACAATATTATATGATGTTGGCTTATTCAGTTTTTCTACCATTATGACATCGATACAATTTATTCTGAAAAATATCGAAGGTGGGCTTCTCTATCAAGTAATGCTTTCAGTTGGATCTTTGTCTTAAGAAAACCCTATCGGGTTTCCTTAAAATCTGTTAATGGCTTGGGCATATGATATTGTGATATTGACATGAGTACATGAGACTCTTGCTATTAGCTTGGGCATTTCGTATAATGAATTTGGCATTGGTGAATGGCATATTGAATTTAGCATGAATAATAGCCTTTATTATATTTCATAAGGCTTTGGATATTATATGGAAATCGGGTGTGGATAAAGACAAACATATTGTTCATCCTTGCGCATGAGATTCGGGTCTCTTGGTTAACACATTACTAGGCCTTAAGGACGACAGCAGGTATAAGGTTATGATGTTCTAAAATGTCACCATGGAAGTGACTTGGCTTTGATTACTTGGGAACAAACAATTCTAAGGTAGTTGGCATTTTTCATGTGTAAAGTGGTCATGTCAAATAATTCAAGGCATAATTTGGTCGGCATTTCACTTGGTCAATAATTGATAAATGGAAATGATTTAGGTCGGCATGCAAAGATTTGGATAGTCTGCAGATTTCAAATTGCATTATGACTTTTGAATTATTAAATCAGTCCTTTCGGACTTCAATCTTTATCAAAATGATAAAAGTTTTCAGCTCTTTTTTTATTTTGGAAGATTAGGGAAAACATTTCATTTCATTTTTTGTGGGTTTCAAACCCTATTCTGGATGCCACCATGTAAATCTCCTCATAGTCGTTTCACTGTGTAAGTTGGCTCTCTGATTTTCTTGGATAGTGTATGGGGAAATATATAAGACCATTACAATGGTCGATTCTTTTGTTAGTCTCTTATCATTGGGTAAGAGCTCAAAATAGGAAGAAGCTCGTGCTGCTTTGCTGCTCTGTTGGTCTGGTAAATTGCTACATGACAACATCTATTTTGGTGTTCTTAGGTATTCATCTCACTGTTTGATTTGCATAACTATTACTTCTACTCATAAGGTTAATAAGATATATGTGTTTGCTTCTGTATGGAAGTTGAAAAATGGGTTTATTCTTTTCGTGGTCAGAAGTAAAATGATTACACATAATCTAAAGTGCATTTTACAAAAGCTTACCATATCAAGTTTAAGGGTCGGTGTTTTTGGTTTGTGGGTAATCATGAAGTCTTCGAATATTTTTAGTTTCTTATCTGGGTTCGCTGATAGCTGGTCTTGGATGCATCTTTTTTTTGTTTTGTTTAGATTGCATTGCGGTCTCATTTCACTGTTGTTGTAGTTGGTTTTTTGAGGGTATTGTTCATGAATTACATACATGCTTTTATGTTGTTTGGCTCTAGCACTGCCTATGTAGGCTACTTGAGAAGACAGGGTTCAATCTTCTTTCTAAATTTGCATGCTGCTAGGGTATTCCTGTCAGAAGAAATTGTACATGCTGATCTTTCTCACAAGAGCACTATAACATCTAGCATTTTTGCTCAACAGAAAATGGGAATTATGATAATCACCTTTGTCTTATTCTTTGAAAAACAAAAATGAGCTACTGTTACAATATCAAAATATGTAATGATGAAATTTGTTTTAGTAGAAAAATAGAGAGATTAGGGATTTTAGTTCTGTCTTGGAAATTAAGTGAGAAATAGGGGTTCTTATTTTTTCTGAAAAAATTGAATGAGCGTGTTAACTTTTTTTGAAGAACTATGATAAATGTATCAAACAAAAAGTAAAAACTAGTGTGAGAATATCACTGTGAATGTATTGAGAAAAAGTTGTGTATTGAAATTTCAAATCAAAATTTATGAGCTATTTCATCAAGCTTTCTTAAGGTTGTACAATGGTAAAAAATTTGAAGGGTCATGCTTGAACCTTGAGGATTGTAAACATTGTCCATCAAGAGGCACTTGACAGAAACTAGAGAAATAGAGAGATCCTCTATATCATTGTATGTCTTACTGAAAAAATAAAAGGGTTTGGTGCTCCTTGAAATTGGTGTTTCTAAAAGAGGGGTTGGTGCTCCTTGAGTTGGTGCTCAGAAAATAACCTATGAGGCACTGTCAAAATTGATTAGTGAAATGAAAGCCTAAAAAGGCAACAGTTTAGGAGTGGCTTTTCTACCCCAGGAGGGTTTTCCACTCGGCATATCTTGTGTTTATTTTCTTATCTATGGTTCATCAGATTCATTGCATGAATGCTTTAATATGCTATGTTTCACTATTACAATTCTCATTTCATTTTATGTTATTGCATTCAATACATGAATGAGGTTATTATTGATAAATGAGAGCATACATCTGGTATATTTCAGTTTTATTAAAATTATGAAAATAGTTAAAATCACGATTCACCCCCTCTAGTGTCTCTTTCACTCCAACACTAGGATGATGATGCACTCCAAATCAGAATTATAATGTTCTGAATGCAAAATCCAACAAAATGAATTGAAATAAAATGGGTTAGGTTCTTTCACATGGTTTAGGACATAGAGCACACCACTTTCCAATTTCATGCAAGGATAACCCTAGAGATCTCAATGCAAAGGGGAAAGAGATATTGTAATAGGGATGTCCTAGGGGCTTAATATAGACTATTGATGGGCTCACCACCATGATAGGGCTTGGAAATACACATTAAATGAAATATGTAACACTAAACCTAAATTCAATGCAAGGTTTAACTAAATGACCTAGAAATGCATGTAAAACATAATAAAAAATTGTAGGGTGAATTGTGTGCAGCTGAGAATATGAAGATGACTAGAAGAGCTCTGAAATGCTAGAAATTATGTCTTTTTCACCTACTAGGACTCATTCTCCAATCTAGGTGAATTAGCCCTAGATCTAGGTTTCTACACATAAATAGGTTTCGAGAAAAATGGTATGTGAATCTGCAAAAATATTAAAAAATCACCTATAGTGGGACTCCTTCACCACTTCTAGTGAATAAGTACCATTCCAATTTTTTAGGAATTTAAAGTCCATATCTGTACTTCAACACCTGCTCTTTTCTCCCAAACTAATTTTCAGATCTGAATCTACAAAAAGATCTACAAAAAAAATAATAGACTTGATTTTCTTATGGGAGGTTTGCCTCAGTCAAACCCCTAGTTTGGTAATTAAACCTTGATGGAAACAATGAAATTTGAATGTAAATGTGAAAATAAACCCTGGTCTTAAGAATTTCTAAGACTAGTAAATCTAAAACATAATGCAACCCTATTCTAATATGCAAGAACGAGATGCATGAATCTAATATGACAGTGAATGACTCACTTTAAGAGATCTCTCTAATCACCCAAATGAGCCTCAATAATGCTTATACCTTCCTTAGGCTGAATGTAGAGTGATAATGGATGATGGAATCATTTAGGAAATAAGTCATTAGGCTTGGATTGATGCCTAGTTGCATCTTCGCAACCTAGAATCCATCATGATTCACCATAGACAACCATGACTAACCCTTAACAATGCTAGATATTCAATGAAAGTGAACCTGAAGACTTGCAAAAACACCTTGATGCTACTCCAATACTTCAACTTTGCTTTCTTTTGAAACTTGAATGCTCTTGTGAAAGAATGTCTGAAGACTTTGAATTCTTGGATCTTCAAATTACTCTTGAAAAATGCTTGCCTAGAAAATGACTTAGGAGCTTGCTTATATGGGCATTAACACCTAATTTACCGTTATTTAGATCTCAAAGGCCAAAATCAACCAAAATTTTGAATTAAAAAGGTGATTTGCCTGCTCAATTTTGAAAAAAATTCCCAAATGGGACTCATTCGCCCAAGGTGGCAAATGGGTCCCACTTAGGGGGACTCATTCACCCAAGGTGGTGAATGAGTCCCAACCTAGATTTTCGGTGTGGGATTTTGGGATATTTTATGTTTTAAATGATTGTCAAGTTTTTAGCTTAAATAAGCCTTGAGATCCAAAATAACGGGTCTTAAGGGCCTATTAATGATGAATTAAAGGGTAATTAATGCAAGGGTACTAAAATAGGTCCATATTAAATGAGAAATTTCCCTATCTCCAAGAAGCGGGTCAATTTTTATCATTACACGTAATTATTTCCTTTCACCTTTTCACAAGTTTCTTACATGGTAGGAACTTTATTTTTTCGTGAACTTTTCACAAGGGGAAAGTTGTGAAGATAAAGTGAATTTTGAAAGGATTGATGATAAAGAAAAGAGGATGTTGGTTTCAAGAGAAAATCTTAAATCTTTTCTACTTTCTGTACCTCCCTACCAAGAAATAAATTTATTTCAAGGATTTGTTAGAAATGGTTGTTTAGTGATTCTTGGAACATTTTGGTTACAAACTACCATGATATGACTATTCTTATATCCCATGTGATTTAAGTCCTTTTCTTCTTGTTTCCATCCCCTTGAAGTGTTGTGTTAATTTATTGCTAATATTTCACTATCATTTTATTGCTTATTCCATATTGTTGCTCCTTAATGTTGATCAAATTTCATCAACCTATCATTCTAACTCTATGTAAAATAATTAAAAGACAATTTCAAAAACTTTTATTTTATATATATGATCAAGTTGGCCTCCATGAAACCTATAAATATATATTGAGAAAATAAAAGGGTTCATGTTGTATATAATAGTTGTGGAGTTGATATCAAGTTGGCCCAAATGAAGGATATTATATATTATTAATGTCATTAGTTTTCCATACATAAAAGGTGTGTGTCACTTCAAAAAGGGCATCTAGTGTAGGAACCGTGAATTTTTCACTTTAATCTTTAGATAATGTTTGAAGTTGTGTAAGAAATAGGTTCAGATATATAGAAAAATCAATCTTTAATTTACAATGGGTCTCTAGATTGGGATATTGGGATACCTTAAAACTAGATGAGTAAATATAATTATGTCTTTTACATTATTAAAATAGAAATATTAAATAAATCACATTGAATAATATATGTCACAAATATGAGATAGAATTATGTGGCGAACCCTTATGAAAAAAGTCACTAGAAAAAAGGATGTTAATAATTATATTAGTCAAGAAAGATATATCCGATACAATAGATCTCTTTCAATAGTCTTAATGTGTGGACTAATAATATACAACCTTTAACCAAGACTTCACAACTTCAAGATACAACACATCAAATGAATTTTATGTTGTCCATTGTAATATACATATGAAGAGGAATGCAAAATTAAGATATATTCTTTTGTGTTTAGTTGTCAATCAAAACTCTAGAAAATCATATATAGAGTGGACATATATATAAGAAAAGGAAAAATTGAAATTATGTGTTTACAACCAAAGTTCACAAAAATGAAAGAAATGTGGATCAAAGAATCTAACTGTGTGTTGGGTTATCCTACTCATTGGGGTGTGGTTTAAAACAAACACCACCTCGACAAAATATGCTAGTTGATGGGATGGGCTTTATAAATTCTTGAAATATGATATGGAAAGTTTAAAACTAACTAAACTTCATCATGAAAACCATGCTTTTACAAAATCCTTATTAAATAAAGTTAGTACAAGATTTTTCTTAGAACTAACGCAAAACTCGTTATAAAACAATGTGCATAACAATTTATTAGCATGCAGAGAGGTAGAAACAAGATGACAAAGAAAGATATATTAGAGATTGTTTTCCCATGTCTTGAGGAGAACACACTAAACCAAGTGAGAAGGTTATTTCAGATGACATACAATAAGGGCATAATATCAATCATGAAGATTATTGGCAATAACCTTTGGTTCGATGGTCACATTCATGATAAAATTCTATAGAAACACTTCTTCAACACCTTGGTGGAGGGTAAAGGAGAGAAGGATTTGGCTATGGGCCTATTCATGCTTTATTGAAACTAGATATTCATCCATTGATGCTTAATAGTATTAGTAGGATGGAGGTGATACTAAGGGGGAAACACATAGTGGGAATATTTGACACTGAAGTTGAAAAATGTAAGTCTATCACTACAAAGGCTCTTCATCTATTTTGTGAAGGAATTTTAAGGGGCTATATGGGAACTTTTCACTTCAATCTTAGTAATTATTGTGATATCCTTACACTAGAGTAGACTAAGGGTGAATGAGCTAGCCAATGGTATCATTACCTTAAAATACTAGAAAGAGAAATATCTTCTCATGTAGCAATTATTTTGGTCATTATTATGATGGAAGCTTTATTATAAAATATTAAAATATATATCTTTGATTGAATATTTATAACCATAATAAAATTGTAACCTGATAAGTAACCAATATAAGCTAGAAATTTTATGGTATATATGTATGTTGTTGTATTATATGTGTAGGGAAAAGTAGATATATATACATATAGAGTCTCATGACTATGGAAATATATATATATCTTCTTGTGATTATTCATAACTACAATGAAATGGTAAGTTGTAAAGTAAGGAATAAAAGTTACAAAGTTTATCTTATATATATGTATGTTGATGTATTGTATGTGTAATAGAAAATAAATACTATTGTGTTCTTATGGAGAAAAAAAGGAGAGTATATTAAACACAAGGAAGATGATTCTAATAAACATAAGGTTTTGTGTTCTATTGTGTTTTGTTTAGAATCCAAACTTTAGAGATACATACATAGTTTCATGACTATCTATCTATATATAATGAAAATGCAAGTTGATGTGTACACTTTTATGAATACAAAGGGGTCTTCTATGAATTAACTAAGATATATAAAGGATGCTTCTATGAATTAATCAAGAAATATATACCCATTTTTTATGAATTAATTAGAAAGAGTAAATAAATACACAATTTCCTGAGTTTGTAAATGGTGTTTTTGAAGGAATAACCTATGAGAAAAAAGAACATCATTTATTTATAAAATTTAAATATAAATTTGATGAATATAATTGTTAAACTCACACTTCATGAAAGTAACTTTAGAAGACTATACCAAGGAGACTATATTAAACACATGCTAGAGGAATATAAAAAATAAAGATGTGTGTTATTGTGTTTTGTTTGGAAACACTTAACTTGAGAGATACATACATAATTTCATAACCATCTATACATATAAATACACATATACATATATTTATTGGTATACGTATATGTATTTATATGTACATATATTTATAGATAGATATATATGTATATAAACATATATATATGTATATATAGATATATATACACATATGCATATATGTCTAGATATGCGTATATGTGTAGTGTCAAAATTATGCTCCCTTTTAGGTGATAGTACAATTTCATACTTATTTTTGACCTAATTTAGTGCCTCTTGCATTTATGCTTTTAAACCCCCCTTAATTAGACCCTAATCTGCCAAATTATGCATTCTATGGTCTATTTTTGACAATTTCCAAGGAATTGCAAGTAATAAATTAATGCATCCATCTAATACATGTACCCTAACACCTAAGGTCCCAAAAAATAGGATCAAGACACTCACAGCTAGGGCATGAGATTTCGCCTTTTTGGATTTGAATTTAAATATGTCAGTGTCGGTAATTAAAAATTTGCATAAATTAGTTGTCCAAAGTTGGCTATTGAGACCTAATTTGTAGGAAATTGTAAGAGGCCTATACATACCAATTATTATCTCCATTTCAAATCTAAGAAAAATTTTAGAGAAAAAATTAGATGCAAGAGATCAATACATTCAGCCCAATATATCCAATTTGTAGGTATTCAAGCTTGTTTTCTGATTTGGTCAAGTTTTATTGCATGATTGAAGGTTGATGTGAATAGAAAAACATGTTGGATTCTAGGTTTGGGAGATACATTTAGTCATATCTTTCAACCTAATGAATTTTTTGCTAGTTTTATCATCTTCAAGCCTTGAATTACTAAGCAAGGTATCATTGTGTTGCAGATTTAATAAGGGTGTGTCGAATTCTCCCAAGGTAGATCTTATCATTTTCATATAAGAATCTCTCTAATACATTTTAGTAGGATTTCTTTATATTTTAGCTCATAAAAACTATAGACACACTTAAGGTTAGGGCTCAAACACTTTTTTTTATTATATCTCTAGCTATTTGTGGAGGTTTAAATACCAAAACTAGGGTTTGATGAAAAACCCTATATAACCACCCCACCATATCTTTTTGTAGATTTTTGTAGGTAGAGGTTTGAAAGTGAAAGGTTACAAACTAAAAAAATCAAAGAGAAAACTTAGTACTACATGATCAAATTTTGAAGATGTTCTCCAATTCAAACCCAAATTTATAGGACAGTTGCACAAATCTCTACTTTTCTTAGTTTTGCTATGTGAATTTTAGTTATAGTTTTCTTCTTATCATAATATTTTATTTTCGGTCTAGGGCACATAGTTTAATAGGTCTATTTTATTAAATTTAATTTCAATCCATTTTCAAGACCTAAAAAGGATCAAATCCAAGTTTAAATGGCTCACCTTGTAGGTTGAAATTCAATATATTGGTGTTGTTGGTTTGCATTCTAATGAAACCCTTAGAAAAGTGGAATTGACCCTAGGTTTTTGCATACTAAAACTTAAGGTCACCATTTTTCTATGTTTCATTTTGGTGAACCTGACGTGTTAACATCATATACCTTCTCAAATTCACTTTTGATCTAGATCTTGCATTCCATTAGTTGCATTGTTCATATGGCATTTCAATGTTCCATCATAAAAAGTTATAAAATATTACTACATATCATAGGTTACATTAGATTTTATTTCAGTCATCTTTAGCTCATATCTGAATATAAATTGCATTGATTATGTTGTTACAAATTTGAAAGTGTTCATTGCATTCAAATTGCATCTTTCATTTAGGCCAAAAAGTGAAAAAAAGTATAGTTTTGTTTCAAAGTTGCATCAAATCATCATTCTTAGCAAATTACATCTTAAAATCAATCAATTTTCACATCTCAAATGTAAAAATTGTAATTCAAAGTGTCATTTAATTTTCAAGAAGTTTTTACATTGTTCCATACTTGCAATTTTCAATTCCATAGCCATAAAAATAATAATTTTTTTTAGAATAGTCATTGTAAAAACTATCTGAACATAGATCTCAAAAATTTAAATAGTGGCATAGAAAGTAAAACTTTGAATTTCTCAAAACCTTCTCTAGGACACAAGTGCACTAGGTGCTTCTATCTTGCTATTTTAGGCTCAAAATTATCTCAAACCTCTGCTCCTATGTTTTCTATTATCTGATTTGTGGTATAGAATTTTTAATTGCAAAAAATATGTTACAATGGAAAGAATTGTGTTTCTTTTTTCAGTCTATTACACATTTGTGAAAAATTACTTCATTTCAGTATTAGAAACTATCATATCTATAGAGAAATTGTGTACATTTTCTGAAGCATGGAATAATTTAGGTAAATTATTTTTTATTTAAAAAAAATCAAAGCCTTAAACCATTATAATACATTGCAAAATTAAAAACCTTTCAAAATAGCAACATATTCAATTCTAAATGTGGGTTTGAAGACAATCATACAAACACCTTTTATCACTAGTGCCTCTAAAACTGAATTTTTGGTAGAGACCTTGTTGGATATAGGTGCCCTATGTGCCTCTATCCTCCTAAATACATGTCTTAGATTTTAGGAGCAGACTCTTATCTATTTTCAATTTGTAGATTTGAAGTCTGATTTTCAGGTCTATATTGGTAACAGGTTTGCAAGCCTATTTTCAGTCCTAGTTTTCCTTAGTGTGTGTAAACTTAGATTAAATTTAAAATTTTACGATTAATCTTTGAGAAAGTATAGTCATCTGATCATTTCATATTTCTTGCTACAAGCGTATTTCATACCTATCAAGCCCTTTAGTTGTGATGAATTTGATATGTTAGATGAAGCCCTTGAGGACATCCACTAAGGCTTGCACAATTTCCACCCAACAAAGAGAAATAAATGAAATCGCATGTCAACTTATCATTTACCCCCTACACAACAACCCAAAATCCAAACCAAACTTGTGCTTATCATAGAACCACCTCAAAATAAACCAAAACCTCCAAGTAACATCTTAAATCTCAAAAACAACTCACTAGTAATCACGTATCACAACAACCAAGTTACCACACAATAACTCATGCATACAAGACAAGGAATAGTAAGCAACCAAGATAAACACAACTTATTCCCACATTGATACCTCTTCCACAACCTTTTTTTCCTAGTGTACCTCATTTACCTCTGAATAGTGGGAAGGAGTATGATCTTGTGGAATAACTTCATAACATTCTTGCTAAGATATCCTTGTGGGATCTCATTCAAACATCACCTACTTACCATGGTATGCTTTAAATTCTTTACAAAAAAATGTTTTCTCTCCAAGTGTGCAATAAAAAGATGTAGCAACCTTAATTCAAGGCATAAAATCATTCAATATTGATATTATTTTTTATCATAGTGAATTACATCCATTGGAAACACAAAAGAAAAATGATGCTTTGATGATATTGGTTGTCATTAAGAAGGTTGAGATTAGGAATACCCTCATTGAAAATGGTTCAAAACTCAATTTTTGTAGCATAAACCTTTTGGATAGAATTGGAGCAGATGAGACTAAAATTCAACCAAATTTGTTGTCTATCCATGGTTTCGATAATGTGGGAAAACAACCACTTGGTGTGATCACATTACCTATCAAAGTCAGTAGGGTTACTTTACAAACTCTTATCCATGTCATGCCCAATGACCTTTCATATAATCTCCTATTGGGAGGACCATGTGGATTCATGAAATGAATGCAATACCTTCAATGTTACACCATTTACTAAAACACATTTACAACAACAAGAAATACATAGTAAAAGTTGATCCAAAATTTGAAAGTTGTTTAGAAACTAACAAGGGAATGAGAAGTCATTTAAGAACATTGATACCAACATCAAAAGTGGAAGCTTTGCAAAAAGAATAAAAATATGAGTGTCTCTCTTTGGTGATAAACTATGGTAAAATGATTGGGCTTCATTAGATTTCACACCTACATTCATGGAATAATATAAAAACACACAAACAACATCAGGAAAGGGTAAATAAGCAATAGTGGTATCAACACAATCTATAGTGGAATCATAAAAATCCTTTGAATCTACAAATTCTATTAAAGATGAAGACACAAGCTACACATCCACCTATAATTGGATTGATTATGAAAAGCCATCATCCTCAAAAGAAATAGAAGCTCTTTATGGAAGAGGATATCAACTTTTAAAACAATTTGGCTATAATGTCAAAGCATGTAGAGAAAAAAAATAAGGTATTCGAGTTCCTATAGAGACCAACATACAAGAGAGAACAAGGGGTCTTGGTTATTGTCCTTTGATGATAACAAAAGAATAAAAAAGAGCCTCCCTTAATGCTAATGTTATAATGCAAGATGCTCCTAAGATAACTCTAAGATTGATGCATCTTGAAATGATAGATACCACGAGTAATGATATGTCATTCGATACCTTTCAAAATAATAAATCCTTAGCGGAATTTTTGGGAGTCTATGATACTTTACCAAGCCACCATCACAATAAAATATTCACCTACTATTTAAATGCTAAGGTTACTTTGGGGAAGAAACTAAATCAGGTGATGATGAACAAGATGAGTCTCAAAAAATTCTTGATGTTCCAAATCAAAGTGCATTACTTGAGGGAGATACCATAAACATACCAATGGATCCATTTAATTATGAGAAGGTCATGAAAATAGGAAAGTGTCCTAATATAGATGAACATGAAGATTATGCGACATTGTTACATGACTTTCCTAAAATATTTTCTTGGACTTATTCAGATATGTCGAGTATTGACCCTAAGATAGTTACGCACAACAATGTCCTTGAAAAAGATGCTAAATTAGCGAGACAAGAGATACGTAAGATGAATCCAAAGATAACATTGTTGGTCAAAGTTTAGATTGAAAAAATCTTACAAGCTAGCTTCATCTAGACTAGTGATTATTTACCTTGGATATACAGTATTGTTGAAGTGGCAAAACATGATAATCACATTAGGATGTGTATGGATTTTTTTTATCTCAATTAAGCATCTTTAAAGGATGATTTTCCCCTTCCTAATATTGATATGATAGGGGACTAAACTATGAGTCATGCTTTATTATATTTCATGGATGGTTTTTAAGATATAATCAAATATTCATCAACCCTCAAGATCAATATAAGACAACTTTCACTACACCTTAGGGAACATTTTTTTTGGTTGTTATGACTTTTGGATTGAAATTTTTTTGAGAAAAATATATCAAAGAGAAAGGACACTAATATTCCTGTGATTTAATATAAATATTTTGGAAGATTATGTTGATGATTTTTTGGCTAAGTTTATAACTCGTCAAGATCACATCAAAATCCTCTGACTAATTTTTGAAAGAATTCACAATTATAATATGAGTTTAATGTTGGGAAAATGTGTCTCAACCTTGCAATTATATACGGTTTATTGATAGGATGTATGTTGGCATGTGATGATTGATCATGCAAATATTGTAAATGTGTAAAAAAATTCACTGGCACGTCAAGGTTTTCTCCTGCTGACACGTCAAGGTTTTTTCCTGCTGACATGTCAAGGTTTTTTCCCATTAACACATCAAGGTTTTTTCCTGCTAACACGTCAAGTTTTTTCTATTAATACATCAAATGAAAAATAACCTTGTAAAAGCCTAATTCTAGAAGGTTCCAAAAATCTTGTTATAAGAGGGTGGGATGTATGTAGACAACAATGTATTCTAAGAGTCTGATAGTAGTCACGTTGTCTCTTGATCTCTGGTGGTGATAATCCTATGAGAAGCTTCCTCTACAAGTATATTGTAATATTTTAATTTCTAAATAATATATTGGGAAAATTTTAGAGTGTCTGAAAGGTTTTTCCCCACCTAAGTCATTGTGTTGTGATATGCATGATATTTTTGTTTATTTATATTTAAGTTTTAATAAATGTTAAAGATCTGAAAAAGTTTTGCATTATTCTCCTCCCAAGGTTAGTGTAGGAAGTTGTTATGCTACCTGTGAACCCCTAAACCTGCAAATGCACAAAGGAAGTCAAACGTTGTTAGTGTTAGTTCAAATATACATGTAACAAAGAGGGATTCCCCATAAAATCCATCTATCTAAAACTTAAACTAGGAAATGAAGAACACAATGAAATTGTAACATTTAAATCCTATGGGGGAATTGGTGCTAATGGTATGTTGCAATTGGACCTTTCCCAATTCCTAAGTTGCAAATGTTGATTGATTGGAGAAATCGTCAAATCTCCAAAGAGATTTGAGCATAACTTTGGTGCAAATGTGAAATTGATAGGAATGGTGAATGAATATTGCAAAATCAGTTCTCACTTGAAGAGAGTAACTTTGCATATGAGTTGTGGATGAAGATTGAGGAGAAGAGTCTCCAATTTATAGATTCAAATCTTGGAAGAGAGAGTGGAAGCAAGCAATGTGGGACAAAAGATAGTCCAATGTCATTGTGCCACTTGTCCAAATGTGATTGGATGAGGAATGTGCAAGTTTTGGCCAATGTGCCAATAAATGCAATTAGGTGGCATTTCAAACTTGAGAAATGACATGTTGAAGAGGGAAAAGGAATGAAATTAATGTCACTTGGCTCAAGGTCAAGGACATGTAAGAGACTTTTAATGCCTTGTTGGAAGGACCAAGTCCACTTGGACTTTTTGAACTCAAAAGAGGAATATACCCTTTTTGATGCTTTGTGAGGGAAAATAGGAGGATTAATAAATCAAAGTAATTGATTTATTTGTGCAAGTTGCATTCTCTAGAGAATTTTAGGGAGAGGGATTAACTTAATCATGGTTTTGATTAATTTAATGAAGAATTAGGTGATGTGACAATTAAGACTTAGATTTATGAATTGATTTAAGTCAGAAATTGAGAGGAAATGATTTATTAAATAAATGATTTGATTTATTTAATAAAGAAGGAATGTGTTAGATTAAATCAAATAAGGTTTAATTTATTTAATTTAATAGGAGGACTTTTGAGATTTTAATTAAATAAAATGATTTATTTAATTAAACAGCATTGTAGGGTTAATTAAATTAAACTGATTAATTTAATCAAAGGAGGTGAGAATGACATAATTAAATGAATAATGATTCATTAGGTTAAGAGATAGAATGTGATTTAAGAGGAAACGTTGTTAGTAATCAGGATCAGGTGTGCCAAGATGAGCTTGTACATTTTCCATGTCTACACTACCTTGGCTTCCTTACAATTAAACCTAAATAAATATGTCTTTGATGTGGATAGTGGAAATCTGTTTGTTTTTATAGTGTCACATAGAGGCAATGAGGTGGAGGTCTAAAAAATTTTTACTCATCATAGTGTACAGAAATAAAGTAACCAAATGTATTAGGGTTAAAGAATTTATTGTGACAAAAGGGTTAGGTATGCAAGTGATAGAAGTTCAGTTCTATTCTTCACTTTTCACTTTGCATTTGGAATAAAAGAAGTTTCGAGAGCTCATAGGTGAACTTTGATGAATTGAGGTGAGATTCAAGTGTGGAAGTGATTCGGCAATCAAATTCCAATCCAGTGAAAAAGGTATAATGGGTATGTGCAAGATCATCATGGCAAAAAAAGGCCCTTAAGTGGCAATAAAAAGACAAAAAAATAAAGTTAGCAACTTGAGATAAAAATTTGAATAATTTATCTATATTATTTCAAAAAAATGTAAAAATAGAATTGTAGCAAATTGAATGTAGTTTCTAAACTACTAGACCGTTATTTTAAAAAAAAAAAATCTATTTGGTGAAAATTTGGAATTTCAATGTAGTAGTATTTAAATTTCAGGGTAAAAATAAGAAGTAGGTGTATGTCTGACCACCCTAACCACAATAAAATGATAATATTTAATTATAAGCTTTTAGATATAAGTAGAGGACTCATGTCTTGATGTGATGCATATTTTTTTATAATTTTTTTCCAAGTAAATAATTAATTTTGAATATTTTAGTACAACTTTTAAAAAATATAAAAGCTCGTCTTTCTAACCACCTTAACTTGGTCAAAAATTTATGAAATTCATTTTTTAATTTTTTAATCCTATAGTATGCAAAGCATAGAATGTGACGCATGTTTCAGATTCAAAATATGTGATACCATTTGAAAGTTATAGATGTTTTTCAATCACCCTATCAATTAGGACTTTATTCGTAATTCTAATAGAAAATGAATAATAATTATTTATTAAATTCAAATTAAAGCATAATTTATATTGGCGGAAATTTGAGAATCTCCTCTAAAAACCCTTTACGTTTCATCAATTTTGGGTAAAAAAAATTTGTTAGCCACATGGACCATCATATGGCTTACATATCGCCACTTTTTGGCCCATCATGATCCTGCACATACCCGTATGTTTTAGAAAAATTCGTGAACTTGTGATTTGGTCAAAATGAATACTCCTCTAGTAGTTGAAATCAAGGACACACCTCATCCTAAATTCAAATGGAATCCTTACAAGTCTCTTGAGACTGATCGATTAGGATCATTTTCGTTTGTTCCATACAGAGTATAATTACACACAAAAGACATTAGGGTTTATATTCATGCTAATATTGAAGAACTAGGAAGTCCTCAACTACTAAATTTCTACAATAATCATATCATTGGTGAATATTACTATGTAAAACCAAAACATAAAATCCTGGAAACAAAGAAGTTCACACAAATTGTCAAATTTATCGTGTTTGAAGATTCAGAGTGGGTTCGATATGTTTTGAGTCGAGTGCATGATGAATTTATGTTGCTTAGTATTCCATTCAAAATTACAAAGGAAGCTATTAGTGTAGTAACCGGTCTAAACTCTTGCAATGGACTCCTAATTTTGAAGTCTGTGAAAAAAAAAATAGTCACTAATGCTATAGGCTCTACATATGAGAGAAGGGCAATGTGTAACGCCCCGCCACACAACCCTAGAGGAAGTTGCATTTAACTACATAAACGGAAATTTTCTTTTTTTAAAAGGATAAATAATAAGTAAGTTAATTAACTAATGCCAACAACCTCTAAGGTTACGAGACAGAGGTTATATAGAACCTCAACAAAAAACATGAATAAACAATGGCAATTATATGATTATTAAATTAACACATACATTCCAAGTACGATGAAATAAAACAAGCATAAGATAAGACTTTTGATTTCATTAATCCATCCATTAATCAAAAGGGTTACAATCTCTCATTCCCCGAATGAGGCAAACCAATACATAATTACAATTACAAAATTCCACCTCAATAATACAGAGGGATAATGATTACAAGGATAACTAAAATGAAAACAAGTAAGAACTGCAACCAAAGCCACGAGCCCTCCAATTGGAAGTCTCACCCACAAGAACATGAAGAAAGAGCCCAACGGATTAAGGGGCATGCCACCCAACCAAGTGGAACCCAAAGGCCCACCCCCCGTGCTAGGAGATAGTAACAAGAATTTCTATCCAAGGACGTCTACCTCTAAACATAGACTAACATAACCATACTGAAATAAATACAGTGACATCACTGACACAAGGTTACAATGCTTCTAGAATCACATAATCAACTGCATCACTGATACAAACATACTGTCGACCTAGGAGAAGTGTCATCACAATGTTACATAGGTTACCCTGGTGAGTCTTCCTAGGTCTCGGCCCCCTTCTCGGGTTATCCTGGTAACCTCTAACGACTTCCGGCCCCTCATGTAAACCAATGCAGAATCAATTATCTTTCATAGAGATAAGATAACAATCTTGCCATTCCAGGCCTTCCCGTCTCAACCCAAGTCTTTACAAGCCCTTGTGATCCTGAGCGAGGCATAATTATCTTATTAAGTGTTTGGTGCTACATGATACTCTAATCATTTAATTTAGTTATTAGTGGATTAACTAACTTACAACGAGTTACCCTGGCACCACTTTGTGTGTTGGCCCCCGTTACAAGCCACTCCTATAAGACGACACGTGGAACAACTCCACAACCCAAGGGTCCACAAGTGCTACGCAAGGATATCTCATCCCTAACCATGACATATAGTCAAATACCCTCTCGTTCATGATAACCGGGGAACAAACTGGTTAAACACACTACCCAAGGCCATTTATGGTTGACTAACCAAAATGACAACCCACATACTAAAATTCCAACTGGAAGACTTGTTAAACATGAAGACCCACACTTCCCAATGATACGCACATAGATCAATGCAAGGACATGAATCAAACTCTACTTTGGGTCCACTAAACCCATGTCCTAACTAGCATTCAGTAAATAGTGCGTTTAAACAAACGGAATTAAATATGCCACTTGAAATAAACGTTTCATTCTCACGCATCATTTAAAGATATAAAACATAATCTCGTATTTTAATAATTCAGATAAATGCAAAATCCCAATTTAAATAAAATATTGATTGCATATTCAATAAATTTCATTTTCTAAAAACAACAATCTTCCCCTCTAAATATTATAGTAATAACATGAAATAATTTATTTTCTCAAATGTAAAGAAATAAAACATTAGAAAACAATTATGATAATTTAAATCTCCCAATTATTAAATAAAACATATTACTAAATCTATTGAAATCATCTAATCCTATGTTAAGTCATAATATTAAACCCTTTTAATATCTATTAAATCATTATATTCAAAAAACATTTAATTATAATTTAGTCCTCACAATCATATATTATATTATATTATGATAATACAAATATTATAATAGTATGATATCCAAGATATTATAAAATTATAATATTATATTATATTAAATATAATAAAATATATTTATTTATTAATTCTTAAACATATTTAGTTATTTATTTTTAAACAGCCAAGGGCGGCCTCGGTTCACGCGCCAACCCTAAGGTTGGGTCGCGCGGACCTCGGAATCTGCGCCAACTTTCGGATGCGTTTTGGTGGTCGGCCGACCATAGTTTTCACCAGGCGGTGGTGGCTAGGGCTATGGCGGCCGTAGGAGGTGGCGCCACCGGACTGCACAGGGGGAGGGGGTTTAAAACCCGCACAGGGGACGGCGGAGGAAGGGTGTCACAGGGTAGCCACTGTGGTTACCACCACGGGCGGCGCCGACAGTGTCGCCACCATATGGTGGCCGCTGCCTGTGCAGTCCACACAAGCCTCAGTCAGTGGGGATGGGCGCAGCTCCCCCATCCCGCCCCCATGGGAGTGGCGGTGGGGTGAGCCCCCACCCCATTTTTTTTTAATTTTTTTTTTAAACAAAACTTTCAACTGTTTTTTTTTGCATTTTTTTTTTGAAAAAAACCAGAAACATGAAAAATACAGCTCTTTTTAGAAATTTGAATTTTATTACAAAAATTTTGCCAGCATAACATTATGAGGGGAAAAAAATTTAAAATAAATTAACTCAACTCAAGCTTATATAAATAAATATATATATGAATATATATGTATTTATTCATCCAAATGAAGATTTAAACAAGTTGAACAAACCAAAATGAAGATCCACAGAAATTTGAAGAGGTAAAGTTATAAACAAATTTCATCAAATAAAATGAACCTGTTTTCTTCACAGTTGGTGGAGACCCTATTGATGATTTGATCCCCTCTTCAGTCCCTCAGATCCTTCAAGCTTCAATCCAAAAACCCACTAAGATGCACAATTTCCTCTTCTCCTTTCAATTTTTGCCCAAAACTCCATTTTTTAAAATTGTGAAGAGTTTCAAAGATAATGCAAAATCCTTCCCAAAAATCCTCAACAACCATCATAAATTCTTGAAAACAGAAAATGGAAAATATCTTTTTTTTGTTGATTTTTTTGAATTTTGAATTTCAATTTTTGACTTTTAATTTATTTTTCTAATTTTCCAATTTCAATTCAAATTTGCATGCATTTTCAAATGAATAATTTAAATCATTTCAACATGAATAATTTAATCAATTAATAATTGAATCTACCATAAGATTAAATATCAATTTAATTAAATTAAATTACTCAATAATTAAGTCACATTTCCCACAAATTCTAACTTCCAAAAATAAACTGAAATCAGGCAATAAAAGTGAAATTAAACAACAGGGTTACACAATGACTGACAACACACTACGGCTAGGATGATGACTCGGCACAAAAATCCTAGCTACTATCTCCCAATCAGATGTCGTTGGGCATTGGACATGCTCGAACCTGTGAAACCAGGTGGAGTCGATGTCATGTACTTGTTAACCTGCAAACACAAAATATATATACACATGCAATAATATGATATAAATAAGGCAAACCGTGAAGAGGAAATCATGAGATCACAGGGCACTCATAAGCGAGTGATGCGATACCATCCTCTTCACCAATACAATAGTTCTAACTGATGCATCTAACATAGCAGCATAATCGAAAGCATGAAACATCGTAAATTAAACATCCACATATGCTAACTCCAAACATGCCATAATAATCACATCAAAATAAAGTATCATCACATCAAAATACATCATGACAAAATAGTGATCCACTGTAATCAAGTACGTAGTCCAAGAACAACACCAAAACTAAAGCATAGAAAGGAAACAATGTAGTTCGCACAATAGAGCAAAACGGAGGGGTGTTACACAATGACTATTAATAAAATTGTTGATATAGATGTCAAATTTGCATCTATGGTCATTGGATACAAGATTTATAATTCTAGCCAAGACAACTCTCTGTGTGGCACAAAAATTTATGCTGCCTACCAAATGGTGAAGGAAAATGCAGATTATGATCTATTTGAACTGTTGAGAAGTCAACTAATGGGAAATATTGTAAAGATTAAGAAAGATAAGAAAATATCTTTCAAATATGGTAATTTCCTTTTGTGCTTATTTTGTTATTTCATGGGTGAAATTTTGGGAGTTGGAAAGGTTCATTGGTAAAAGGACAAGCCAGTAGCTGCACAAATCAAAGATCTATTGTATAATTTTGTAGACACCAAAACAAAGAATGCAACGATCTGGGGATACTTTAAAATATATCGGACTATGATGCAAGCGAGAGAGAGGATTCCCACCTCTATTGTAAAGAAGTACAAAGATCCAATTAGCTTCATGGTGGATGTTGATCAGTGTATGATCAAAGTTGCTGATCCAAGAACTATCTGGATCATGCCTATGGGTATGAAGTTGAAGAGAATATTTTGGACATGTATGCACAATACTTGCTAAATAAACCTCTGGATTCGACAGAAGAAAGGTTCGGTACCTATACTGAGAAGGAAATACAGGTTCACAATGAGCTCAAAAAACCTACGGTTACTAAAAGAGTCAAAAAAGAGGTAGAAGTTCTTGCAGAGAGTATGGGCATATCTGCAGAACTACTAAAAGAAGCTAGACAAAAAAGGGAAGAAGCTAAAGAAGAAAAATATGCATCAAAGGAGGCAATAAAAACTCAATCAGCTGGTCTAGAAACACCATCTACCCATGCTAGAACAACTAGAAGCTCTGCATCCCATTCAGCTCCTGTACAAAAGTCCATCCTTGTAAAAATTAAAGCCAAGGGATCCAAAAAAGAAGGCAAAAGGAAGAAAGATAAGAGAAAAAGAGTGTATATGGCAGTTGTAGAAGTTGAGAAAGCATTAATCAAAGATAGTAATCTCAAACCACTCTATAAATGGTATGAGTCTTTTGATGATTCTGATAAAATAATTCTTGAAGAAGCGACAATAAAACATATGAATATTTTCAATAAATTTTTGATAGAAATTATGCCTAATCTACCCAAAAATCTATATGAAATTTTGGAAATGAGGAGACTTAATGCCAGAATAGAAGGAGAATAGATGAGAGAAATGATTCTTGCATAATTATGTTCGATGATGTCTATGGATGAGATGAAGACACTCTTGAACAAGGCCAAAAATAAATTTAAAAGAAAAACAAGAGTTAACAAGATAATGATTGGTCTAACCGATGAAGTCACAAAAGAAACAAAGAAAACTCTGAGGGATATACTATTGAATGAGAGAATTGATGTTTTACCTAAGGAAACACACGTTGTTGATGCTCCATTAGGTCCTTAAAAGGAAGCAAAAGAAGAAAAAATTGGTATAGCTGAGGATTCTCAGATTCCTCCTATAGAAGACAACACAAAAATCCCTATGGAAGTTGAGATACCTAAAAAATGTATTTGTTGATGAAATAGAAATCACTGATTATAAACCAGACCCTGCAACTGTGGAAGTAACAATTGAAGAAAAGAAAGATGATGTAAAGCCAATCCCAGTTGAGGCAAGGGAAATTGCTGAAGTAGTGAAGAAATTTTTGGTTGAACAAAAAGAAGAATTGGATCTGGTATTGATTGAAGGTCCCATTGATCTATCCACTTTAAGTCCAAACTAGAAGATGAAGGTAGCTTCATTTTCTCAAGCACAAGCCAAAGAAGAGATACTGAAGTCACACATTGAAGATAAAGTTTAATTGCTAAATCTTGCATTTGGAGTATTGGAGAAGTTAATGACATCTTATGTGAAAGATCCGACTGCTTCCTCCTCTAGTGAATTGAAAAATATTATCAAATTGTTTAGTACACACTTTGAGTCACTAAAAAAATCTGCTATGGTGAAAGTAAAAAAAGAATTTGATGTTAAAAGGTTTAGTGGATTGAAGGTATTGATTGCTAAAGATAAAACTGTTTTAGCCACATGTGTAAATAATATACAAAATGCTTTGTCAAAAGGTGGTAAGATCTACAAATCATGTTTGTATTTTCAAAAGTTTACTGAAGCCAATGAGAAGAAGATCAAAGATCTGGAAAAAAATTGAAGTACTATTTCTGAAGCATTTGATACTCGAACTGGTGGTATTGGGAAAATAGAAGGTGAAGTGATGTATGTTCTTAACAATATAAAAGGACTGAAGCATGAGAATGATAATATTGTTGCTAGAGCATGTGAACTCAAAGGCATAATTGGTTCTAAAATTGAGATAATGTCAAACACTCTAAAGGAAGGAGAGGACACTATGGCAGTTGGTGATCCGACCAACTTGGAATCTGTAAAGACACAGTCCTACCTGATTTCTGGTCACATAACAATCATGGAGAGTCTCAAAAGAGTTTGAGACACTAATCTAATCCAGCTAAAGAAATATTTTGCCAACATTTTTTAGTTAATGTAATTTAAAGAAGAATTTTTGTATAAAGGTTTTGATTGATCCATTTTTGGTATGTGATCCCTGCCTTTTCCATTGATGTCAAAGGGGGAGAAGAGTGGAGTGAAAAATGCTTAATAATCTGAGGAGGAGAATTGTATTTTTAGAATTTTGGAGATGGTAGTGTAGTCTATCTTGGTACTAATCCGACACAATCATTTTTCACTAAGTGTTGTCATCAATGCCAAAGGGGGAGATTGTTGGCAAGAGACACTGTAGTATCACTTGGTGTTGTCATTGATGGAAACTCTAATCGATGATCAGATACGCACACTATCATTTGATCATATCGGTAGCTAGGTTGAAGATTAATCAGGAAGAACAGTGTATCTGGTAGCACAATGTTCATCGATCTGTATGAAAATTTCATGTTATTATTTTGTGTTGCACATCTTAGAAAATGTTTTTGGGTATATTATCTCTATTACTATGGAAGCATAGTGGCTCATATCAATTTGTGTGGAAGTTCGAAGATTTGGTTGGCTTATTCTCAAATTTTCTTGTATTGGAGCCAGCTTCATGAATGTATTATGTCGTGGGTGTATGTGAAGCAATTGGTTAAGTATTTTTGTGTTTGTACATATTTTTTTGGGTCCTCTCTATGTCTTAACCAACTTTGGAGGATGTGCATAAAGATTTAGTTAAGGATCTAGCTGGCGAGGGTAATTATTTTTGTGTTCTATTGAAGACAACAAAGTGTATTTGAATTCTATGTTGCAGATGTATCTATATATAAGATCGTCTGTATCATTTTGTAGGAAGAATGAGTTGTGTGTTTCTGTGAATTGTGAGTAAGAGTAGAGTAGAAGAGTGATAATGCAGAGTTTCACTTGCACATAGAGAATTTGTATTGTGAGTGTGAGAAAAACATAGCAGAAGTGCAGAATCAATCCGCAGGACAAAATATTGTATATTGTGCTTAACCGAAAATGTAATCAGGCATATGTAGATTCTATTTTTCTTATTTCAAACTCTCAAATGGTTTTTATCCGATCTTCTTTTTAAGGCAGCGAGCCTTCCCTTTGAGAAGTGAGCTCTGGGTAGTGTGTCTGAATGCAAGTGCATTCCCCTTCTTGTAAACTTCATTTGAGTAAACTCAGATTAACTTATGGATTGGCCATCCACCATGCTTTTTCCCCTAACAGGGTTTCCACATAAAAATTCTTGTGTTATGGTGTTGTGTTCATTTTCTTCGTGTTTATGCATTATGGTTGAATGTTGTTAATGCTTTGAAGATAAAAGAATAAATTTAAATTTTGCACATCACTTATTCACCCCCCACGTATCAGTGTAGCTATTTTCCAACATATTTTTGGTCCCAATATTGGCCACTGCCACTCTTATTCTCTCTTCCATACTTGGTGCAATTTTGAGCTCATTCTAATAGGATTTTTAAACACCTTTATTGTGCCATGATCTAAATGCAATCTTTCTTTTCTTTTGCTAGCTCTTCTAAAATTTTGGCTAGGATGTTAGTGGATGTGATGTTGTCAGATCATTACCCCATCCTTTTTTATATTGAATGAAAATCTATGGGTATGTATCGTGCTAGTAAGAATCTATTTCTCCTAAATACCTCTTTGTTGCATCATCAATCCATGCTGGCCCACATCATAACTATTTGGAATCTTAAATGTGAACCTATTTTCTCAACTTGGTGGATCAAGTGGTGGAATGATTCCATCACCTATACCATGATGTTTATTCATATCAATGGGTTCCAACTGGCCATTTTTCATAGATGGTCTTATGAGGCAACCACTTTTGATCTTCATAAATCCATAGAGTATTTGCGGCTAACCCCTTAGTCCCTTCTTTGCAAGTTAGGGTCATGGAGTTGATACATCAAAAGAAAGTGACTAATAATTATGTGGCTAGAGGGGCATAGATCAAAGACATATTGCATTGGCCATTATGATAAACCCATTGAGGGATGTGTGCCGAGGAACCTTGCAAAGTCGATGACAGGGCAAACCCTCATTATAATTCCATAAGGCCATATCCACCTAGGGTCTATTGTGGAATACCCACTACAGCATATGAGACATAGGGCCATTCTCTATAGGCGATGATAGATCTCAAACAACCTCATCTCCCCACTAAATTTTCTCCTCCCTGTGAAACCCTTGCTCCTCATGAGCTATTTTTTGTTGCAGAGCCATTCTCTATTTTATAGTTATTACTATTAAAAAAATTCACTTATTAATGAAATAATATAATGTTAAAGTTTGTAAAGAATATTTTATTTAATAATATGAGCACTATATATACAAATGTTTTTCATTTCAAAATTAAAAAGAATAAAGATAAAATGAGAAGATTAAGGATCATTTTATTTCATTTTGATAGTTGTAATGGTTATATTACAATACCCATATCAATTCTTATTTAATTATATATTTATTTTGATGGAATGACTTAAAATAGTTGCATATTAGTATGTTGTACATCTTTATATTATTTTTTTCTTTCAAAGATATTTTTATTTGTATCACTTTTACATTCATTTACACATATATTAGTAAATCTAACCATAACTATCTTTATATAAACTCATCCCAAAATATGTATCATTATTACTCATAAATATTGTACCCGTATCCATGTTAATTTCTCTACATCCATCCCTATCTCTAGATATTTACTCCTTACCCTAACCCTAAGTCAATCGTTTGCCTCATAATTCATCCCAACTAGCATAACCCTAACCTAAAATTCAACATTTTACATTCATATCTAAATTTCATACCTCTTTTCACCAGTCATGAGATGAATCAATACATCTTTGTATGAATTAAATTGTTATATATTATTATTTAGATATAATTATTTATTTAATTTATATGAAAAATAAAAAAAATATCTAAAGAAAAAAAAAACTACTCATTTTAGTATTTCATTTTGAAACTTAAAAGGAAACTATTGCTTGTGTCAAAATTACATAAGTCATAGACAAGTTTGTACATGATGTCATGCACTATTTATTCAACCGCATAACTTGTTGGTTTAAGAGGGGATTGACCTAAGCCATCAAAAGCTCCGTAAACATGCAACTTCCCCTAAAGTTTTTCTGAACACCATTGTCATTTCTTCTAAAAAACATTCATGATTATATTCAATATAATTTAATAAGTTTATCACCTTCAAAATTAGATCCATGAACTAGAGTTTAGGCTACCTTAGATTAGAGAATAAGCCAGCAAATATTGACCCATATAAGATTATGGTAGTATTATGATCCTAAGATGATGAGCACACCAAGATCGTAATATTTTGGACTATGTTGAATTAATTTTGTAAACCTTCAACATTCATTTATTATATCATATTTTAGAAGGCACATATTTTGTGTCTATATAGTTATATCCAATGTCAAGTGATTAGCATATTTTCCATGCTATTGTAAATGAAAACTTTATTAGTATTAAATTGTAAAAAGTGAAAATTTAAAAGTGTTATTTCAAAGTATTTATTTTTTCAAATTTTTTCAAATGTTGGTGATATTGCACTAAATATAAAGTGCCTTTTTTTCATCTTCATTATTGTATGCAATACATGTACTAAAATAAAGTGTCAAAGAGGGGGAAAATCAAAAATATTAAAAACAGGGGGTATATTAGGGAGAGTTGTGATTAGAATACTCCAAAATTTCTTTTCTCAAAATCCTAAAAAGTTGTAAACTTGAAATTTATCATGGAGTCCAATCATGTAATTAAACCTCTTACACCTTTTAACTACCATGAGTGGAAGAACCATGTACAACTTACTCTAAAAAACAAAGGTTTGTATAGAGTTACAATGGGTACTGAAAAGGAACCAAATGTTGCCAAGGACAAGGAAAAGTGATTCAATAAGTGTGACCAAGCTTTTGGATTCTTGTGTTTATGTCTTTCAACAAAACTTCTATTTCATGTGGAGGCATTGAAAACCCCACATGAAGTATGGTCAACTCTTGAAAAGTTATTTGGGAAAGTTGATGAAAATAAAGGCCATGAGCTAGAAAATGAATTAATTAGCTTAAGTCCAAGTGATTACCCAACATTACAAGAATATTTCGCCAAATTTAAATCATTTCACCAAAAACTTAAGGAATGTGGAATTGAGAAGAAAGATAATCAACTCATCTTATCAACTCTTTCCAAATTGGGATCTTCTTATTCAGTTTTTGTGTCAACATTCTACTCTACAAAAAGGGCTTTGGGTTCTAATTGGTCTATGCTAAATATAGATGACTTTATTATTGATTTAGTTAGAGAACAAGATAAACTCATCTAGAGGGGGCCATAGTGTCCAAAAAGCCACATGCTTTAGTAGCAGAAAGTGTAAAATCTAAAGGATTAACAAAGAAAAATGAAGAAAGGAAAGATAAAGAAATACAAAGGGGAAAATCAAAGAAGGAGTAAAATACAAAGAAATATGTCAAGTGTTCCTTTTGTAAGAAATTGGGGCATACTGATCTTGATTGTATGAGGAAACAAATAAACGATCTTACTCAAATCATTGATGAAAGTAAGATTGTAAATTTAGGATCTTCATCATCTACAAACACTAAAATGGAAAAAGTGAAGTCAAAAGGACATGTTGTCTGAGTGATTGCAAGATCTACTATATTACTTCTCTTGTTTTGTAAAATGTCTTTTATTACTCTCTTTTTGGAAGATAGTTTTTTCCCATTGGGTTTTCTATCTTTCTCCACTTTATTTGAGAGTTTTCATTGTAAATGAGTACCTTATCAGGCCTAGTTGTTGGGACTCAAATTTACATTGTTTTATGTGCCTACCTAAGTTCTTCTTATTGGGGGGTGTTAGTGTATAAGTTAATCCTACACTTAGGCAACTGTCACGGAGCTTGATTTGAGGAGTCCTATCCTCAAATCATGGAGATTGAAAAATTTGATTTAGGAGTTCTATCCTCAAATCATGAAGATTAGATTCTAAAATCTATCCTATATTGTGTAAATCTTTTCTATCTAAATTAATCAAGTTGTGCTAATGCATTTGAGTGATTTTTTTTCTTTGTAGATTTGAAAAAAAATACAAAAATAATGAGGGATTTGAAAATTAGATATGTGGACTTATACTTTGAAATTATAGAAAGAAGGAAAAGAAATGAACAAGCAATTAGTTAGGAAGTTATAGTTAACTAATTTTGTGAGAGTGTCCATTATGAAAAATTATATACCAAATTTAATTGCAGTTCTAAGAAGGTAAAATTAGAGCATCCTTACATGCAAAATAGCTAAGTGTAAGAGGTTATGAAAACCATTTAGTGGGCATATTTTGGATGGATAATAATGAAATATATTTATTATTTGTTGGAAAAATGGGTTTGAAGTAGGAAAATGTGGTCCTTGATCCAAATAGGACTGACTTCTTTTGAATTGAATTCATATTTGAACTCAAAATTAACTAGGGTTGATGATTAGCATGCTACCAAAAGGGAGATCCAATCTCGTGGGGATTGTGTCCTTTTTTGAGTTGTAGAGGTGATAAATTTCATTTGTGTTTTAATAATTCTATTTGGCATATAATCCTAGATCTAAAAACATATTTTAATGTATAGATAAAAGCAATGAAAAATAGAATAGATTCGGATCTAAGAAATGGTGAGAGATAGGAACCTATGACTAAAGATAAGGCAAATTATAGGGAAAAGAGCATTGGGCACCCTAGAATTGACTATCAGCTAATGAAAATTTTGGACCTAGATTACACATGTGGAAAGAGGGGAAAATGTTAGGATGTATAGGGGCTTGCCTAAGTCAAACCCCATTTTGGTATTTCTACCTGCATGGGTGATCCCACAATGCTAGTTTACAATTTCCAGGAGATTTTGATTTTTGCTGAAATCACATATTTTTGGAAAATATAATGATTTAAGCCTTAAAAAGTTCCATTTTGAGGATTCCAATTGAAGAGGGTTTCATCAAACCACCTTAGATCAAACCCCCTTGGATAGAACCCCACTAGTTTTAAACCATAACTATAACAGTGTCGTTTACACTCTATCAAAATGCTGGTAAAAAACTACTTTTGATTTACCTTTTGGGGGATCAAATGAATTCATTTAATTTGATTTTTTTTAAGTATGTAGTCCTTATTATAAGGTTCCCAAAAACTATAATTTTATTATTATATTTTTTTTATTTGTTGTAAATGTAGGTTTTTCATCGAAAATCAAGCTCTCTGTTCTGCACATGTGGAAAAATAGAAGATTATCAAAAACCAAAATTGAAAAATATGAGTGCACCAGATGTTGAAGTCTATGATCCAACAAAAAATATAAAATTGAATTTCGATACATACAAAAAAAGTTGTGTTATATGGTCTACCTATGTCTGACTTTTAATTGGTTTGACTTTGAAACATGATCCAGGAAAATATATTCAATAAAAAACTATGAAACCAATTGGAAGCACTAGATATTGTAGTTAAAAATATAAATTTGAAAACATTATAATTTAATCCTTCATGGAAAAAAATTTATGCGATATACGGTGAGCGTCACTCCTTAAAAATGGTGTTTAATGAAAAAAACTAGTTTTCGAATGAGATGGAAAAGGAAGTGCAATATAATTCCAATTTTTTTGAAAAAAATATATTTAGAATCTACAGAAATTTTTTTTCACAAATCACTAGTTTGTGTCATCTTTAAACTCCTCACAGTTTAGCCGCTATAGGTGTTCTAAAGTGAAGATTTAGGTAGAAAAAATGAGTTCAGTGTCCAGTTTGGCCAAAAATTGTAAACCAGTATTGTGGGATCACCCCCATATATAGAAAATGATGATAATAAATAAGGCATACCCTAGGCTAGACAAAGGCCAAAATTATAATAATTCACGGGAATGTTAAGTAAAAATGTTACATTTGGTATGAAATCCTTGATGAAGTGATACCACAACTCAGATTGCCACAAATGTTGATTGATAGTTGTCAAGTGATTTCTTAATAAACCTATAATACGTTAGTCCCTTTGAAACAATATATTGTTATAGATAGAATGCAAAAGGATAAATCAATACTTTTCCATAATTGCATAATAGCTCATAATATTGATTAGATTATTCATAATTCCTCCTTTCTCTTCATCTCTAATAAATTGAAAGCATGATCTTAATTGATGAAAGAACTGTAATAATATTGTTAATTATTCCCTTAAATTTCCTTGATTTATTTTAGGATGTTCAATTTTATTAATAGATTTTTTAGGATTTCAAATGGTGAAAAAATCTTGTATTTATAAGAATTTTTTTAATTTCCCACTAATTACCAACAACTGACAAGCGACTTTGTATTTTTAAATGTAAAGAATATTGACACTAACATATTTAAATTAGGGCCCTAGTCTAGACCTATTTTTGGGTCATAAGTGTTGGTAATTGGATATTAGATGAAAATCCCAAATTTAATCCATTTTTTTTTTTAAATAATAATAGAGTGGTCAAATTATAAACATAATTAGGTCCAATAAAAAAAGGTGGAGCTAAACCTAGTGTGAAGTTGTCAAGGTTGAAAATTTGCAATGCTACATTTAGCCCCCACTTTAGTGAGTATGATATTATTCTTAGACTCAAAGTAAAGTAAGGATAAGCCAACAAGGGTTTGATTATAAAAATATGAAAGAGATAGGATGAAATCAAATTTAGGGGATGCACTAGCTTCCAAACTCAAGGCCTTATGACAAAATAGTCTAAGGACAAGGGAACACAAACACATGGGCTATAAAAAATTAAGCATACTCAATGAAAACATAATAAAAAAACAAACACAATCCAATACATGAAGAAAACATATGAAAGGTGCAAGGAAAAAATTATATGATACAAAAAGTAAACATAGTAAAGAAACAAACCAAACATGATACCATACACAAAAAAAACATGTCAAAGGCACAAATGAGACACATAGAAAATATAAGAAAAACAATAAGAATACAATAAAACATAAACACAAGGTTATTACACTAAAAGGGATTCTAGTCATTAAAGTAAAGAGACCTTAGTCTTAAATTTGTCTCAAATACCAAACATCATCCCTCAAATATGATATTAGAAAAAAATTCTCTCATCAGGATTGACAAGATATGTTTTGGTAAATCACGTATAACCTTCATAGTTCCATAGACTAGTAAGTTGTGTTATGATAGGTGGTTATATAAAAAAATTCAAGTTCATGAATCAACAAGATTTTTTATGCCAAATCTATGGACTATTTTTCCAGTCATGCCTCAAGGAGTGCGTAAAATTTTAACATCATGGGGGATGAATAAATTCTCAACACCACAAGGGATGAATTGATATCCATGCCTTGGGGGTGTTGGTGTTTTTTCCTGTTGAACCTCAGAATTCTCTAAAGGGATGCCAAGCCTTATACTCAAGAAATTCCTAGGTTAGAGGCCAACACAATGAGTAAAAAACTATGGGATCCCTATTGCTTCTCTTTAGGATTTGTGGGACCAAGAAGGGTATTTACTAATTGTGTTCATCATGATTTATTCAAATAGGGAACACTTTAGCACAAATGGGTTCCTATAACAAGTAAATGAACAAAATCGACTAAGACTTTCCTGATCCTTTAAGTAAATAATACTCCATTTACTAGGAATGAGGGTATATATCAAACTTACATCTCAAAATTGACAATGTTATAATGATTATTTGTTCTTACTTTGAGCCTGTAGTTAGGCTTAATCCTAGTTCATTTATTGCATAAATTCTTGACAAAAAGGCTAGTGCTTCATCAATTGGGCAAATGGAGTTGAATATGGAACACCTAGTAATACACAAATTATTTAATGCTAACCTAGATGGACTATTTCCGTTATGCCTTACAATACAGAAATTCACAATATCAAAAACACTACTTCTTATTAGATCCCATGCACATTCTAACAAATCTATGACTACATTCCGGCATTTAATCAACTCTTTGAGTCGAAGCACATAACGAAATCACACATTCAAATACACCATTGAAGACAAATGAAAAGATCCTTGATATTTCATTCATAATTTGCTAGAACTGCTTACAAGAGAGTACATGTTTTAAATTTCAAATTTCTTTCAATATTAGTAATTTATATATAACTATTTAAGACCATTAAATATCTGACTTGTACGCAAGACAAAAACTAAAATACTTCCCAAGCCTTTTGCATTATATCTGTTATCTTCTCCTTAATTCTAATAGACCATTATAAACTCAAAATTTTGACCCTTGTAATGAGCCTTAAAATCCCTTTTATAAACCAAGGGAGCAACAAGCATTCGGCCCATTACTGTTACATTTCAAAAACATTTCATTTCAATAAAAAATTGGATTTCATTTAAAAACTTCCTCAAAGGTGACTTGTAACCATTTACTAAACAATAGAAACCATAATCATAACAACCATTGAAAAAGGGTCGCCAACCACTAATAGATTTTGCATTTCACGTCCAGCCAAATCATGGAAATACTATTACCATAACCAAAATTTAAAACTAGACATGCACTCCATCATCCAAACCTAATACCAGCATTAGCACCATGATACACGTACCCACTTTGTGTCCTTGCGACAATGGGAGGAGAACTCACCACCCCATCATCATCTTTGTCTTTACCAACCATCAGACAATCATGTCCACTATGGGTTTTCATAGAGATAGTAGGCACTACAAGCACCTCCACCCCTGAGGGAGCCAATTGATTCTAAGCATGAGGTACTGTCAATACCCAAAATCTGTCTCAGTCTCACTGGTTGACGAGCTATCAGTTATAGCAATAGGGGACTGTTGTTGCCCGTAAGAACCTCAGTGGCACATAATATTTCTTCACACTCCCCGCACAAATCCTGCAGGCTCCTTTCCTTTCATCTCCATCATTGTAGCATGATCTCCCAACAAATAGCCATCTCCAACATCAATTGATATGGGCTCCTTACCATGAGCATCATCTCTACACTCATTTTCCAAAGTTGAAACACCCGCATGAGTGCATTGTCTATGCACCATGATATCGCCATAAGGCTTCTGCAATCATAGCCTCAGATACCTTTGTACTTGTAGCGAGGAAGAAGTTGGATTTCCCATCCTACCTAGGTATGCAAGTGTATAATTCTCACCGGAATGATTACCACACTCTGCTCAGACAAAGAGAATCTGGATTGCTGATTACAATGGCAACAATGGAAGCCTTCAATCCACATTTATTGAATGAACTGGTGATTTCAATCATCAATGTTCAGTAAGAACCCACATGCGTGAACACGCACTCACTCGTTGGCATCCAGTTTATCACTGTTAATTTCTCAGTTGCATAGGATTTCGAACATTATGCTTCATAATTAGCAAAATTTAATTCTTCACATGCACAAAGATCAACTTGAATACTCCTGAAGGATATATGCCATTAATGCTCACTCTTTGAAGAACACAAATGACCATCACATCCATGTTTCTAGTTTTTGAATATCAAGCATTAATTTGTTGATGAGGTGGTAGATCGAACAATCTTCATTGAATTGATTTTGTTTGAATTCTTAATCGTTTGTTTCAGCCAATAGGAATCCTGCCAACTTGGCACCAACTACCTCACTGGGTTCCATCCACAATTCATTAGAGTCAGCAAAAAGGTAGCCACGTGTCAAATTTATGTTGATCCCATTGTGTTTTTCAAGATACTATTTAAATCAGGTGGGGTTAGTGGGGAATGGTGGAGATTAACTCTCAACACCAATCCTCAAATGTTGATCTAAACCAACAGGTGACAAGCCCCATAGTGGATACCAGGCCCCACATCCATAGAAGGACATGCATCATTTGTTTGCGAACCTTGCACCATTTAATCAGATGACATTTGAAACCAACGAGATCAATAGGGAATGGTGTAGATTCATTCCCATGATAAATAGATCTCACAACCTGTACGTAAAACAAAATTAGTCTTTAAGAAGGGGCCAAACTAGGCTGATGATAATTTGACTCTTGGGAGAGCACGAAATATGCCCAAGTCATTTAGGAAATTAATTTTGGCTCAGCCTTGGAAATATTTGAAACAGGCAACATGAGAGGTCACCGACACTCTTAGACAAAGGGGCCAATAACATAATGCAATTGAAGGATCAAGTTGTGACTTAAATGACCAGTAATGGGCTGAGAAAGTCAACTCAGCATTAGAACAAATGAGGGTTTAAGAGACAAACAATGAAATGAGGGGTTTTTAGGCCTAAAACCCTTCCCCATCCTAGAGGACAAAACATAAAAACTTGACCAAAACTAGATGTCATTCAACAAAATAGAAAACTTTTGGGAGCTCCATCAGGGGTATTATAAATGAAACCACCAACAAAGGGGTATGCAAATAATTTAAATCTCAAAATAAATCAATGAAATGGAAAGGGTGATATGTCATCCTTAAAGTGTTAATATTTTTTCCATGTTGATATTTTAAGGAAAAGAAGGGGAAGAGTGGATCCTTGAAAACAATACACATACCTCCCAAAAACATTTATCCTTCTCATGAAGTCTAATTTAAAATAAAATCATACAAGAGACTATCTTGTTGCTACCATGAAAATAAAAATAATTACATGCAATATTTTACCACTATTAATGGAAATAAGAAAACATATGAAGCTACAAATTCCACATAGTGAGGGGAAACACCATAGAAGAGAAATTATTATTTTGAATGATTAGGTGCATCATTATAGTGTAGGAAAAAGTATCCCTTTTTCACACTTAATTTGGAAATAACTAATAATAAAATTAGATTAATTATGCCTTGATTTAGTGTTATAATATGTTTTTCATATTCATATTAAATTTATGGCCCTTTTAAATAAAATGGACTTAATTTTGCCTTGTTTTTGGTGTTGTAAGGTGAACCTTTACACTTTCACACTAATCTAGGGCTTCATTAATTGATTGAGGTAAATTTACCTTATTTGGCCCCTTTAATTCAAATCCAAGCCTAACTAAATGTAAATTATGAGGGATAAAACCTAACATTCATAAATGTCATTTCACAACACTTAACTTTGGAAGATGTGTGTCCTAGGTAAGTGGCCTAGGACCCATTCACCATAGGGTGAATGGATCCTCACTTAGACCTATGACCCTATTTTTACATAATGTTTAACGCTGGCCAATATGTGTCCTAGGTGAGTGACCTACGACCCATTCACCCTATGGTGAATGGGTACTCACGTAGACCTAGGACCCACCTTTAAAATAATTTTTTGGTGGTATTTTAATTATTTGAAATCTATAATTTAATTTTGGCTTATATGATATTTGAATTTCAGGAATTAATGTTAAGATACATTTATATACAAGATTATTTCACTTAGTTTCACCTAGGAAACTCAAGCTATATTAAGAGATATTTCAAGAGAGCATTATAGGATCATTCAAGAGAATTTTCAAGGCATTCAAGGGTAGATTTATTGAAGATTATTGCAGAAATCAAGATTCCTTTCATCATGTCAAAGATTGATTGCATCACACATTTTGTTTGAGCTAATACTGTGATGTATAGTTCAAGATCTATTCAAGTGTTCAAAATATTTTTTTAAAATAAAGGTTCATGATCAAGATTATCATCTATTGAATTCAATTCATGCAATTTTGTAGATCTACATTCCAGGGTTTCAAATATGGTTTGGTGAGTTGTTACATATTGTTGTTCATTCATAATTCCTTCATGCTATTCTATTTAATTTCAAGATTTAATTATCAGAATGGGGTTTGACTAAGGAAAACACCCATTCCCTAACAAATAACATTTTTCTCTCTTTGATGTGTGATTGTAGATTTTACATGGAAGATCCTTTGAAGAGAAAAATTGAAGAAAGTTGTGAAGTTGTCAAAGTTGCAAGAAAATTTTCCAAATCACAAAAATTGACCTAAAAAAAATTATTTCCTACTATCCAACAGTGGACACCTCAAATTTGGGAGTGCAGACAATGTAGAAGAGAACCCAAAAAGCATTTTCCAAAAACTCTAGCCAAGACCCATTCACCATAGGGGATATAAGTCCTTAGTGAGCTTCAAAAGGTGACTTTTGGTGAAAGGTACACAACATTTTCCACTTTCTAGATATCCCTTTTAATTGTTGTTTCAATCATATTTGATTACTATTCTTCATTTTACAACACAAATTTTGAATGAAATAAGGAAAATAGGTCCATTGTTCATCAATTCATTTTCGCAAACATATTTTTCTTCATTTCATTTTGGTGAACCTAAGTTCTATCCCTCCATTTACTGATTTTGGAGTCCTGTTTCATCCTGGGTGATCCCACAAAGCTGGTTTACAATTTCTGACAGGAACTATTTTTTGCTGAAATTACATATTTTTAGAAAATATAATGATTTAAGCCTTAAAAAGTTCCATTTTAAGGATTCCAATTGAAGAGGATTTGATCAAACCACCTTACATCAAACCCCCTTGGATAGAACCTCGCTAGTTTTAAACCATACCTATAAATGAATCTCCTTTACACCTATCAAAATGCTAATAAAAAATCACTTTTGGTTTACCTTTTAGGGGATCAAATGAATTCATTTAAAATTTATTTTAAATGATTATCCTAGTCCTCAAAATGAGCTATCCAATGAATATAATTTTAATATGTTTTGGTTTTATTATGTATTTATTTTTTTAGTTTTATTAAACATATATTTTTCATCAAAAATGAAGGTCTTTGTTCTACGCATGTGGAAAATAACCAGATTATCAAAAAAAATTTCAAAAATATGAGTGCACCAGATATTGAATTCCTTGATCCAACAAAAAAAATAAAATTAATTTTGATATATACAAAAAAAAATTACTTGTTATACGGTCATGCTGTCTGAATTGTAATTGGTTTGACTTCGAAACTTGATTAAAGAAAAAATATTAAACAAAAAACTATCTAACCAAGCGGAAGCACTAGATATTGGAGTTAAAAATCTAAATGCGAAATAATTAGAATTTTATCCTTGATGAAAAAAAAGCTATGCGTTATACGGTGTGCGTCACGTTTTAAAAATGTTGTTTTCTGAAAAAAACCAATTTTCGTGGGAGATGGAAAAAGAAGTACAATCTGATTCCAAAAAGATTGAAAAAATAGTTTTAGAATCTACAGACAAAATGTGATGAGACTCTAGTTTGCATTATCTTCAAATTCCTCACAGTTTAGCCGCTATAGGTGCCGGAATGCATCTATTTGCATTGAATTAGATCCCATTTAGGGTGTATAGTTTGTAGCTTTGCTTCCAGTATGTCGTGAGATTTTCTCTTAGCCATGACTATAGTTTTGTAGCTCATCGAGAAACTGAAAAATCCCTTCTTCTTTTCCTTTCCACTGCAAAAGGTGGCATCAATAATTGATAGCTGGCGGAATACCTCGAGTGCTAGTATCTAGTCTGTAAGACATGTCGAAAGCCAGAATGGCTCTCTAGTGAAGCCATGCAATCGGATTAATGTGAAGTCCTCGCCTAGAAACCAGACACACCTTGGAGTGAAGTTTTGCATGAACTTAGTTTGTTCTGAGTTGAACCGTAAGACAGTATTGTCTCCTCTTAAATCCTACAAAATTGGATATAAGAAATAATCCCAAAATGCATAATAATCAAATGTCACAAAGAGAAGGGGAGTCCATGTGGAAATTGGCTTCCTCCTTTGGTTTTCATCAAAATTTTGAAGCCCTAGACGCTTTTGGAAGAAGTCAGGATTTTGTTCTATGTGCGAGAAAGAATGTGAACCTAAACCTTCGTTGAAGCTGGTATTTTTCTATCTGTTTGAGCATCTCTTGCATGAGGAATTCAATGAAATCGTACTAGAAAAGAGAATGTTTCTTGTGTAATTGAAAACCCAAACCGAGTTTAAATTCCTAGACCTCCTTTTCAGTGTCTAGGCCAAAAAAAAATGCCATCATCGAGAAAGCATCCTTTATATCATCCTTGAAGCCCTTATGTGTCACTGGGATCTGCATTGGCCTATTTTGAGCTTCTCTGAGTCTTTGAGTCTTCGTGTTATAAAAACTCAATGCAATGTCTTTGGTCCTCCAATAGGTCTCTCCTTTTGCTAGAGTGAAGTTCTCCATTTGAGGCACTTTAGAGCTTTGTTCCAGGATACAAAGCATATTCCAGATAGCTTCCTTGCAGATAACCACACTCACCTTCCAAACCTCAATGGTTTTGGTATCCATGTTGAAGTGTTTGATGGCCTCATCTACCAATCCAGGGCAGTAGTGTATGAGTGAGACCATATATTATGGAAGCCCACTGTACCAATATTTATGTGCCAAGGAATCTGGGTCACTACTCTTTTTCATCCTTTCATAGGCCGCCTCCCTAAGTGATTTGGGATTTTTTTTAGAATGGGGTCAATAATATTTTCCCATTCTTCTTTAATTTTTTTCTTATCTTTGTGAGGGCTCTTCTTCTCTGCAACCCACATATTTACCCATGTTAGCTTTTCTAGCATTCTAGGTGAAGCATAAGAGACATCCTCAAAGATGTAGGCAGCTAGTGTCGTGCACATGATATCAAATAAAATTTGGGCCCCTCCTTCTTGCATCTCTACTTGAGAACTTTGAGAAATTACCATCCTTCTTTGAATCCTCTGCCCAAAAACTATACTGAAACAGTATGAATAGCACCCAAAACACAACGTAAAGCTCCGAATTCACAACTAGACGGCCTTTAATTCACACTAGGGCAATAAATTCTCCACAATCACCTCAACGCTTAGCTTCCTTGCTGCAAATTTCACCACACCTGGTTCTTTTAAATAACAATTCTATTTTTCTAAGTCTTTTTGTGTTCTCAAGAAGTTTTATGCTCTTTCTGATTTTTTGCATGCGATACTTAATTTTTCTTTGATTTCCTCCCCTCGACCTATAGACAACAATTTCCTTTCTGTATTTAATTCGACATGTACCACCAGCTCCTTTGTCCACATTAAATGAACTACTTTCCCCTTTTGAAAATACAATAATCCTAATTATGTTAGTGATAACGTCCCTTCAGTGCAATTTCATGGGAAATTGAGTCGTCAGCTTCTTGCATTTCATCTTCTCGCAAGTCTTTTCTATTAATATCCCTAAAAGCATAATTAGATTGATGTCGTAATGAGTACCTTATAAATATTTTTTCTCAACCTTGGAGCTTGAAACAACCTATATCGTGACACCTTATCATTTGTTTGTACGAGCCATCACCTGAGCCTGCCACCAATTTGCATTAATTGATTATCGTTACTTAATCATGCAAGCAAAAATTGATACCTATGGACACAATTGGGTTGGAAAATCGAGTTAGCCTTTTGGTTGGGATTCTTGAGCTAAACTCGATTACCACCATGCTTGGGATGCAGGCAACCTCGAATGTTTCTATAAATGGGCCTTGTCATAGTAGAAAAACTACACTTAGCAATTAGCAAAAGCATTAGGAAATTTAGATAGCATAATTTCTTAGGCGGTTGAGTAGGCTTTAAATTTGCATAGTGCTAGACCTAGGTTTTTTAAGCAGAGGTTGATGCAATGAACACTCCAATTAGGCTAGTGTGCAACAAGTCTCAAATGGCTTTTCTGGGAGAGATCTCCAATAGGTTTCTGAAACATACGACCAAAAACAAACACTCATTGGCTATTATAGCCATGAAATGGGTTTTGGGTAGAGATTGTATTGATTATGAAGATAAATATCAGGTGAACACCGATATATGCTCTCATTTTTTTTCCTCATTTCTCAACATTTAGGCTCCAAAATCCATGATACTTCACCTGACGCTTCATATTTTCACGAAGAGGTACCTCAAAGGTCTTGGTGAAGTAGTAACCAATGAAATGTGTGGCTTGGGCCTTCTGGTAGCGAGAAAATTGTGAAGGCATATCAAAGAAGATGGGGTGGTACCATGGGTGCCATTTCTAAGCGGGTTCTAGCTCCATTCGTTTGTTGAGAACTGTGAGAGAGCCACCCATCCATGCCTCTTTTTGTTGCGCTACTACAATGTAGTGATTTCTATGACGTGGATTGGTACACCTACTTCAGGAACCTTGTGTTCCCTCTGCTGCTCACTTTGGGCGTTGGTGCTCTAGGTCCCATTGCTATTGATAACCCTCCTGTTGCATGTAACAATGCTCCTGCGGATGGAGAAAATTCTCATCTTGATGAAGACAATGTCCATGCTCCCGTAACTTGAATATTAACACACCTTTCTCCCTTTGGTATATATATACTTTAAAGAGGGCTTGCATGTACATATATATAAGGAAGCCGCATATATAGTCATATTTTGAGCACATGGCCATAGAGCCATTTTGTCAATGTTTCTATCAATATATATATATATATAACGAATATACTTGCTTATCTTCAACCCTTTTTCTTAATTATTGTGCTCTATGCATCTTTTATTGAATTCTTCATATATGGACTTAACTTCTGCAATATGAATGATGTAAGCTTTCTCTATTCTTGTAATAATGGGTCTCACAATTTTTTTTTGCTTCCTGTAACTGTGAAGATGTTGAATGAACCGTCTGAAAAAATTGGAAAGGGAAAATAATTACATTAATCACATATTTACACCTGTATGAAGTATCTGAAGCTTAATTGAACAATTTTAGGTGAATTCAATTAACTGGAATTCCCAATGCTTTTTGTTCCATGTTGTCTAATTTGAATGCATTATTCTATTTACATTGAATTATTTTGAAAGGGCCTTCCCATAGTTTGTCAAATTTTCCATGTTGGCCAGGCTTTGTTGCTCTTTCATTGAATTTTAGTACCAGTTCATCGCATTTTAGACCTTGGTCTAAAGCTTTCTTGTTGAACCAACTTTTAACCACTTGTTGGCAGTTAGTCATGGCTATTAGAGCTTTCCCCCTTTTTTCTTGTTCCTCCAAAAATTTGGCCAACCGAACTTCCATAGCTCTGTTCTCTTCAATCTCTAGAGACTTGAGTAGTTGTAACATACGTATCTCTATAGATATTGGTAACAACACCTCCTTCCCATATACTAGCTCGTACAGTAAAGTCTTCTAGGCTTTCTTAGGAGTTATGTGGTGTGCCCATAATGGTGTTTAGATATTCTTATATGCCATTCCTATTCATGATCTAAACCGATAATTTTAATGAATCAAACTAGATTCTTATTAGTTCACTCAGCCAGGCTATTTCCTTGTGGGTAGTTGTTTGAGGATATTTTTAAAAATATATCATGTTCTAATGCAAACTAACATACCTTCGAGCCTAAGAAACATTTTGCGTTGTCTGAGATGATAGTCTTACGTGCACCGAATCTCGTTACTAGCCCTTCAAGAAAACCTACAATTTCTGCTTTTGTCTCATACTTTAGGGGTAGGGCTTCGGTCCATCTTGTGAAGTATTATGTGGCTATTAGGATCCACCTATGACCAACACTAGAGGTAGGGTTGATCATCTTGATGAAATCTAGTCGCCATTGCACAAACGGTTTATCTGCTACTATCGGATTGAGAGGCATAGCAGAATTCTTTCTTCTCCCTATGTAGATTTGGCAGTCTTTGTATGCTTTTATCATTTCATAAGAGTCATTGAACACTATAGGCCAAAAGTAACCTGCGTGCAAAACTTTGATGGTGGTGGTCTTTGCAGAGAAGTGTCCACCCTCTGGGATATTGTGGAAGGAGTTGATAATTTTCTTTGCTTGCTCCATGGTGACGCATCGCAACAAGATTTCGTTGAAATTTATTTTAAAAGGATCCCTTCAATAAGTGAGTACCCACTATTTTGCAGCCGATAGAATCTTCTTCTTTGAGATGGAAGTCCTAATGGATACTTTCTGGTGTGCATAAATCTTACCCTATCCATTAGCCAACAACCTTCATGTTCGGGCTCGTTTGCTAGGACTATCTTCGCTTTCTCTTCCTTAATTTCCATCTCTTTGTCGTGTGCCAAATATTTGCATAGCCCTCTTCCTTTGACATTCTTAGTAGGCCTGACTTCAATTACATATTCTAGGATCTTAGTGATCCAGTTGGCCCTTTTGTCGGTGATTTCTCCTTCCATGATGTACTCATGCACACTAGAATGTGCGACATAAATGACTACCTTAGTGCAAGATATAAGGTGTCGAAAATTCTTGAGTCCCTTTACAATTGTGAAAGTGTGTCTTTCGACGAAGTTATATTTCATCTCATACTCTTTCAAGGTTCGGGAATGGAATGCTATAGGATGTTCTCCCTTTCCTTCATCATCCTTCTGAATCAGAAAAGTGGTGGTGCTTGTCTTGCTGCTAAAAACATACATTATGAAGTCTTTGAAAATTCAGGATTGACCAACACAGGAGTCAAAGAAATAGCATCCTTCACCTTCTCGAAGGCTTCCCTCGCTTCTTTTGTCCATTTGAACCAAAAAAAAAATTTAACATTAGGGTGATTGGTCTAATTATTCCTGCAAAATAAAAAATAAACTTGCTTACAAAGTTAACCTTTCCAAACAAATATTGTACTCCTTTTTTTTTTATAGGAAGAGGAAGCTCTCTGATTGCATTTACCCTTTAGGATCAATAGTGATTCCTTCTTGGGACACTACATGCCCCAACAATTTTCCTTGCGGTACTCCGAAAACACATTTTTTTGGGTCCAGGGATACTCTGAACTCTTGGAATATTTTAAAAAACTTCTCTAGATGATCAAAATGGTCATCTTTAGATTTGGAAAATATGGTCAGATCATCTAAGTAGATGAGGATGATTGTGTTGATCAGTTCGTTGAAGGCGATATCCATTGCTCACTGGAAGGTAGCCCCCATGTTTGATAGGCCGAAAGGCATTTTGGCATATGAAAATGTTCCCCACTTGGTGGTGAATGTGGTCTTGTGTTGATCTTTTGCTTTAACCTAAACCTGATTATAGCCCGAGAAACCATTTAATAGATAAAACATCTCTAAACTATTCATAGTCTATAAGATTGATACCATGGAAGGCAACAGGTAATGGTCTTTCAGCGATGCCTTGTTTAGGTTGCGGAAGTCAACACAAAGATGAATTTCTCTATTTTTATTTTAGACTGGAATGAGGTTGGATACCCATGTGTTGTGCTTGATTGGAAAGACAATCCTGGACTGGATCAACTTTTCTAGCTCTTGTGTCATTAAGGCTTCAAAATTTGGATTAATGCGCCTCTATTTTTATTGGACAAGTTTAGAACCTTTTGTTAGTTTGATGGTGTGATGGATGATATCAGGATCATATCCCCTGAGGTCATCATAAGACCAGGCCATAACCCCTTCATATTTTTCACAGAAGTGTATGAGCCTATCTTTATCATACTATGGGAATTCTTTCCCAACCTTAAGTTTTCTCCATTCCCGACCTCAAGGTCAAAGTAGTCTGCCTGGTCGGCTACAAATTTCCTTCTATCATTCCTTGTGTCATCATAGTCAAACCAATTTTTGTGAGTGACCAACCCTTTCAAAATATTATTTGATTTCAACTGGATGATCTATCCTTCGTATGCTTCTTCAATTTTTGGTTGAAATTGATCGACGAACTCTCCCAAATATTGAATGAATGAGGTGATGTGTTCATCGCTTTCAAACACTTGCCAACTCTGATAATTGTTGGGAATGGAGGGTTGGATGATCTTTCAAACAACGCGCACATTCTCAATTAAGTCGGAGATAGGATCAAATTGAGATCCTATCATGGTCATGTGATCCACATCTAAATTTTTCTCCCTTGGCACAACATGGATGTTAAAAGCTTTGAAACCTTCGATTTGGTCCCATAACCTATGCTTATAAGACTGCATAGGACATTTTTTGTAGCAGAGATATTTCTGACTTGGTTGATTACAAGTTTAGAATCTCTTAACACCATTAATTATTTGATACCCATACGTTCCACGAGGCTTAGTCCTTGCATGAGACCCTCATTTTTGGCTTCATTATTTGAGAAATAAAATAGGAAGCAAAATGACCTGAAGATCTACTCATTGGATGGAGACGTTAGGCATATCTTGACACCTGCACCAACCTTGCATCTCACACCATCGAAGTGTAATGTCTAGAGCTTTGAGGCTTGTTTAGGCATGCAGTCTTTTAAAACCCTTGGGAACTCTTGATCTTCATCACAAATGATATAGGTGCCCAAACCGGTAGCGTGATAATTTTTGAAAGGATTGGTGCCCGCATACTTGGTTAAGAAGACTTCTTCTCCATCAGCTCTGTCTTTGGTTGCCTGCTCATGTTTCAACAACTTTGTATACTGGCTTCTTCTTTGGAGACAAAGGTATCATTGTCTTTGAAGTTGATCATGGATTCATCAGCTACATTTTTTGCATGCAGAGGCTCTAATATTATCTTCATCTTAGACCTGTGCTTAGTTCTGAGAATTATGTGGGACCAATCCAAAGAAAGGTATCCACCTATCTTTGAAGTGAATTCTCGGGATAGGTAGAGGCTGAACATGGGAGGGACGTCAATGATCACGGTATCTTGTGGCACTGTGATGCTAGGATAGGAAAACAAAGTTAAGGGGAGGTATTTAATGAGGCCTACAGTTTCGACCTTCTTCCCATCTAGCTACATAACTCCTCTCTTTAAGGGCTCGTAGCTAAGCCCTAAAGCTTCAATTATCTACTTGGGCATGACTATAGTCCTGGCACCAAATTTGATCATGGAGTTATGCAGTAGTTTCTTCCCCACAATGAGATTCAAGAAAAAGGGTTTAGGTTTTGGTTTTTCTTCTTTGGATTCGTGTGGAGCCTCCTCACAGTATTCACAAGAACTTTGGCTGGAGGTGATGAGTCCATTATGTTTTTGGGATTTTGTCCCACTGACTGTTTAGTCATATCTTTCCACAGGTCCTTCTATAGTAATAAATTCTACTCTGGAATGGCTAAGATATCCCAAAGGATTACATTAGTGGAATATTTATTCAATTATTCCACCATCTTGAAGGGTGGAAAATTTGAAGGCTTCTACTCCTTGGATTTGGTGATGATAATCTCCTAACACACCTATGGCTATGGAGTGATTATGGAAGGGCCAGGGGGTTGGTCCAAGAAATTTTTGGGCTATAGAATGACTGGTTTTCCTGTGAATATCCTCTTTGATTGAGTATTGTAGTCAAACTGCACTTGCAGGATCACTGATGTAGATGATTCATAAGTGAACATTGCTTCCTCCCCTTCCATCCATGAGAGGAGATCATGGTTAGGATTTATGTCATTTTCTTTCTCTAAGGGTATTCCCTGCATCTGTGTAGTGAGAACCACACTCTCCACTAGGGGAGAGGTGCATGTATATACTAAATTCGTCACCACACCTTCGCTACACTTCTCTGCAACCTTTTGTTGCAAATTTTCACACAGACAATTTCAAGGCATATGAATATTGCTATAGGGATAGCACTAGGGATTGAAATCTTCAGCGAGATTGTTTTGCTTGACATTCAGCTCTCTACTTGTACTACTTTGAGTGGCCTCTAGCAGAGTCGGTACCGACACTATTTGGTGATTTGTCTAAGTCGATGGAGTTGTGAGTACAACTCCTTGATATTGGTTATGTTGGTAGGAGGGTCTACCACTTTGATAGCCTTGGTAGCATGGTCTTAGAGGAGCACCTTGGTTACACTTGATAGTGGTTACTTCATTTGTCAAGTTTTGTAACATCTCCCTTATGTCACTCATCTCGTCCTTTGAGGCACTAGATGTAGAAGCAACATTTTTGGGTGCACTCAGATATGTATACATAGGTGGGGAAAACATGGGTGTGCTTGTAGATGGAATCTCCAAAGCAAAATTCAATATTTCAGGGAATATCGACATAATGGGCCGAGGTGGTAGCTTCCCGACGTCAATTAGGTTAGTCTTTGCCTTAACTGCTATGTTGTATACATCTGGTAATGTTGTTCCAATGAGTGCCTAGATCATCATGGAGATTTTGGTGTTAATGGACCTTAAGTAAAACATAAATGCTAACTCAACTAGTGGTCATATGGCATTTTGGATCCTCTGCTAGGTTGTATGGAATCGGGCATTGAAATCGGTCATGGCTTCAGATGGGGATTGCTTTATTGTTGATAGCTAGTGATATATTGAAGACCTGTCTCCATTATTAGAAAATATTTCATAAAAAGGATCCTCAAGATCATCCCAAGTACCGATAGTATTAGTCGACAGAGTGTGATACCAATCTAGTGCTCTTCCCCGCAAAGAACTAGTAAGCAATATCAATGCTATGTTTTGATCTATAACTCCGTGCACCAGACACATGTTTGCAACATCTTGCAGATGTTCAGATAGTGTTTTTGAGCCATCTTCGGTAAAATTTGGAATCACTTTGAGAGTAGAGACTGGGATAGAGGCCAATATGGCAGTTGCAACTGGAGCTACAAGGGGACTTTTGGCGTCCCAGGCCACATAATTTTGGTTTGCGATCAACATTATGAATGGGATCCAAAAGCTATACTGGGCGAGTTTGGGTATGTGTTGTTACTAGTGGAGGCACTAACAAGCCAGGATTATTTGTGATTCGTGACCTAGTAACAGGCTGATGACTTCTACATCCTTTTGATTTGGTATATTTAAGTGGTCCCACCAGGCATGCCAGGAAAAAGAAAAAATTGTTGATGCCAAAAAATGACAAGGTAACACCCCTTTGTGGGAAACTCAGTTAAAAGGGGGCCTATTGTGCTAAACTAAGTAACCTTCATATTTTAAAAAAGTTGAATCTTCTATAACTGGGGTTTTAGAATGGGAAAATAAAGAAAATATAAAATAAAAGGATCTAACTAGGGAAATGTGCCAAGGTTTCAATGTAAGGCACGATAGATCTATCTTGTAGATGTGATCTAAGGGCCCATTTAGAAATATACTATGTTCTAGAATGAAAGGAAATAAAGATAAAAGTCTAAATGATTAACTCTGAAATAAAATAATATTCATAAGCATTTACTGAAAAGAGGAGTCAAAGACATGATCTAAACTAGCAAACTTCATTAAAGTTATAGAAGTTCTGGAAATGAAACATTTAGCACCACTGTTGGTGTAATTAAATGTGTTGTACCTTGTCCTAGGTCATAATTACAGTTCAGTTAATTTTACTTAGGGACCACATAGGAGGTAGTTGGAGCTTTTCCACCTATGGTGGACTTATCATGTTATTACTTTATCACTTCCACCTTTTATGGACATATCATGTGATTACCTCTCCACCTTTTGTGGGCAATCCACCATTTGTGGTGGTTATCACATTATCACTTTCCACTTTAGGTGGAGTGATAGCTTTTCATAGTTGTCTCATGTTATAATATTATGAGACTTGTCATAATCTTATGTGCTCATATGTACTCACCTTGGCTATATAACCAAGGGGTCTCTCTCATTGTAATCAATCATAATCATCTCATATCATTATCATATTGATGATAATACAGTTTATTCTTGTCACATTATATTCTCTCTTCTTGTGCTTTCCATTTGGTCCAAAGACCTTGGCATCCATAGCCAATTCTAACATGGTATCAAAGCAGGTTGGGTGCCATTGGAGAGTCTTTTTCTAAAGAGAGATACCAAATTTGGGGAGGTTTCATTTTTGGCTCTTTATTGCAAGTTTATATCAGAGCTTATTAGTACAAATCTAAGCTCACCATTGCATTCGAAAGGTTCGAGAAAGTTGATTTTGCCTTTTGTTTCGTCCAAATCGGACATACGAGGCCAAATCTAATGAGGGTTCAAAGTTGAGGAGTGGTTGCTAGATCCAAAAGGTAGTTGTATTTTTGGAGCATTTTCGGTCAAATCAGACCCTGCCATCGTGTTCAGAAGGGCCCAAAACCCTAAGATCGACTATCAATTCGTCCATTTTGGAGCAAGTTGTTCGGTGAGGCAAAAAAAAATTGCCCGGAGAGCCGTACGGCCCCCTAGGTCGTCATTATGACACTGGTATGAATTTTCAGAAAATAAATTAAAATTTTCGTTTGAAATTTTTAGAATTTTTTTTTAAAATCCCATTGATTTTTTTTGGCAAGATTTTTATTTTTTTTAAAAATAAAAAATAAAAAATAGTGCAGCAAGTACTGCAAAGTACCTGTGCAGACCTGCCACAACAGCGTACCATAGGAACATGGGCCCTCCACGAATGCCACGTGACCTAGTGGTCATGGCCACCGCGGGTCCTCTCTCCCCACAACCGGTTGGCTTGAATATCCAGTGCTGCAAAAGAAAATCTGGTGGCCACTTTAAAATTTCCAGCGAGCACTTAATATCGACTGATAAAATCATAAAATCTGTCCACCTTCAAAAATCCCAATGATATCCTTCAACCTAGCACCTAAAAGTTTAGCGAATATTCCTTGTCAAAGATTTTGAGAATATTCTAGTGACTACCAAGAATATTTCAACGACATCAAAAAATTATAGGCGGGGTGAATTTTCTCTTGACGGGTGGGAAACCGTCAATTTTAAGCCAGTGTATCACTGATGTTAGAACGACGTCAGCCATTTTAAAAAAAATTGGCCCCCCTCACGGATTGCATTTTTGCTTTTGCAGTCAATTTTCAAATGCTCATAACTCGGTCATTTTGGCTCCTTTTTTCAAGCAATATTTTTTTATTTGGGCTAATTTTTTGTGCTCTTCACAATGGTGCAATCAGTTTTTGGTATGGCTTCTGGTTTTTCTAGAAATTGCAGATTCTCATAGGTGTTGTTGCTTTGTCCTCTTTTTGGGAACTTCTAGAGCTCATATCTCACTACTACGGTAACATTTTTGGGTGATTTTTTTTTTGAAAGTGCATGATTTGTCGTGTACTTTCTAGTGGTATAATCAGATTTATCTCATCTACTGTAATTTTTTCACTTTGAGCTTGAGGTTTATTTTGGCAATTTGCATGTACCAAGATCAAAGTCCACTCTATTATTTTTGGCAGTGGCAATTGTAAAAACACTAAATATAAAGTGAAAAATCAGATATTGCTTGGGGGGTTTCATGATTGAGTGATTTGGGGGGGTAATATTTTTTCTTTTTTGGCTTTTGTCTCTTGATTGGTCTATTGTGTGACTAAAGTTGAGGAGTTTAATATGGGCATCAAAACACATCTTGTTGTAATAAGGTTAAATAAATGGAACTTTAAGTCTTGGTGAGATGGAATCCTAACACATTGTAGGTGGCTTAATCTTTTTCCATATCTCTATGGACTAGTTCCTAAACCTTCATCAAAATGGAAGAGAGTTGTGTGGGACATAAAAATAGAACATATCTTGGGATTAATTGGTGTTAGTTGTGATATTGATACACAAATGGCCACTGATGTTAGTGAGATCCCTCGTGACCCTATGACCAAACTTTGGGAGATGTATGGAGATTCGAATGAACCTCCATTCCTAGAGGATCCTGTTGCAAATTGTCTTGTTCCACTTGCAGAGTTTCGAACTATTGATGATAAAACAGTTGAAACACTTGTTGATTGGGAAAGGTATGGTAGTTTTGATGACAGAAAACCTTCTCCTTCTCCTCCTACAGAAACATCTATTAAGACTTCATTTTATATGGCTCCTAATCCAGATTTAGAGGGCTCATCTTCTTCATATATGAGTCAACATCTTGAGGCTAAGGACTCCTGTGATCTAGCATTGGAAAAATCATCTATTGTTGTACCTAAGGATGCTTGTGATTCCATAGTTTGGGTTCCTTGTGGTTCAGTGCAGCAGGACATACATTGTCTTCCAGATATGGCTACTTTGGATGGCTTCTTGACAGGTATTTCAGACTTGTTTGTGGATTCCTGTATTGTACATTTGGGGGACATCATTGATGACATTCATCTTCTCTTTGATGAAGATGCTCCTTCTTCATTTGTTGTGAGAGAACACTCTAACCCTCTTGTTCATTCTCTACATGATCATTCTTTGCAGTTTGACATGAGTGTGGATAATTTTGGACAACATTTGGAGGAGGCTTCTTTGTCTTCAGAGGGGATATCATTGTCTTTGGATCATGTTCTACATTCATCTCTACTAGATGTTGGTTTTTCCTCTTCAATAGTGTGGCCTAGAATGCTTGTTTGGAGTGTGTATTATTTCGGCATTGACATGGAGACACTTGAGCATGCTTCAAAGATATCATCATCCATCATCCATATTCCTAACATCCTGCATACATCCTTTGTTTTTTTTCTTCCTAAGGGGAGGAATGTTGTTCAGTGAAATTGGATCATCTTCAACATTCAATGTCGAGCTTCTACCATCATTGCAGGAGACTCAACATTGAAGGGGGCCTACCTTATCTCTCTTCTACTTCTCTCTTATGGGGGGTCTTTTTCCTCACATGGGGTTTTTACCTTCTCATTCCTCATTGAGAGCATTTATTTATTGTATCTTTATCTCTCTTTTGGGGAGGAGTTTTGTCCCACTGGGTTTTCTCTTTTTCTCCATTTGCAAGAGATTGCATTGCATATGTACATGGGTACCTAACATGGCCTAGTTGTCGGGACCCATCTTGCATTGTTTGTTTTTTGTGTACATTCTCCCTAAGTTGCACTTAAGGGGGGGTGTTGGTGTAATTAAATGTGTTGTACCTTGTCCTAAGTCATAATTACACCTTAGTTAAGTTTACTTAGGGACCACATAAGAGGTAGTTGGAGCTTTTCCACCTTTGGTGGACTTATCATCTTATTACTTTATCACTTCCACCTTTTGTGGACATATCATGTGATTACCTCTCCACCTTTTATGGGTGATCCAGCATTTGTGGTGGTTATCACATTATCACTTTCCACTTTAGGTGGAGTGATAGTTTTTCATAGTTTTCTCATGACATAATATTACAACACTTGTCATAATCTTATGCACTTCTATGTACTCATCTTGGCTATATAACCAAGGGGTGTCTCTCATTGCAATCAATCATAATCATCTCATATCATTATCATATCAATGAGAATACGGTTTATTCTTGTCACATTATATTCTCTCTTCTTGTTCTTTCCATTTGGTCCAAATATCTTGGCATCCATAGCCAATTCTAACAACCACAATGACACAATAAAAAATTATTAAGAATCTTTTAAGAAAACAGAAAAGTCGAACAATGACACAATCTGCAAGTTTTACAATAATCTAAAAACAATAAAGCCCTGGTTCTTTTACCAAATTTTCGTATCAAACTCTCCACCCTTGCTTCAATAGAAGAAGCGGTATTTATAATGAAACCCAACTTGGTGAGTTAATAATAGAAATGATCTTCCAATCATGAGCAATGATGCATTTAGCAATGATTTCCCCTTGCCATTGCAACCAAAAAGATTTGAGCCATGAACGAGGATGCCCTAGAGTTGGATGCATCCCCTATGAATGATAGTAGTGGTCCCAAAAGACCAGAGCATTGACAAATGCAATTCACTCATGGTGGAAGTTATAGAATATGGTAGTTGGTGATAGTTGTTGCCTACTTATTTTTCCTTCACGATGAAGCCTTTAGAATATCACGTGGCAAGTAGTCAGGGCCGATATTCATTCTCCCCCTTAAGCAATGAAAAACCTGCACTGCGAAGACATATGGAGATCTCCAAGCATATTGTGTTGAAGGTGGGGTCCACCAATAAATGTGCATGGAATGATGCTACGTGGCATGCGGTCGGGGCCCGAAAGGAGAGCAATGCAAAGGGGCACTAAATATTATGAACTGCTGACACATGGAAGCATGACGCAAGTTTTTGAAAATCAAGAGAAGGAAACCTTGCGAGGAGCTCTCAGTTGACAAGTGGCAGTATTCACATAAGCCTTTGTGAAAGGAGCTCGAAATTGATTTTTAAAGGGAGAGCGTGGATGGTACTTAAGAAAAATAGAATCATCTGAAGGGAGCTTGGGAATATTGTGTTCACAGTATGGTATACAAGATGTTTCTAGACCTAGAGAAGTGTGTTTTGAGTCACTTGTTAGTGTTAGTACAGGTTTGGCTAACCTAGCATGCTAGCACTAATTATGGAGGATTATTGTTGTTTGTGGAGTGTTGAGAAGCATGTTAGAGTAGATTTGGGTCCCAATTAATTTGTGGCATGGTTTTCCTTCACTTCTTTACACCATGGAAGTGTTGGTGGTCGACCTATTTGATGTTGCATGATTGAGGTGCATACATTTCCTTAAGGCTGACCTAATTGGGATTATTTTAGGTCAAGGATGGTATAAAAACAAGGTGAGTTATTGTGTGGACTAAGAAGATAAGTTGTGTGATGTGAAATATGTGAAATTGATCAAGTGTGGTGAACTAAGTGTGAGATTTAATTCCTATGACTCCTAGATGTAATGATCAAAAGGTGTCTATTGAATGAGTTGTTTATGCTTCAGTGGAATTGTACCTTTGGAATAAGAGAGATGCATTGTTAGCAGTTCAAATTGGCAGTGAGCCACCCCTTCTTCTATCTTATTTCTTTTGGACAATAAATACTTTGGTAGTGAGCCCTTCTTTCTTTTGGGTAGTGAGCCTATTGTATTCAAATTTGTTATTACTTTATATTGTGAGCTAATCCTCACCATGGTTTTTCCCTTCTTGGGTTTTCCACATAAATATAGTGTTCTATTGTGCATGGTGTTTTGATGTGTTGTTTTTTTTACTTTCATGCTAAATCTAATTAAGGGTTTATGGGATAATAAAGATCTAAATGTTAATGAGGGTTTTTATTTTTTAATGTATAGACGATTCACCTCCCCTCTCAGTTGTCTTGTGTATCTAACAATTGGTTCTATAGCAAGGTTCCTTGGAAGAATCTTAACTGCTTGAGGTAGATCCAAATGGTGCATAGGAAGGAGGCTCCCTTGTTTAATGGGAAAAATTATGCATTTTACAAAACCGGGATGGAAGGTTTCTTTGTTTCCATAGGGTTTGGAGTTCGGGAATAAATTGAAGATGGAGAATAGTATGCCCACTAATGGTTTGACAACTAATGATGAGATCAAGACATATGAGAATAATGGAAAAGAAAGGAATTCTCTTTTGATTTGTCAAGTACTCATTCAGAACTTGTGAAGGTTATGAGCTACAAATCTGCTAAAGATATCTAGAACAAGTTGGAAAGTTTCTATGAAGGAGATGACAAGGTCAAGCAAGCAAAGATGTAGAATTTGAAGACTATGTTTGAAACCCGAAGGATATCAAAAGATGAAGATGTTGTGAGCTACATGCATATAGTGGATGAAGTTATCAATTCCATCAATGGCCTTGGTGGAAAACTACAAGAAGATGAGGTGGTTAGTAAGGTATTAAGAACTCTTCCTAAATATTATAGTCATAAAGTTTCTACTATTGAGGAAGCTCGAGATTTAGATCATTATTCTAGAGACTAGTTGTTTGGTTCTTTAACTACTTTTGAACTGAGAGAGTTTGGTCAAAATGATTCAAGAAAAGATATTTCTTTTAAAACAAGAAAAATAGAGAAGGATGATGGATCATATCCGAATGATTTTGATGAGATACAAGAAAATTTTGTTAGGAGATTGAAATAGGGCCTACTAGAAAGTACAAAGGTAAGTTGCCTTTAAAATTTTTTAACTGTGGAAAGGTAGGTCATTATGCTTCAAGATGTCTAGCCAAAGTTTCAAATGATAAGTATAAGGATAATAAAGGTAAATCTATCAAGAGAAGTTATTATGTTAAAGAAGATGCTAGCATATTTGATGATGAATCTAACTACTCAGATGATGAAAATAATGAATGCTTTTTCATGGATTTGAATGTTGAAAATAATGATACTGGATTTGAAAGATGTATGAAGGAAATTGCTTCGAAGATAGGTCACAACATCAAAGGGACTATAGTGACTAATTTTCATGCTAGAGAGGAGAAAAATCACTTGATAATTGACAGTGGATGCTCAAATCATCTAACATGTGATAAGAGTAAGTTTGTTAAACTTGAGAAGTTTAAAGGTGGTCTTGTTAAGTTTGGTGATGATACATCTGCTAAGATACATATGTAGAAAAGGTTTAATTAATTTTGATGGCAAGAATAGTAAAGATGATGTTCTTTATGTCAATGGTCTACAACATAATCTTTTGAGTGTAGGAAAAGTATGCAAAAAAGGATATAATCTTATATTTCAGGATGGTGGTTGTGAATTCATAAAAGGAAGCTCTGCGACTCTGGTTGCTACAGGAACAAGGACAAATGATAATGTTTATCAACTCAAAGGTGCTAATGGTAATTTTTTTATCAGTCAAACCAATTTTGATAGCCTAGTAAGCATCAACCCTACTCAAGATGTGAGAGACCTACCAAGAATTACAAAGCTAATCAATGTAGTTTGCAAGGAATGTTAGGTTGGGAAGAAAATAAGAAAGAGGTTCAATATCAAAGGATATTCTACCACATGATATTTTTAATTAGTGCATACAGACCTATTTGGACCTACATTTAAACAAGAAGCTTTCAAGGTGATAGGTATTTCATGTTGATAATTGATGATTACTCTAGAATAATAGGTAATTATACATAAAAATTTATGGTTTTTGTCTATTCTCATGATATATATGTCATTCCTTTTTCTAATGCATAAATAAGTGACCAAATAAAAGATTTGTTAGAATCCAAGATCACTTGCATGCAAATGGATACCTGTCACATGCAAAAGACATTCAGAACAAAACAAGATCTGTAAACCTCAAAGTGTAAAATGCATTATCAGAATCTCAAATATTACAAAGAGATCAATCCTTATGAAGGAGATCAAGAAACCCTAAATGAAACCCTAGTGTGCACACTTAATAATTAATAAATAATTATTAATGCGCCTAATTTTAGCTTAAGCAACTAGAGGAATAAGTGACTTAATTAATTAGCCAGTATGATATAATTAATTAAGCATAATAACTTATTACTCTAACACCCCCCCTTAAGATGAACTTAGGAAGAAGCTAAAACACTAGAATAAGATGCATGCAAGAAAAGATGGGTCTCGACAACTAGGCGTGATCAGGTACCCATTTACAAATGCAAGAAAGAGGTAGAGGAGGAAAACCCAATGGGACAAAACCCCCTACAATGATATGACATGCTGCAAAGAAGCACTGGAAGAACACTGTAGAGTAACACTGGAACCGAAATATGGCAAGCAAGGAAAGATACTTCTGTCTACTACTGAAACCGGATGAGAGTCACTGATTGACTCAAGGAATCATGATAAAAGCAACAGCAAACCCAATGCCTTGGAACACTCAAAAACTCCAAACGGGAACAACGCTGGAATTTATGAAGCAGCAATCGATTATTAAATGATGTATCACTGAAAATGAAGTGCAAAGATGCAAGAGGCACTCTCCCAACTGCCAAAATATCCAAGTAATCTCCAAAACACCCATCAGGCCAAATCTAGAATAACGAAAAACCTGGGATAGATACAGAAAAAAGTGCATGGACAACAACATAAAGCTCCTAAATACCTTTCCAACGCCGCAAAGACAACGAAAATCAGAGATCATGGCAAAGAGTTATGAGCTCAGAAGCATAAAAAATACATCTGACTTCAAACAGAAATAAATGCAGAAAAATAGGAAAATGCTATAAAATAAACTACACCAAATGAAAGTGCTCGGAACCAGCTTTCCGACGATATCTCGTTTTCCCAATTTCGATACCGTATGCCCAAGTTATGCCAAAAATAAAAAAACTGCACTTTTAGGGCAAACTAGGGTTAGGAGGGGCAAGGAGGGGCCGTACAAATGCTGATGTCATGCTGACGTCAATGGTTCATGAGCCTAAAATTGATGACCTACAGGCCCTCGCCGCAAAAAATCGGTCCCCTGCGAAAACAATTTCAGCCCTTGGTCGCCATATGACCGCAGGTGCTAAGCAGGGGGCTGGGGCGGAGCCCCTGGTTCTGCATGGGACCGGCAGCCGAGGATGAGAAGCCCTTAAGGGCTGGCGAAGGTAGCTAGTTCTCCACAGGACCCTGGCCGGAGTTTCCAAAGCCCGCGGGGGCTGAGCGCAAGGGAGCGGTGCCAGAAAGGAGGGGAGCCACCGGCGGTGGTGGCTGTTGGGTGGCCACCTGGTAGCCGCCCGGTGGCGGGTCTGCTCTAAACTGTGAGCGCCAGCCTGATTCCCAAAAACTCCATTTTTTAAAAAAAAAATTGAAGTTCGTGCCTCGGAACGCATGCTGGGAAGCCGTACGGCTTTCCTCGCAAAAAAATTTTGCTCTCCAGATCAACTTCACCAAAATCAACCAAACGACAGGCATTCCTAGGGTTTTGAGGTGCTGCGAACATGATGGCGACGTCCGTTTGAGCCCATAGTGTGCTGAAAAATTGGCTACCCCCAGATCTTGCAGAAAAGATGCCTGTGGAAACCCTTGCATTTGAAACTCACTAAGAAGCCATATCTTCATATCACGAACAAGCAGCGGCAGGTCTAGAGCTCTGATACCATGTTAGAATCCAAGATCACCTGCATACAAATAGATACCTGTTACATGCAAAAGACATTCAAAACAAAACAAGATCTATAAACCTCAAAGTGTAAAATGCATTATCAGAATCTCAAATATTACAAAGAGATCAAACCTTATGAAGGAGATCAAGAAACCCTAAAAGGGAAACCCTAAATGAAACCCTAGTGTGCACACTTAATAATTAATTAATAATTATTAATGTGCCTAAGTTTAGCTTAAGTAACTAGAGGAATAAGTGACTTAATTAATTAACCAGTATGATATAATTAATTAAGCATAATAACTTATTACTCTAACAAGATTAACTGTCTACGAGTATTGTTTTTCAAGATAAGTTTAGTACATTGTGAATAATTCACAAAGAAATCAAAGCAAGAAAGGGTGTTAAGAAGTGTAAAGGTGTCAACTCTTTTAATTATTTTCTTTCGATTTCAAGAAACTGTTTCTTTTTAAAAGGGTTAGTAGTATAACCTAGCTGGGAGAGGCTTAAGATATGATCTCACATAAGCAAGAAAGATAGGAGATCAATACTTATTACAAAAATCCATACCTTTGAAGGTCATTATTATTTAAGGTTTGGGAAGTATTTCTTAAAGTTAGAGTTATTTTGAGATTGTGAATAAAGTCAAATAATTTGTAAATGGCGATGTTTTGTGAAAAAACTATTTGGGGATAGATTGTAAAATTGTATTATCAATCAAATTTGAAAACTTATTTTATTTTATGATCATAAAATAAAATAAGTTGTCGAATTTGATTGATACTGCAACCTTACAATCTATCTCCAAATAATTTTTCACAAAATATCCCCATTTACAAATTATTTGTCTTTATTCACAATCTCAAAATAGCTCTAACTTTGAGAAATACTTCCCAAACCTTAAATAATAACGGCCTTCAAAGATATGTCTTTTTGTAAGAAGTATTGATCTCTTGTCTTTCTTGCCTATGTGAGATAATATCTTAAGCCTCTCTCAACTAGGTTATACTACTAACTCTATTTTTAAAAGAAATAGTTTCTTGAAAGCAAAAGAAAATACTTAAAAGAGTTGATGCCCTTGCACTTCCTTACACCCTTTCTTTCTTTGATTTCTCTGTGATTTATTCATAGCGTACTAAACGGATCTTGACAACCAGTACTCGTAGACAATCAATCTTTATTTTGGTCACTTATTTACACATTAGACAAAGGAATAGTAGATATATTGTGGGAATAGACAAAAACCAGCAATTAAATAATGGATATTGGATAAGTATTTGCAACAAAAGGGTATCATAAGAGGAAACACACATAGTAAAATATATAAAAAAATTAAAGGTGATTAACTACTAATTGTTATGGTTTATGTTGATGATATTATATTTTACGGAAGTAGTGATGATATGTGCAAAGAGTAATGGAATTTTATGCAGAGTGTGTTTGAAATTTTAATATTTTGTGAATTGTCTTTCTTTCTTGGTCTATAGATTTCTCAATCATAAAAAGGGATGTTCATCTCTCAGAACAAGTACATAAAAGAAATGTTAAGTAGGTTTAATATGGAAGAATGCAAACCAGTGAGTACACCTATAGTTACTAAGTGTAAATTGAGTAAGGATGATGAGTCTACTCTAGCAAACTAGACTTTGCATAGATCAATGATTATTAGTTTGTTGTATGTGACTACATCTAGAAAGGTGAAACATATAAAAATGGGATAGGGTTCACTACACATAGGGTTTTATACTAAATTTGGAATGTCTCACCAAACTTACTATAAATAGAAAGGGTAAAATGAGTCTAATGAACTCACTTATTATTCTATTTCATTCAGGAAATGAGACCCCTCAAGTTAAAATCCACTTTCAACCCTTAGGTGAGTGAATTCTTTGAGGAACCTTGCAATTTCCCTTTTTGCAAGGATGGGGGTCTAGGTCAAACAACACTTTGGGGAGAAAGATTAAAAATAGAAAATCAACTCCAAATTGTGATCTATAAAGTGGATTCATAAGATTAAAGATAAAAATGATGAAACCTATAGACTTTTTGGAAAATTTGGAAGGGATAAATGTTGTGTACGTCTCACAATAAGGATTTTTTGGAAGCTAATTGAGGAATCATTCGCCTTATGGAAAATGGGACCTAGCTAGGGCTCTGTAAAAATGGTTTTTATCTTCTATTCTTCTATGTATACACTCCCAGATCCTCAATTTTTATTGTCGGACGACAGGAAATAAATCCTATAGGTGAGTTTCCATGAAATTTTAAGAATTATGACAAAAAATGCAACTTTGACAACAATTTTCAATTTTTCTCTTCAAGAGATCTTCCACCTAAAACCTACAAACATAAATCAAGAGGGAAATTTGTTTTGTTTTTGGTGAATTGGGGTTTGCCTTGGTCAAAACCTATTTAAGGATTTTACCAAGATCCATGATTTATAGTATCTATTCCTTAACACTTACACCCAAAGTTTCCTTGACATTTCCCTATGGACTACCAATATTTTTTCTAAATTTTTATACTACGCACTGAAAAAACATACCAAAAACATATTCTAGCAGCCCTCTCATGGTAGAATATCACCCTTTCATGCCAAACAATAGGTTGCACAGTCATTTCATTTGTTACCCCAATAAACAAGACGGATGCAAACTTGGAACCAAATATTGTTGCTTCATCAACAAAACTTGTTGCTTACTTTTGCATCATTTAACAAAATATTGTGATTGGGCCTACAACGAAAAGTCACAAATTCTTAAACAATAACATGAAGTAAAGAATCACAACATCAACTCATAACAACAAATGGATATCTTTAACAAAACCTCTTTGAGCCAATAAATTACGATGAAAAAGTGTATTGTGTGGGGAAGGGGAGTTCTCAAGCTTTCTATGATGTCCATGATTCTTTGTAATAAACAGTAAAAAAAATATAAAATCCTGTGTACTATTTGATCTATAAAAAAAATTAAAAAAAAAATTTACCTTTAAAAGTTGGCAAATAATCTCTACCAATTGCTGCAAGAATATGAAAATTTCTACTTGATGTGTTTGCAGTCTTCTCATGCAAGGCTTCTTTAGAAAACATGGACTAAAGTCTTCCAGAAGTTGCACAAAAAATATTTACATCTTTTACCACTTTATAGATTTGAAATGGAGAGGAAATGAAAAAAAATAGAAATAGACATGGAATTTATATTGATCATAATAAAAAAATTAACATAGACTTTTTGAGGTTTAGCTCATTTAGACACCAAACTTCTAACAGCTTTGTGGAGGTGGACTCCATTTGAGAGTACATAAAATAACAAGACTCGTACATTATATAGACATCTAAGCATTTGCAACTAACAATCAATTGGAGGAGATAGCTAATAGTCAACAAGCTGGTGTAGTTGGAGTAAATATGATCAAATCCTTGACTTTACTGCTAAGATATGGAGGCTAATATGGTGGATATTGAGAAGACAGGTGCAGCTGGAGAATTTAATAAAGTTAATATTATACTTCCAACATTCCCCCATAATCTCAACTATGAATTCTAATTACTTTTTAAATATTTTTCATTGATGGTTTGACATCTACAATATTCAAATCTTATGGATTGAACCTACAAAATCCCAATTTTCTATTGGGATGTTCTAACCACGATCTCTAGCTCACTTGTCACTAGTCCATCATAGGTTTAGGTGTGATACACTCACTTTCTTCAACACTTCCCTTGAGCTACACTTTTGGTGCTCAAGGATCCTAACATCAGTTGGCTTTACTAGCCTCATACATTTCTTACACAAGCACATAATGCTACTGTATTCAACCATATTATTTCCATACCAAGGTTCAACTTCACTTGTCTATCCCTTTTTGTTCTTTTGATCTTCTTAGCAGCTCCTCTTTCTTACTGATTTTTCTTATTCGACAGCTTCGTGTGCCTCCTGTTTGAGTGATATCCTTGAATAGTAAATTCCTCTTTTTAAAATTCAACTAGCCCCCAATCTTCTTGTTACTTGATCTTTCAAGTGGCCTACAACTTCTTTATTAGTAAACTTTTATTTCAGATCTAGTGATCCTTCCTTTGTTAACCTCCTTTGTAGAAATTTCAAAAGCTTTGATCTAATAGGTTTCTCATGAAACTAAGCTTGTTTTTATTTTTTAGTTAGTGATCTCCTCTTGTGACCGCATGCTTTATAAGGATCTCTTTCAGATCTCCAATAACTAATCTTCAATATAGTGGCAACATTCAAAAATTCTATGAACACTTCATTGGCACTCCTCTTAATCATACATCAATCTCCTTATAATAGATCAATACAAAATCTTCTTTATTTTTGCAATGTTGGGAGAGCGGAGGAGACAAATTATAACAACAAAAATCTAAATGATTTTTTTGTCTCAATTAAAATGATTACATTAGCCTCATTATATAGAGGTCGTAGACAATACAAGAAAATTATAGAAACCAACTAATTGAAATATAACTATCATTATAGCTACCTACAAATAATATTTTAACCAACTAATAAACTACTAGAAACTACCCTAATATTCTAACAAGTGGGAGAAATTACAACTCCAACACCCCCCCTTAATTTCTACCATGTATATGCTTTTGCATTTATCATTCCCAAATTATTTTGTTTTCTCTTCTCAACTCTCTTTCCATCTGTTGTTGTAGTCCAACTTATTCTTTCGACAACTTCATGTGCCTTCATTCTTTCTTTCATGATTTCTCCATCAACAGTTGATTCTTCAGCATTTAAATCAATATCAGCAATCTTCAAATTTTATGGATCAAACTTAGGAAATCCCAATTTTCTGCAGGGATTCTCTAACCATGAGCTCTAGCCTTCTTGTCACCAGTCCATTGTAGGTTCAAGTGTGAAAAAATTATTTTCCTCAACACCTCCCTTTGAGCTACACTTCTTGTGCTCGAGGATCCTATCTTTAGTTGGCTTTGTTGTCCCTATTCACACAACTACAAAAGTGTATTCCTCTTCTTACTATCCTAACAGCTTTGCATTCCTCCTCATTTTCAAATGTCCTCAACTACTTTAAAAATTGTGATCCAAATTTTAGTGCCCCTTCTTTTCAATCAACGACTTCTGCAATTAGCCTTTTTTTTGTAGACTCTTCTAAACATAGATTCTTTACTTCAGACTAGGAGATAACTTTCCTTGTGGCTTTCATTAATCAAATGAGTTACTTTATTTATCACCTCTACAAATGCAACTATTACCCTTATTTCTATGCATTCTACTTTGTAACATGCAATAAAACCTTTCTTGTGGCTCTTTTATTCTTCTTTGCAAGTGATCTTTCTTTAATCTTTAATACCTACAATCAAACAAGAAACAAATACCACAGATTCACATGGTGAATTCCTTTTCTATTTGGCTATGAATTCCTTTTTCGTTTTTATACTTTCTAATCTGCAACAATCACAACTTGATTTTCTCTCTCCCTTTGCCTCTCAGATTTGCAACAATCTATTTCAATTTGACCTTTGTAGTCGTCTGTAGCTTCTTCTTTGAACTTCACAAGCTTCAATCTTCATTGGCTGGGTGACTTATTTCAAACTACAATGCTCTTCCTTTTCACTTGATCCTCTTTAACAACTTGAATGGTGCAGTTTGCATGATCTCCTTTGAGAAAATGCGTCTCTCCAAACTTCCTCTACAATTTCACAATACCAAAAAAAAGACCATTGCAATTGCATTTGCATTCTCCAGCGCCCTTGATGCAATCGTTTTAATTGAGAAAAAAAAATATTTAGATTTTTTTTGTTATAATGTGTCTCCTCTGCTCTCCCAACAAGTGGTATCGAAGTCGGTTTGATATGATGACGAATGCTAATAGTATGTAGCTGCAAATTCCCAAATTTAATGGGAAAAAATGATTTTTGGAGTTTCCAGATAAAGATTTTGTTTAGATCATAGGACCTATGGGATCTTGTGCAGAATGGGTTTTAAGAACCGATAAATGCAGTAGCATTGGAAACTCTCACACAAAATGAGGGATTTGTTGTGGGATAATAAAAAAAAGGATCAAAAAGCATTATTGTTCATATTGCAGGGTCTTGATGAAACTCTCCTTCCAAGAGTTACAATCACTTCAAAGGAAAAAGAAGTGTGGGATCTCCTTGCACAATCATTTCAAGGTATAGAAAGAGTAAGAACAATTCACCTACAAATGTTTAGAAAATATTTTGAAATTTTACAAATGTGTATTAATTATAGTGACACAATTGATGTCACTATTTTTCTACAAAGAGATGCACACTATTTTCACCAAAGCAACACACTTTTGATATGGCGATGCACTTGAAAAAATTCAATGACGCAATTAATTTCAACATTGTTTTTGACTGGTAAAACAAAAGAGAGACCTAATTTTGACACGTGCTTTAAATTTTTGATTTCATGTGCTCTCTAGCATGTCACTGACATCTTGTTTTTGTTTTTTTTGAGGCGAACTAGTTTTGAACATTTGAACAATAAAACTTGAAGTGAAGGAGCATACTATCGTTTGACCATACATTGTAACAAGTGTTTTTACACTTATGGGGAAATTATAACCCATCTTATGCTACGTTACTTTATGTTTTAGGACCACCTAAACTTAAATTGGGTTTAAAATTAACTTTCAATGCTGGTTAAAATTGGACCCACATATCCTCATTTCACAATATTGATTTAAAATTGAACAAAACATCAAACACTTTCATTTGGTGCTTAAAATGAACTCATTGTGCTTTACAAGGTTAAAATGATTGAGTGCTTACTTTTTTGTGACACTTTTGTAGTGCATATCCACTCCCCTTGCACTTTGTGCAATCTTGGGTGAAGAGAAACACTCAAGTTTGCTTTGTTGAGTGTGTGCACTTCTAGTACGTATCCTCTCCCCTTGTGCTTTGTGCGATCTTGGGTGAAGAGAAATACTCGAGTATACTTTCATGCTTTATGTCACCCTTAAGAGAGGGCTTACTATGAGACACACCTCATAATGGGAAACTCATAGCCAAGTTCTTGCAAGCATGTTTACCGACATACTATATTAAAGAAAGAAAAATTGTGAGAAAGTAGCTTCAATTTGTACCAACAATATATTGCATCTAATCCTATGCCTTAAGTGGAATGGGAATGGTTAAATATCCTTAAGTGTCCAGCGAGTGAGTGTTGGATTCCATTTTCATGGTTTATTATTATTAAGAACCTTGTTTTTATTGGCCAACTTGTCCATCCAAAGAGTTTATCAAAGTAGTGCATTTGAATTTATTTCCAAGAAGTTACTTGCCATGTCCGATTCTGGTTAAAGTGTAGAGGTTAAGACTTCATTCTTAACATACCTCTACACTCTTTCCTCAATTGCATGTAAAATCATCTCTTCTACTATGAGGAGCATGAGGCAAGCCTATTAAGAAAAATGTACCACTTGAGTTAGGAATGCTATTGCTTGTGAGTCAGTTTAAACACATTGCTTGGTTCTAAAACATTGAAACAAACATTGAACAATCATCAAATTTCAACCCTTTGAAAAGTGTGAATACCTTTGAAGATTCTAATATAAATGCTTCTCCCTATGGATTATATCCCTAGAGGCTTCTAAATATTTGAACTCATGTCTTAATTCACACTCTTCAAAGTCAACTTACGAAAATTATGGCCTTGACATCTTGATTTTCACATAATGGAATTTGTGGAATAAATGTTGCTTAGACATAGACATTTAGTTTGAAACTTAAGTAAGACAAGTGGATGTGGTAAAATAAAGTCATTAATCAAGATTAAACTGCAAATTGAACCCCACACATGTGCTTGACTTCATGATCTTTTGCAAGACCAAAATCCTTAAGCGAAGATCCACATTCCATTTTTTAAAAATAGACATCATAGTTCAAGATCTATTAGAAAATCCATCTTGAAGAACTACCACAACCAAGACATATTGATAAGGAATTTTTATCTATGCCCTTTGAGGAATGAACCAGACTTACATATCCAATTTGATCATAGCATTTAAATCAACATTGATCTTTTGCGGTTGAGCTACTCATAGGGAAAAGCATTTTCCTCACTACCTTGGTCTTGCAACACAAAGGTTCACTCTAGGTTAACATTATTGTGTCAAAACATTTCATCCTCCCTTTATCATATTTCACATTTCACTTCACTAAAATTTATAAAATTTTGGGACACATGAACACTTTGGATTTAGACATTCTATCAAACCCATCCTATTAACTTAGCTATGTTGTGTGTGAAATGGATCCTTTTCCATGCACTTAGTTGAGTTAGTTATCACATTTTGTGGGAAATTTTATCTTAAAATTCACAAGTCTACCTTAAAGATTTACAAGTTCATTAACACCCTTCATCAAAAAATCAAGTCTCTTTGTCTAAAGGTGTTGTCCAAGGTTTTTAGAAATTTCATCTCCCATTCACACCATTGGTCCAAAATAACTTAGTGTCCCTTTTACCAAAAATTAAGTCAACTAGAGAGTTTAAATACTACAAATCTCAACATAACTCTCCCATAGGTGACCCATAATTTATGGTTACAAAAATATCACAACACAAGAGAATCATGGAATAAACCAAAAACACATCCACCACAAGTGATCCAAACCCACAAGAATTTGATCTAAGGAGCCCTTCTACCACCTCACAACAAACACCAAATCCATTGAGACCATATGAGATAGAAGATGTTACAAACAACCCACATGGGCTAACTAAGGATGAACTCCTTGAGTATAAAAAAACACATCAAACCTTAGACGCTAGGGCAATAGTGGGGCATCCTAAAAATTAAGAAATTTTAATTTTTTTGATTTGAGCAGCAATTTTACTCTGAAAAGCATTAGTCTTTGAACCAACGTAGGAGGTGCCTCGCTTCAAAGAGGAGAAAAATTTAGACACTTAATATCTTGAATGACACTACACATTTGAATCTGATATATTAACATCATTTCATCTTGAAACCCATCTTATTTTTGCTTGTTTGATTAAATTGAACTAGTCATTTAATTAAATGCCTCATTTTCACCTATTAATCTAATTGACCTAATTGGGTTAATTCACCCCCTCCCATACTAACATCTTACCCTGTTTAATTAAATAAATCAAATTATTTAATTTAAACCAAGTGTTTCCTCTCATTTCATTAAATAATCTTTATTATTCAATTAAATGTCATTTTGATCTCCCTTTTCATTAAATAAATAAATTATTTAATGGATATCCTATTATTCTCCATCTTACACATTCAAATTTAGTTTTAATTACTAAATTGCTAATTTCCCCTCCAAATCCACTTGCATAGGGAATATTCTAAAGGAATATTCTCTTATTTGGCTCCAAAAAAGAATGATTCTTTCAAGCAAACTTTGAAAGTTGTTACAATTTTTTTTTTTTTGAATCATTCTTATCCCTTGACCTATTCTTGATCCATGTGATCTTTGATTCTCATCCATTGAAGAGAATTCTTGATCCATGTTTCACCCTCCTTTCTCATCTTGACCATTGATTGACCAAATCGATCTGAGCCCTTGATTTCTCATTTGTTTTCCAATAAATAGGTTACTATTTGGAGAGAAATGGATCAATATTTTGATAGAAAAACTTATGATATTAAAATTCATACTCAGTTACATCCACATTGAGCTCTTTTTTAGTATTTAGTTTAATATTCATCCATATTTAACTTAAGCAACCATTAATGGCTTCCATGCTAACATAGTTTACATCCGTTTTAGTATAGTTTTCTTTAAATAACTTTCATCTTTGAGCTTTGTTTACATGTAGCATAGATTACATCCATTTCGTCAATCATCTTAGCATTTAGAACACATCTCCATCATATTGAACTAGTTTCACATCATATTTCACACACATATCATCATTTTCATCAATTCTCTTCAATAGAATTGATTGAAACAACCTCATATTATTCAAGGGATTGGGAGAGGGTCACCATTCCACATCTATGCAAAACCACTCCCCCAATAGAATAATATTTTATGGATTAAAGTAATTTTTCATTATGTTTTCATGTTCTTCATGTTAGTTTAATGGGTTCTTAGTTTTTGAAATTTCTAATATCTTATTAGGATCATGACCTAGGAGATTAAATAGGATTTAAATTTGTTTCGATCTAGCATATTAATTTTGTACTATGATTATGGTCATAGGGTGAATTTGAAGAAAAGAGTGGAGATCTTGGAAAAAAGTAGAGAGGATTTTGGGGAGAAAAGCCATGAAGGATGGAGAAAAATAAAGCATGGAGGCTATTTCCATATTGGAACTGAGCAAAAATCATTGTATACTTATAGCAGGAAGGAGGTGACTTCATGTTTTTATGTTTTTATTTCATGATGTTTCCTTCTCTTCAAAAGAATGGTTTTACATGCTCTCGATTTGACCCTATTGATAAAGTAATATATGTATTGAAAACAAATTATTCTTTTATATATGCAATAAATATACTTATATCAATGGAAAACTATGTTTTTATTCTTTCTTTTTTTGTGTAATTAGAACCCCAAATGATTCTTATCATTGTTGTGTACGGTGGGAAAAAGCACCATTCATTGCTATGTTTCATTTCGGCCATGCAATAGTTCGATCTAGTCAAACTTGTTTTTACTATAGCTTGGTCTTGTTTGCATGTTACCACTCTATGGGTGATCATTACCAATGTAATTCCTTCTGTTTTTAATGATTCTTATCTAGCGTGAGGATCCAATGTGTTTAAAAAAACCCCATTTGGGGAGATGTCTTTGGAACAACGTCGAGCCATGTTGCATGTTCGGGCTAAATAGCCACATAAAGATGGTTCTCTATTTCTTATGAAAAATTATTGATTTTATCCATGATCATTGTAAATGATGATCATTCCCCTTTTGAAATATTAACCCAATGAACATTTAATTTTTTTTTAGTTATATTATTTGTTAAAGAACGATTTCTAATTTGACACACTATGGAAAATGCCTCCTACTTATTAGTTATTTCTGTTGTTCTATATAATTGCATTGAGCAACTAATTTTGCTCTACTTTTGATGAACAATACCATAGTTCATATATATATCCATACCCAATGTTAATCGATTCTATTGTTCTACTTTAGAGATGGCTGAATGAAGCCATTGTTTGAGTATTTATAATCATTAAAGATTATGACATACTGTCTTAGCAGGCCAAACAATTACCATCATTCCAAGGCTTATCCTATCGTTGGATGATTCCTACATTCCAAACATTATATTGATATGGAACGATTGATAATGTTCTGGTTTACAAAGTATTAAGATGAATTTTACATGTGACATGTTGCCTGAGTTGTGGTCTATGCTAAAGGCATAGCATGTCGAGGAATGTCGGGTATGTGTAGGATCATCATGGAAAAAATAGGCCCTTAAGTGGCAATAAAATTCAAAAAATCAAAGTTAGGCAAATTAATGTAAAAATTTGGATAAGTTATCTATATTATTTCAAAAATATGTAAGAATAGAATCTATAGAAAATTGAATGTAGTTTCTAAACTACTAGGTTTATTTTTTATTTTTTAAATCTATTTGGTGAAAATTTGAAATTTCAATACATAAGCACTTAAATTTCAGGGAAAAAATAAGAACTAGGTGTCTGTCTGACCACCCTAATCACAATAAAATGATAATATTTTTTTATAAGATTTTAGATATAAGTAGGGGATTCGTGTCCCGATGTGATGCATATCTTTTTGTAATTTTTTTCCAAGAAAATAATTAATTATGAATTTTTTATTACAAATTTTAAAAAATATAAAAACTCGTATGTCTAACCACTTTAACTTGGTCAAAAGTTCATGAAATTCTTTTTTTTTTAATCCTATAGTATGTGAAGCGTAGAGTGTGACACATGTTTCGGATTCAAAAAATGTGATACCATTCGAAAGCTATAGATGTTTTTCAATCAACCTATCAATTATGACTTTAGTCATAATTCAAATAGAAAATGAATAATGAATATTTATTAAATTCAAAGTAAAGCACAATTTATATTGGTGGAAAGATGAGAATCTCCTTTAAAAACCCTTTTCATTTCATCAATTTTGGGTAAAAAAAAATCATTAGCCACATGGTCTATCATATCACTTAGATATTGCCACTTTTTGGCCCATCATGATCCTGCACATACCCTATTATTAACCCCACTAATACTTTAAAAAGTCTTTCAATTGCAACAATGATGTGTACATATATACATATATAAATATATAGATGTATATGCACAGATGTTGGTTAGCCGATAACTAATGGTGTTGAATGATGAACTTACCCTAATTTAAGGGTACCTTTGTTATATACACGACACCACAATCAATATCAAGGATATATTAATATACTACATGCACTTAATGCAAATCGATAACATGCCTATTGTTCTGCAATAACATGAAAATTGACCTCGTTATGAATGATAACAAGAACATAATGATATTCTTCCTATCATCTGAATCATGAATGAATAACCTAAGAGGGGACCAAATTTGAAAGACAATAATCACCTTGTTTAATTGATAATGTTGGTTAAAAGAATGAACAAAAACTGAATGATAGGTGATTTCTTGATATTCTTTGATCAAACAAAATAATACCTTAATATTCCTTGATTGATTGTTCATTGACATGGTTTTAAAACAAACAAAACATTTGTAAATAGCATAATGGAATACGAATAAATTTGTAACTTTTCTACAAAAGTAAGTCAAAAGTGAATTTTTGATTGAGCACAAATTAACTATGAAGTTTATTTCATTTTTTACCATGTAAAATGATCATGTGACATTCTGGTTGAGTTTCATATTTATTCAAAAGTCTAGGGATTGCTTGACCCTTATATTTCAATTGAACTTAATTGTTCTTTTGATGAAAGTTGACATCTTGAATATGGAAATCTATATGTAAAATGAATCTTTATTTTTCAAAGAACGCATACACATACACGTTTTCTTACAAAAGGCCATATATGTGTACATGCATAAATCTTCCATTTATGCATTACACATACACGTGATATACCTTCTTTAAAATTACTTTATTTACCTTTATCTGAAATTTGTAGATTTCATTCCAAGTAGGAAAGAATAAAGGAAATATTGGAAATTTGAATGTTATATATGAACTGTGATATTTTATTGATAGAAAGGATCACATAATCTGATAAATTATTGAATGCAATATTTTCAAAATCTAGTTTAGTTCTTTACATTTATTTATTCAACAAAATTAGCTGAGATGAGACAAACGTAGACTATGTTGTAGACTATTTGATTATTTATCATGAAGAAATTGGCTAGTAAAACCACTAGAAACCAGGTTGAATGTTTTGCATTTAGTGAAATTTGGATAAGATGTATGTTATCTTATGTATGTGGAAGGTTATCTTTCAGGATGGGTGCCGAAAATGGGTTAACAAAGAGTATAGGTTTTTCATTTCCAAAATCTATTTTTTTTAGTTGTATACATCATATGCTTGGTCAAGTATTTGTAGCCCATTATGTTGAATGGTCCAATTTATATGATGTAATTATCTACAATTTCCTAGCATAGATCTTGCATGTTCTAATGTAGATAGAAATGCATTTAGATGTTAGACACACACCAAATTCCACCTTGCATATTGTATCTCTTTCTAAGTATTCCATGTAGGTTCATATGTTCTTCAAGTTAGGAAGAATTTTAGGGAAGCATAGCTTTGTGGCTGGGTGCATAAGTGCCTGAACCATGTTCTCATCCACCAAATGCAACAAGCATTGAAGATGAATCACATGGAATTCCATATTCTTGATTATTGAACTATGCACTTCATGATTTAACTTGAGTTGATTAAGTGGCAAGATGGCCTATGTCAAACTATGTAACTTGTAAAATTGACATTTGGAAATGAATATAAATTATTAATTTTGGACATATTGTGCTATGATACAAAATAATTGATTGATTATGTCTTAATTTATTATTCATAATGTTATATTTCATTTATTTGTGTTATTCATGTATGACACATTACATTTGGTATCAGAGCTTAGGGTTCATCTCTAGGCCTATGAGTGCACAATGGTCAAAATAGGGTTAGTAAACCCTTAATTTAATCTTGAGTTTAATGAACATGAATTGAATGTAGGTATGGAAAGGTAAAAGTATGGGAAAAGTAAGGGAAATATTGTTAGGATTACTAAAAAGAAATTTTTTGTTGAAGAGAACCCAACACTTAAAGTCCAATGTGAGATTCTTGATGATGAGACTTTGGAACTCACCCTCACTCAACTCAAGTTAGAGAGGGGCAAGAAAAATATAAGAGTCTAAGCACATTGATAAAAATAAGAAACATGTTGCATTTTGAGATTGGCCTTTGGGGTAAAACCCAATGCACCCAATTTGACTAAGGTGGAAAAGGAGTGTCTGCAAGCATATCCTACCTCTTCCAAGAAGGTTGTAATAGAATTGGATGAGGACCCAGAGGAGTATCCTCTATCTGATAACGAATAGCCCACCTAGAGTAAGAGAAATTTTGTAAAAGGATCTATTTAATCCACTGTTATAATAAAAAAGACAATCTTTCTCGTGTTCAAAGTTTTGAGCTTGAATGGCTTACCCTTGTTATGAATGCACATGAATATCTTTTTAAGATTACATGTGATAATAATTATAAATACGTGTTTGAATGATTAATTATAGAAACTTGAGACAACTATGATAAACACGAGTTGTGACACAAGTTAAATGTGAGCCATTATGGTGAACACCACAAATGAAGGTTCAAGTGGTGGTCAAAATGAAGGTTAAAATGAAAGACTAGATTGAATCCTCAACCTCCTAAACTAACAAGAAAGCATAATGGACCATCTAGAAGGGGAATTCCAAGGAATACAAGATGGTCAGAACCAAAGAAATGAGGAGCAACCAAAAGGGAACAGAGACGCAAATGTCAATAACCAAGCTAGAATTGAAGGAGATCACAACAAAGACCTAAAAAGGGTGGCTTTTCCGAAGTTTGATGGAAAAACCATAGGAGATAGAGTAGAAGCATTGATCATTGAAATAAAGAAATACTTTGGGCTCTGAAATTTATCAAATGAAAATAAGGCTACATGGGAAATATACCAACTATCCGATGAGGTAGCTACATGGTGGGACAATGAAATGGTAGAACAAAAATTGTAACCTACAAATACCACTTAGGAATAGTTTCTCAACCATTTTTGAAAAAGGTGGCTTCCTTAGCATTTCTTTGACATGAATATGAAAGAGTTCCAAAACTTAGCTCAAGGGAGCATGCTAGTAACTTAGTATTGGGAAAATTTCACTCATTTGTTGAAATATGTACCTCAGTACCAAACTAATGAGCGCTTCCAAATTTGAAAGTTTATTATTGGGTTAAGGGCCCATATTGGAGCGAAGGTGGACACACATAACCTGATTACCATGGAGGAGGTGTTTGAGAAGGCCACCAAGAAAGAACAAAATTTGCAACAATTACCCAATTTTTGAAAGAATTCAGATTGTAAGTCTTGGTTCAGGATCAAGAAGTTTCAAAAAGGAGACAAACCCTATCAAATCAAGAATTTGAAGAGGGGAAGTGACTGTCAAGAGAAAGGAGAGGGAATTAGTGGTAGAAATAATAAGAAGGCCAACAATAACAAAGGAAATTTTGATAATAAACATAAAAGCTCCAAGGAAGACAGGCTAGGAGGTCAAAAAGGGCCTTGTGATGGTTGCTACACCTGTAGAGGCGACCACTACACCTCAAGTTTCCCACAACATTCAAATACATGAAAGGAAGGAACTAAACATTAGATCCATATGGGGGTGGATGATAGACAAGCTGAATAGTAAGCCTCACGAATCTAGATGTCAGGTAAGATATATGGCAAACTTGTTTCTATTTTGATTGATACTAGAGCTATTGAATTTTTTTTTGATCTAAGAATGATTAATCTACCCATTAGACCTAGACACATGGCCAGTTCTTGGATGGTCCAGTATGTAAATTGAGTAGAGCGGAGGGTGGATTCATGCCTCTTTTGTAGTGCGTTAGAACTTTGTAGTTTCCTAACTCAAGTCAACCTTTATGTGGAACCTTTAGGTTCCTATGATGTAATCTTAGGAATTAACTAGTTGATAGAGCACAAATCCACTGTAAACAATGAGGAGAAGATAATCAGTTGTCTAGATGATTATGGGGACCTGGTTGAGATACATGGGTTACAAAGGCCACTAAAGCTTAGGCAGATCTCATCCATGTAGCTCAAGAGGGCTCAAAGGAAGGGATGAGTTTCCTAAAGAAATCACAAAGCTACCTCCTAAGCGAGAATTTTATTTCTCTATTGATTAGTACTAGGAGAAGAACCTCAGTCCAAAGCCCCTTACAGGATGACTATCACTAAATTTTTTGAATTGAATGCCCAGTTGCAGGAACTATTAAGCAAGGGACTTATATGACCTATTGTGTCTCCTTGGGGTGTGCCAATTATTTTTGTTAAGAAGAAGGATGGAACCTTGCTTCTGTGTATCAACTATTAGATGTTGAACAATCAAACCATCAAGAATAGATATCCTCTTTTGAGGATTGATGAGCTATTTGATTAGATGAAAGGAGCATGATAAGCATTTAAGGATAGTTTTACAGTGCCTGAGAGAGATGAATATTTTTGGGAAGCTATCCAAGTGCTCATTTTAAATTAGGACACAATAAATTACTTGGGTCACATCATATCAACAAAGGGAGTCTCTATGGATATCGAAAAAGATAAAGGCAATAGTAGAATGGCCAACTCCTCAGAGTGTGATGCAAGACCAAAGCTTCATGGGACTTGTGAGATACTACAAAAATTATGTGCAATATTTCTCTCAAATCACAACCCTAATTACATCTCTTCAGAGGAAGGGGAAAAAGTTTGAATGGACAGAAAAGTGTGAGAAATATTTTCAACTCCTAAAGGAAAAGATCATGACAACCCTAGTGTTGACTATACCTGATCCCAATGGTCAATTTAAAATGATCATAGATTCTTCAGGAGATGGTGTAGGAGTTCTATTAATGCAGGATCAGAAAATGGTGGCATATGAGTCAAGGAAGCTAAAGCAACATGAAATGAACTATGCACAACATGATTTGGAATTGGCTCCAATAGTGCATGCCTTGTAGATGTGGAGGAATTACCTATTGAGCAAGCTATTTGAGCTCAAAACAAATCATTTGGGATTGAGGTACATTTTCACCCAACCAAATCGTAATGCACGTCAAAGAAGATGGTTGGAGTTCCTCAGTGAATACGGTTTTGGAATTGAGTACATTAAGGGAAAAGAGAATAGAGTAGTAGATGCTCTTAGTAGAGGAAGACATCTGGAAGCTATGACCTCAACTCAGTCTAATATAAGGAAGTAGGTGATGCAACACTTGTAAGGGGATGAGCTCTATGAAAGGGTAGAGAAAGCTCTCAAGGAGAACCCTTCAGACCATTCATACAATGGGTACAAAATTGAACTAGATGGAATCCTAAGATACTAGAGGAGGATTTGTATTCTAGATTTTGGAGAACTCAAAAAGTTGGTCTTGGAGGAAATCCATAGTGCACCATATTCAAGACAACCCACAGTTGTTATGATGATCACAAAGTTGAAATATTTGTATTTATGGCCTAAGCTCAGGAAGGATGTAGTTGAATATGCATCGAAATGCTTGGAATGTTAGCGATTCAAGGATAAACATTTGCATCCAACATGGCTTCTCCATCCTCATGAAATACTTGAGTACAAGTGGCAGGTGATTAGTATGGACTTTATCCAAGGGTTTCTATTGAGCAAGAATAAGCATGAAATCATCTTGGTAGTAGTTGATAAGTTGACTAAGGTGGCACACTTCATTCCAGGGAACCTTAAGGATTGATCATTGAACTTGGAAAAGAAATTTGTCCAAGAGATATTCCATTTGCATGGACTTTCTAAGAGTATCATATTTGACAAGGATTTTCAAATGACATATAGATTTTGGACAACTATGAATTTAGCCTTGGGAACTAAGTTGGATTTTAGTTTAGCATATCATCCTCAAACCAATGGTTAGACATAGAGAGTCAATCAAGTAGTAGAGGATATCCTATGAATGTGTTGCATGGACCAACAATATAAGTGGGAAGAGTATCCACCCTTAGTAAAATTTGTATACAATAACTCTTTCCATGTGTCTTTAGGTATGACACCTTTCAAGGATCTTTACAGGTGAAAGTTCCGTACACCCATGAGTTTGGATAGATTCCAAGATAGGATTATAGTGGGTCCTAAAATGCTCAAATAAATGGAAGAGAAAATGGAACTCATCAAGGATAGATTGAAGGAAGTGGCAGATAGGAAAAAAAGATATGCTGATAAGAATAGAACCTTCAAATAGTTTTCAGAGGGAGATAGGTTTTTTTGAGAGTTAAGCCACATAAGAGATCCATAACTTTTGGAAAATCCTCCAAATTGGCTCCTAGTTATGTGGGACCCTTCTATGTGCTGGAAGTGATTAAATCGGTTGCATACTGACTTGCTCTACTACCTACTCTAGCTCGACTCCATAATGTATTTTATGTCTCTTTACTTAAGCCATACCATCTATATGCATCTCAAATACTTGATTGGAATTCCTTACAGGTGCAGGATCCGAGAGTGGTGCTGGTGGAGCCCATTAGAATTTTGGATAGATGCAATGTTAGGTTACGAAATAGAGACATTGTCCAATATAAGGTTCAATGGGACCAATATCTAAATATAGTGCTATGTGGGAGGATTTGGAAGAAATAAAAAACTCCTTTCCTCATTTGATTTCTAGATAGACTCTTAATGTTCATTGAGATACTATTGCTTTAGCATTTTGAATTTGGCATGTTATGATGTTTTGGCTTGAACAACAATATGATTGAATGTTGAAATAGACATATAAAATTCAGTTTTCTTTGATAAGACATCAGGATAATGTCTCTTCCTAGTAGGGAAGGATGTCACATCTCAAAATTTTGCTTGCATTTAATAAATGTTAAGTTATTTAAATATTTATGGAAAATTAAATTTATCAGTTTTGACTTGTGATAAATTTAAGATTTTGATGGCATTTGAAATATATTTATATTCATATGATTGAATACGAAAGATGAATTTTATGATATGAAATGGAATATTTCATTTCAAGCATTGGTTAATGGTTACCAATGAAACTCTGCAAAGTGCAAGTGTGTGAATGTAAGAATATTGTGAAGACTGAGAACAAGGTTGAGGTATGAGTATTTAGCTGGATGATGAATGGTAAGAAATATTAGAGTCTAAAACACGTGTTCAAACACCATTGTAAAACATAGCATCTGCATTTAGCTTGCAATTTGGTCTAGATATCATTTTTTCTTACATAAAATGTATAAATGATTAATTAGGTAAGCTTATGAAAGACAATTTATTGGAGCATTTGTTTTACCTTTTTCATTCGATGCTAATTTTATAATAATTATAGCATTGGGAATATAATTGTTGCATGCATATTGATTGTTCTTGAGTATAACGATTAAATTATAATTAAAAATGGATACCCATGTAAGAGGTAAAACAAGAAAAGAAACGATGAATATATTTATATGTATGTGTAACTATATATATATCATTGTGGTAAATCTTTCTCCCTTTATTTGAAATTAAAATGATTTATGTGAAATTCAACATATGTAAAACAATTTAATCAACCACTTTGGGAAAACCATAATAACACCTCTAACCCATAAACATAACTAACACCCATACTTGCTAGATATTTAATGCCAAAAATCATTGAGGAGTGGGTGGCTATGTATGAGGATGTGGGAGAGTTAAGACCACCGCCTCTAATTTTAGGAAATGCAAAATCCTTGGTCAGAGGGTGATTTTGAAGAAAAGAGTGGAGATCTTGGTAAAAAGCGGAGAGTATTTTGGGGAGAAAATCCATAAAGTAAGGAGCGTACTAATGTAGGGAGGTTGTTTCCATACTGGAACTGAGTTAAAATCATCGTATACTTACAATTGGAAGGGGGTAACTTCACTTTTTTATGTTGGTATTTCATGATGTTTCCTTCTCTACAAAAGAATGGTTTTACATGCTCTCGATTCAACCCCATTGATAGAGTAATGAATGTATTGGAAAAATTATTCTTTTATCTATGCAATAATATACTTCTATTGATGGAAAACCATGAGTTTTTTCTTTTTTTTTATGTGTAATTTGAACCCTAAATGCTTCTTATTATTGTTGTGTATGGTGGGGAAAATCACCATTCATTGATATGTTTCATTTTGGCCATGCAATAGTTCAATCTATTTGAACTTGTTTTTACCATAGTTGGGTCTTGTTTGCATGTTACGACTTTGTGGGTGGTCATTATCAATGTAATTATTTCCTTTGTTAATGATTCTTATGTATCCTAATAATCCAATGTGTTTAGAAAACCCCCACTTGGGGAGACATCTCTATAACGACATCGAGCCATGTTGCATGTTTGGGCTAAAGAGCCACACAAAGATGGCACTATGTGTAGACATCCAAAATTGACCACTCCCATATGGTCAAAATCCTATCATTTATTCATCTAATTTATCTATATTAATTAAATGATATATTTTTAATATTATCCCGCTCTCTAAGGTTTCTAAAAGTATTTAATTAAATACTTTATCCTTTACCATTTCCTCTCTAAATTAAATAAATGTATCAATTTATTTAATTTAGTCAATTATCCTCTTCAATTTTAAATTCATTCTTTCTCTCTCCTTGTCCCATCCTCCATAACCTTTCCGCTAATCTAGATTAATCTAATTAATCATTGATTAAGATGTGCATATCCTTAATCAGGATTAATGTCACATCCTCCATATTTATCCACTTGCCTCTAATCTTCATTAATTTTCCTAATCACTTGTTTGCACAACCTTAATACGAATCACTTAACTTTTATGGAATGTCCTTAAGTCAAACTTTCATGGTACTTACCTTATCAGGTATTGACCTCTTCCCCATGTCCTTACTAATGGAATTTTAAATTCTATTTATTTCTCCCATGCATTTCCCTTCCCCATGCCCTCTCATAGGTCACATCATGCACATGGGACAAGGACCTCCTTTAGGAGGACCTTGTCTTATCCATTGGGTTCTTCCAAACATGTGAATTAAAAATTCACTTTTATTTCTCCAACACCCTCTCTAGTCCCCATGGTGAAAAGAGAGAACTTTCTAAAAGTCCTCACTTATCACTATCAGCCCCATATGGAGACAAGGAATTCCTTTTTGAGGAAATCCTCTCCAATCCCAAGGTACTTTCAAGTACCTCCACATCACATGGCCTTTTCCATGTCACTTGTCCTTTTTCCATCTCACCCTCCACATGGAAAGATGTGAGGGCTTACGAGTCCTCAAATCACCACAACCCTTCATCTTGTCCATGATGGCTCAATCTCAACTGTCCATTTTTCTTTAAATTGAGAGCCTTGGCCTCACATTAAAGAGGTTAAGAGATTAGAGAGAAATCGAGCCATTCTTGCATTCAAGCCATTTTGCAACCACTTTGAATCCATTATTGCACTCACCTACCATTTCCAAGCACTACACCCACCTCCATTATTGTATGCCTTTTTTCATCAAGGATTATACATCCAAGCATCTTCAAGGGCTAACCAACTCATCAATCTAAGCAAGCAAAAGGTATTATAACATTTCCATTTATTTTTGTTGTTGTTTGTTTAGATTCAATTAGGACTAATCCAAAGTGTTGTTTGTGTTTTCTTTGTTGCATTTCCATTCGTTTTACATTTTAGACTTAGTTAAAACACTTGCACAAACTATGTTTCCTATGAAAGTATCAATTTTATCCATGATCACCATAAATGATGATCATTTCCCTTTTGAAATGTTAACCTGATGAATGTTTATTTTTGTTCAATTATATTATTTGTTGAAGATCAATTTATATCATTTTGTATAATTGCATTGAGTGACTAATGTTGAAATTTTCCTTTGATGAATGATTCCATCGCTCATATATATATATACATATTTGCTGGTAAGTGATTCTATTATTCTATTTTAAAGATGGTCGAACGAAGCCATCATTCGAGTATTTATACTCACTATAAAATATTATGCTATACTGTCTTACTAGGCCGAATGATTACCATCATTTTAGGCCTTATCTTCCCATTGGATGATTCCTATCATTCCAAAAGTTATAATTATGCAGAACAATTGATAATGTTCTGGTTTACAAAGTACTCAGATAAATTTTACATTTGACATGTTGCTTGAGTCACAGACTATGCTAAAGGCATAATAGGCCGAGGGATGTTATTAACCCTACTGATACTTTAAAAAGTATTTCACTCACAACAATAATGTGTATATTTATATACATATATATATATATATATATATGCTTAGACATTGGTTAGCTAATAACTAATGGTGTCGAACGATGAACTTACCCTAATTTAAGGGTGTCTCTATTATATACATGACACTATAGTTGATATCATAGATATATGAATATACTATAGGCACTTAATGTAGATCAATATCATTCCTATCACTCCATGATTGCATGAAAATTGAGCTCATTTTGAATGATAGCAAGAATAGAACAACATTCTTCCTACCATCCAAATCATGAATGAATAACCTAAGAGGGGGTCAACTTTGATTTAGATAGTAATCACCTTGTTTATTTGATAATGTTGGTTAAAATAATGAACAAAAAATGAATGATAGGTGATTTATTCATAATCTCTTATCAAACAAAATAATACCTTAATATTCCCTAACTAGTTGTTCAATAACATGGTTTTAAAACAAATAAAACATTTGTAAAGATCATAATGGAATAAGAATAACTTTGTAATTTTTCTAGAGAAGTAAGTCAGAAATGAATGTTTGATTGCACACAAATTAACTATGAAGTTTATTACATTTTTTTACCATGTAAAATGACCACGTGACATTCTTGTTAAGTTTTAGATTCATTCAAAAGTCTAGGGACTACTTGGCCCTTGTATTTCAGCTGAATTTAATTATGCTTTTGATGAAAGTTGACATCTCGAATATGGAAATTTGTATGTAAAATGAATCTTTTTTTTTCAAAGAATGTATACACATACACATTTTATTACAAAAGGCCATATATGCGTACATGCATAAATATTCCATTTATGAATTACAAATACATGCAATATACCTTATTTAAAATTACTTTATTTACCTTTATCTAAAATTTGTAGATTTCATTCCAAGTAGGAAAGAATAAAGGAAATATTGGAAATTTAAATGTTATGCATGAACTGTGATATTTAATTGATGGAAAGGATCACATAATCTAATAAATGTCTAAATGAAATATTGTCAAAATTTGGTCTAGTTATTTACATTTATTTATTCAATAAAATTAGCCAAGATGAAACAAATGTAGACTATGTTGTAGACTATTTGATTCTTTATCATGAAGACATTGGCTAGTAAAACCACTAGAAACTAGGTTGAATGTTTTACAATTAGTGAAATTTGGATAAGATGTATGTTATCTTATGTATGTGAAAGGTTATCTTTTGGGACGGGTGCCAAAAATAGGTTAACAAAGAGTAGAGGTTTTTCTTTTCCAAAATATATTATTTTTAGCTGTATATAACATATGCTTGGCCAAGCACTTGTGGTCCATTATGTTGAATGGTCTAATTTATATGAAGTAACTCTCTGTCATTTCCTAGCATAGATATTGCATGTTCTAATGTGGATAGAAATGCATGTAGATGTTAGGCACACACTAGATTCCACCTTGTATTATATATATCTTGCTAAGTATTCCATGTAGGGTTAGGTATTCTTCAAGTTAGGAATAATTCCAAGGAATCATAGCTTTGTGGATGCGTGGAAAAGCACCTGAACCATGTTCTCATCCATAGGATGCAAGGGGCATTGAAGAAGAATAACATGGAATTCCATATTCTTGATTATTGAACTATGTACTTCATGATGTAACTTGAGTTGACTAAGTGGCAAGATGGCCTATGTCAACCTATGTAACTAATAAAATTGATATTTGTAAATGAATATAAATTATTAATCTTGGACATGTGCTTTGATAGAAATTAGCTGATTGATTATGTCCTAATTTATTATTCATAATGTCATATTTCATTTATTTGGTGTTATTCATGTATGGCACATTACACATAAAGCTATAGAATGTAGAAGTAGAATGAATCAGAATGTTCAATCATTTATCAATGAGTGCTATACTTGCAATACATTTGGTCATAAAGCTAGTGAGTGTAGAAATCAGACGAGGAATGGTTACAATAATGGAATTATGTTTCAATATTTTAATGACTATTGTTAGGAATTGAATGGATTTTGTCATACGGCTAATGAATACAAATATAGAGTTGGTGGAAATAATTTTTTTCAAAAAGGTGTCACATGTCACAAATACAACAAACCAGGACACATCACACACTTTTTTTGAAGCAAGGATGTGAAACCCTCTATTTCACTAAAGAATAATGATCGAATAAATAATGTGAATCCAATGGAATTAAAGATAGAAATGGGAAACATCTATTAAAACAAAGAATAAATGAAGTAAGGGATGAATCCTTAGTGTAGTTGTTTCCTCCGAAAATAAATTGAAGAGCTTTGGCTTATGGGGATTTTTAATAGAAAGTCCTTAATCCCCCATCAAAGATGTGATGCTAATTCCTTCAACACATAGATACAAATGTGGGTCGAAATTCTCAAACTATTGGAGAAAACACCAGTGAAAAAAAAATTAATGTGGAGATTTACAGAGTGATGGAAGGTGATTATGTCAACACAGTTAGGGTTCATCAGCTTTTGACTGAACTTGAAACCAATGCAATCAATGAATTTTAGGTCATTCAAAAGGGATTTATAATTGATCTCACATATGATTAAGTCATTTGAAACCTAGCATTTGAAGAGTGAAGAGTGGAGAAGTGAGTTGAAGAGATTCAAAACTTGTGTACAACACCCTAACCAACAAATATTTTAAAGGTATTTAACATTTTTCTCTTTTCTCTACATTTCAAAAGCATTTCAAGAGTATTGCAAGATATATATCCCACAAGTAGTTAAGGTTGTGGACCACCCTCATCCAAAATTTAAGAGGCACCTTCATAAATTAATGGATATGGATTCAGATGGTATGATTTTGAGCATTCCCTATGATATGTTACATACTGAAGATGTTAGGATTTATATTCATGCAAATTTGGAAGAATTAAATCATTCAAATATGGGAGAAGTTTGGGCTGATGAGCTTAATAGTGATGAATTTGAGTTGAAATGTAAGTATGAGAGTTTGACAGAGAACAAGTTGGATGTATGGAACAACTTCTCTATCTTTTTCTATGTTGATGAATGGATCATATTAGTATTGAGTAGAATTCATGATAGATTTATTTGGTCCTAAGACATCCCACACTTGATGAAAAATAATAAATTAGGATTGTGACAAGGTTATTCTTAGAAGGTCCTGTTACAACCATCATATCTATGAAGAATGAAGTGGTAATGAAATTAACTAATGCAAAATTCAACAAGAGATCCCTAATGGTGAAATACATTGAAGATCCAATAGTTAAGTATGCATCCATGATGGTTGGGTATAAGATGTTCTTCACAAACAAATAAAAATCTGTTTCTATAATGAAAATTCATATTGCGTATGAAATGGTAAAGAAGAGAATGGATTATGATCTGTGTGAATTGTTAAGGCTACAATTATTAGAAAATTTGTATAAGACTAAGGACTCCTAATACCCCTTCAAGTATGGTACCTCAATAATGTGTTTTTTCTTTTATTTTTTAAGGGAGATTCTCAAAAATAAGAATATTGTGTGGTTGAAGGAAGTTCTAGTTTCTATTCATATTTATGACCACTTGAGAAGATTGGGTGATGTAAATACACAAAATTATGCATTATGAGGTTTCTTCAAAACTTTTCAAGAAAAAATGCAAGCTAGAAAGAGGATTCCCATGGGCATGGTTGAAAAATATAAGAAAGATATCATTTTCATGGTGAGAAAAGACTATTGCATACTGGAGGTTGTTGAGCCTAGGATAGTATGGATCCCTGAGTTGGGATATGAAGTTACCTAGTTGGTAGAGAATATGATGAGCATGTGAAGTTAATCTATAGAAGAGAGATATGAGACATATGAGGATAAATCTAGTGCTATGCATATGGAGCACAAAAAAAAAGGAGATGGAAAATGTAGAGAAAATGAAGGCTCAAGTTGTAGAAATGATGGGCTTACCAAAAAGCGTTGTGGAAGAATACAAAAGTATATCTAGCACTTTGGTTTGTACCCCAAGAACAAGAAGGTCTTCTAGGACCTTTACCCCCTCTTCGATTGTTGCTAAGTTCTTTGGGAATAAATATGATGTTGGAGCAAAGATGAAAGAGTCATCTAGTGCTCTAGTGAAACAACAATGTTCTCTGCAAAAGAGAAGAGTGAAAGAAAAAGACAAAAGAGAGAAGAATATCATCTATAAAGAAGAAGATGAAGAGGAAGAAAAAGGACTAAAATTGGTCTGGAAGAGAAAAACTAATGTCTCTCAGGAGACAAGATTAAAGAAAGGAAAAAATGATATTATGGGTACTAACAGTACGATGGAAGTGAATAAGGAGAAACAAGGCTAAAAAATTCAAATAAAGGAGAAGAAGAATAAGTTTGGAAAAGGAGAAATATCTTCAGAAGGAAAGAGGAAAAAGGAAAGGGATCCTCTACTATAGAAATAGAGCCCAATGAAGCTTGAGGTGTTGGTGAGCAATATTGTGTAATATGTAAACTTGGAAGATACTTCTACATTATATCCCACCATAGATGACTTGGAAAAATCCACCATTGATGAAGCCATTGACAACTACATTGTTTATTTTGGTGTTAGCATGAAGGATATAGAGAATCAATTACCTAAGATTTGAAAAGTGTTTTATATGCAAGAAGGCAAGAGGCAATAAATAAAGATGCCAAATTAAGGTCACTCACTTTGGAGAAGATAAGTTCTTCTCTTAGAGATGAGGACAAAGCTAACTTAGTTCAACTGTGTGAAAAAAGTTTTAAAACTAAGAAAAGGGTCATCACCCTGATGAGTAGAGAGAAAGCAAATATAGAAAGATTAAGAAATGAGATAGTTGAAAAGGTTGCCAATCTGGAAAAGGAATTAGGAATGTATAAGGACAACAAAGAAAAATTGCATTATGATGTGTTTGTCCCTAAAGTGAATGAACCAAATGATGCACAACATGAGCATGCTCTGAAACATGAGCATGTAGATGAAGGAGAAAATGTGCAAGAAGATGCTACTGATAGTACCCCTCTAATAGAAGAAAATATTATTAGAGAAGAAAAGGATGGTGAAATGTAGAAGGACGAAGCAAAAACAAAGTATAACACAACTCCTCCAGACATAGAGAAAATTTTAGAGCAAGAAGAAGACTTGTCATACAAGAATACCCAAAGAACATGGGGGTACAAAACATGAAGACCTGCGTCCGACAAAAGAATGCAAAATTAGTTGAGGAAGAGAAGAAGACTGAGGATGAGTCTAGAAGTATAGAAAAGAAGAAAGATGATGAGAAAGATGAAGAATGAATTGGTGACAAGGAAAAGAAGGATGAAGAAAGTATGAAGATGGTTGGTGAGTCCTCTGCTGGAGCCTCCAAAGATTCCTTGAAAGGCTTATTAGATATACAAATCCAATTCCAACTAGTAATATTAACACAACTGCTAAAAATCCCAATGCAAAAAGGCCAAGTTGACATGGATAAGATATCCCCCTTGCATAACTACAACGTGGTGATGCATTTCACACCTCCAAAAGAAAGGAGATTCTATAGACTCATCAAAAGAGTACTGAGATGATTGATGAAGCGATGAAGGTGCTACAAGAAATATTCCTTGGTACAAATGTTGACAAATCTTTATCAAGTGTACAAAAACTGAGGTTACTCATTGAATCATTCAAAGAATATTCTACTGGTTTAAACAATAAATTAGAAAAGGAGATAAATAAGAAGGTAAATGAGAGAATTTTGGCATATATTTTAGACAAGTGTGATAATTCATATGGTAAGTTGTAGAACAACCTTAAGGATATTCAAAATTGTGTTGAGGAAGCAAATATTTTGTTTCAATTTTTTTTGAAATGGCCTTTCTCCACCAAGAACATAAGGTATGAGATGGACTTCATTGAGTATTAGATTGATAAGGCATCTGGGGCATATGATCTAGGAAATGATGCAGATGAAACTATAAGGTTGGCAATAGAGAATTTGCACAAACAACTCTTTCAACTATAGGAAAAAAGGAAAAGATCATAGTTTAGTTTAGTTAGCTTAGAGACCTAGTAAATGATAGATTTACATCCCTAATCAATACTCTAGTTAATACAAATAAGGTAGTAAGGTTGAATCAGGTACCTAGTGCCTTAGATGAAGGTGAGGAACTCCTCACATAGTTTAAGAATCAATTCCGCATGCTTGGTTTTTCCAAGGATTGGGAAGATGGAAAAAATGATTGGGAGGAACAACTAGTAAAATTGAAGGTAACAAAAAAAAGTTATTTTCTCTCCTCTGGTTGATTGTGTACATTTATAAATTCCATTTATGCAGTTTCAGATTTCATTGTATATATGTGGAAGATAGTGGATAGTATTCTATACAAACTTTGAACATTTTTGAGGGATAGTATTGTTAGAGGGAGTTAATCTCATGTGTGTGTGTATATATATATATCACTATGTACTCTTGAATTGTCCACCATTTTCCCTTGAAGTCAAAGGGGGAGAATATTGGAGTTTTGGAGAGCATGTTGCCATCAATGACAAAGGGGGAAACTGTTGGAATTTTTCTTGTCTTTGATGAGATTATTGGATACATGAGCATGAAAATATATGGTGTTGTCATTGATGTCAACATTGATGTACAAATATTTGATCAACATGAGTGATTGTGGTGATGGAAATACATGGCATAGATGTAGAAGTGTTGGTCCAGTGATGATCAAATGATTGGTTATCTTCCTAATTCCCCAAATACAATTTTTTAGTATACAATGAACCAATTTTGTGGTCCACATTGCTCTGCCTTGAAAATTTTGGTTGTGCCACCTCTTGAGGTAATGCTAATGGATGTTGGAAGACTCTAAATAAAAAATTTCATGTCTTTATATTCCTGGTGTTGAAGATAGATTTGACAAAGTATCAAGTTTTCCAGTACCCGTGTAATTGTGATAGTGTATATGATTGGAATGCTCCATATTCCACTCTAGAAGAATATTTGATTATGAATTTTTATGGGAGTGTTTAAATAGGTTTTCAAAGTATCCTTGGTCAATATGGCAAGTGGTTTGGAGGTTCGCATGTCAATTTATGTGTGTAAATTTGGTTATCTCTTTGTTGCTTCACTTATAGGGCCAACCTAAAAGGTTTGGGGCCATGTGGAGTTAAAATAAGTTTTAATCGGGCTTATGGGAGCTATTATAGGTCCCTTCCAACCTATTTTGATGTGTTACAAGTTTTTCTTTATGATATGAGGCATGCATGATGGAATGTTGAGGGGATATGATGATGTATTACACAATACATGTTTTGGGCCAACCTTATTGATGTTTTGGTTGGTACAAGGTTGATTCCCTATGTGGTGATGAATGTGTATGTGAAAATAATTGTGTATGCAATTTTTAGAGAAAAGAAGTGAAAATTGATTTTAAGGATAAGAATGAAGTGTGTTAAGTCAATATTTTGAGCTCTCCAGTGGAATTATATCTTTAGCATAGGTTAGATGTAACATTAGCAGTTCAAAATTGGTAGTGAGCCACCCCTTTCTCTATCTCTTTTCTATTATATGTGGTGATCCCTTTAGCAATGAACCATTGATAGTGAGCCTTTCTTTTGGATGGAGAGTCCACAAATTGTATCAAGCTTTTTAACTAGTTACAATATCTATATTGTGAGCTAATCTACACCATGGTTTTTCCCTTATTGGGTTTTCTATGTAAATCTAGTGTTCCTTTGCTATTTGATGTGATGCTTGCTTTCTATGTTCCTTTCATTACTACAGGTTTAATGTGATGTATTGATTGAATGTTGAAGTTATTAAGAATACTTATTTAGCCCCTCTTAGTATTTCGAGTGGTCAATAAGAAACAATGGATAAATAATCATTTCCTTGAGCAAGATGTATTACCCTATATCCTTAGACTTGTTTGTGAGCTAAGTGACTATAATCAAAAGAATTCATGGTTTAAAAATAATGACATGGTCAATAGACTAATATTTCCTACTATTTTTAAGGATATTCTACATCATGTAGAGTATACCGAGTATCCTTCTATTTCTTGGACCATCATTCAAAAATTGTATGGATACATTGGATCTTCATCTGAAAGTGATGTTTCCTTGGAGTCTATATAGGCTATTATGGATAGTATTGAAACTTATGGTGCCACATATAATGTGGATGATAAATTCATTGATACCCCATGAATAATACCTATTGCAACTTCAAATACTAGAGATGCTTCTTAAAGAGCCTTCAATGATGTCAACCCCATAAATCATTGAAGGCTCTTGACATCAATGAAGGGACCAATTTATACCAAACATTTTTTGTTTGTTTGTAGAGTCCATCATTTTTGATCTAGATGAAACTATCGAGGAAATACATCTTCTCTTTGAGGAAATCTCTTTGGTCCTTGCATCTATTGTTGCTACTTCAAAGTTAAGTGTTACTTCATCAAAATATTTCAATGACTCTTCATAGTAGGACATACATTATCTTTTAGATTCAACTTGGGATGATCTCTTGATAGGTATTTAAAACTTGTTTATAGACACATATTGCAGATTTAGGATACACTATTGATTTTATTCATATTCTCTTTGATGAAGTTGATTCTTCTTCAGTTGTTATGAGGGAAAAATTTGAACCTCTTCTTCATTCTCTACATGATCATTCATAACAATTTTGTTGGAAGATTGATTTATTCATGAGTTTTTTTGGTGTTGTCATTGATGTCAACCCCTAGTATTGGAGTTGTTGGATGCCTGAAGTTTTTGGTATTGATGTCAACACAATGTTGTTGGTGTTGTCATTGATGTCTCACTTCAATATAGTTGTAGAAGTTATTGGAATCTTGATTTGTGGGTGTTTGGCGAGATTGTTGGATGTGTTGTAGTTGATAAGAGATTGTTGTAGATATTGTGGATGTGTTGCAAAGGTGTTAGTAGTGTTTTTTATGAAGTTAAGTCACTTGGTTTCCAAGTGCTTTTGAGAAAATTTAGATATGAGAAACTACATTGTGATAGAGGTGTGTTCAATATTTTGCTCCACATTTCTTCATGGTTGACTATATGTTTGTGTAGCTTGGATGTGATGATTTGAGGTGTTCAAAGGTGTTATATTAGAAGTTTTAGGTTTTGGATTGTATTGTAGTGGAAGATGTGTTTGACAATATGTCTATCTTATAGGGTGTTTAGGAGAAATGAGAATGCTTCAAATTTATTCGTAGTAAAGGTTCTTGGCTTGAAAATACGGGAAAATTATTTTATTGTCTATATTTATCTTCTCTTGATTTTTTATGCATCGAGGTGTTCTTTAAGGTTGGTAGTGAGCTAGATGTTTGTGCGAGTGTGTTTGGTTGCATAAAATGAAAGTATTCTTCAGTATCAAGCGGTTTAGTATTAGTTACAGTCATGAATATTTTGATGATATAGAATATTCTAGGATGTTTTGAAGAGTCACTATGTGGTCTGCGAGATGTTTTTGGATCCAGAGAAGTGTGTTTTTAGATGCGTGTTAGTGTTGGTATAGGTTTGGCCAACTTGGTGTGCTAGTGCTAATTTTGGAGGATGATTGTTGTTTGTGGAAGTGTTGAGTAGCATGTTGATGTAGATTTGGGTCCCACTTAAGTAGTTGTGTGATCTTCCTTCACTTCTTAACATTGTGGAAGTGTTTGGTGCCGACCTATTTGGTGATGCACATTTGAGGTGCTTACATTTCCTTAAGGCCAACCTAATTGAGATTGTTTTAGGTTGTGGATGGTATAAATGCAAGGTGAGTTGTGTGGATTATATGTGAAGAGTATGATGAAAAATATGTGAATGTGATCAGGTGTGGTGATTTAACTATGAGATTTAATGCCTACGACTTCTAGATACAGTGAGCATAAGATGTCTATATTTTAGTAAGATAAGTGAGGTTTTTTTTATTCAATGGAACTATACCTTTGGGATATGTAAGATGCATTATTAGTAGTACATATTTGGTAGTGAGTGACCCCTTTCTTATAGATAGTGAGTCCTGACCCCTTTCTTATAGATAGTGAGTCCTTCTAGAAGTGATCCTTTTTTATTTTTCTAGGGCAATGAGCCCTTGGAAGTGAGCCTAATTATATTTGGTGTTGCAATTCATTTTATATGTAATCTAATCCTTATTGTGGTTTTACCTTCTTGGTTTTTCCATGTAAATCTAGTGTTCTTATGTGTTTGGATGTGTTTGCATTAGTGTTTCACATGTTTACATTTTGCTAATGCATGATAAGGGTTTAATGGTTGATAAGGGTTTGAAAAGATGTCAAGGGATTGAATGTAAGTATACAACTAATTCACCCCCTCTTAGTTGTCTTATGCATCTAATAATTGGCATCAAATTTGTGGTTCCCAAGAAGAAGCTTAACCTCTTGAGGTAGATCTAGATGGCACATAGGAAGGGTGTAAAATCTCATAGATGTTTGATGGAATGATTTATGCCTATTGAAAGACAAGAATGAAATTCTTATTTTTCTCCCTTGGATTTGGTGTTTGTTAGTCTGTTAAAAAATGATATACTATATGCCTATAAATAGTCCAACAAGTGATGATGATATCAATGATTATGAAAATAATGGAAATGAAAGGAACACTATCTTGAGTGGTCTTTTTTATTATGATTTTGGAAAGGTGATAACTCTAAAATTTTCTAAAAATATCTAGACAAAGCTAGAAAGCATCTATGAAGGAAATGCCAAGGTCTAAAAAATAAAGATGAAAAACTACAAAGACACATTTGAAACTCTAAGGATGTCTGAAGATGAAAATATTACTACCTACATGATCAAATTTGATGAAGTTGTCAATGCCATCAATGGTCTATGTGGAAAGCTAGATGAAAACAAAGTTGTCAAAAAGGTACTAAGAAATCTACCTAAAGCTTATAGTTCTAAAGTTTTTTCTATTGAGGAAGCTCAAAAATTGGATAATTACTCTAGAGATCAGATGTATGGTCCTTTAACTTCTTTCAAATTTTAATGAGAGATTTTGGTCAAGATAGTACAAATAAATAAATTGCTTTTAAAGTCTACAAATTAGAAAAGGATGATGAATCGAATTAAGATGATCTTGATGAGGTAGAAGCATAATTTGTGAGAAGGTTGAAGAAGAGAAATAGAGAATATAGAGGTAAGCTACCTTTCAAATGTTTTAATTATGGAAAGATAGGTCATTATGCTCCTAAATTTCCAATCAAAGTTACTAATCACAAACAAAAGGATCGTAAGGGTAAATTTATCAAAAAGAGTTATTATGTTGAAAATGAAAATGGTGTTTCTAATGATCAGGAATAAAATTATTCAAATGAAGGAAGTGATGAATTCTTGTTCATGGCTTTAAATTTTGTAACTAATTCTACTAATATTGAAATATGTGTGAAGGAAAGTTCTTTAGAAATAGGTCATAACATTGAAGGAACTATGCTGACTTCTTTTCACATGCTAGAGAGGAAAAAAATTACTAGATCATTGATAGAGGATGCTCAAATCATATGATAGGTGACAAGATTAAGTTAATTAAGCTTAAAAATTATGATGGTAGTCTTGTTAAGTTTGGTGATGATACATCTGCTAAGATCTGTGGAAAAGGTTCAATTAGTTTTGATGGAAAGCATAAATCAAATGATATTATTTATGTCAAGGGTCTCCAACATAATATTCTAAGTATAGGAAAAATGTGTAGACAAGGATATAATCTTGCGTTTCAGGATGGTGGTAGTGAAATTAGAAAAGGAATATTTGGTACTCTAGTTGTTGCTAGAAAAATGACAAAAGTTAATGTTTATCAACTCAAAGGCAGTGGTACAAAGTGCTTTATGTCTCAAACTAATGAAATTTGGCTATGAAATAGAAGAATGGGTCACGTTAATTTTGATAACCTTGTGAAGATCAATTTTATTGATGTTGTGAGAGATCTACCAAAGATTACGAATCCTATCAATGCAATTTGCAAGGAATGTAAAATGGGAAAGCAAACAAATAAGAGTTTCAAGACAAATGAATATTCTACCATAGGTCCTTTAGAGTTAGTGCATAAATATCTATGTGGACCTACCAGAATAAGAAACTCATGCACTTAATGTTAAATTGATTGATGATTATTCTAGAATGGCCTAGGAAACATTTCTCAAATAAAAATCAGAAGCTCTAGATAAGTTTGAAGCATTTAGGACATGGTTGAAAATGAGATGAAATTAGTTTTTCAATGAAGAGATCATGGGTATCTATATTTAACATTTAGGTATTTTATGCTTGAGTTGCACATGGGGAAAAAAATTAATATTGGGAAACTAAGTATCAAAAATTTTTTTTTTGGGTCAATGGTTTTGTGAACTCATGGTTCCAAAGCACATGGTTGTTTGTGTGAGGTTGATTCTATAAAAGCAAGCACATGTTTAGTGCTTAAGTTTGGCTAGTCTTTGGTTGGTGGTTTTTATTTGGTTGTTAATGTATTGAGGTCTCTTATAAAGAGTGCATATGTGAAGCATGGTACATGAGATGTGTGAACATTCTTGGACACATGGAGGATGCATTAAAAGAGATTTATGTTTTGAAAAGTATTCATGGAGACTCTATAAGTGTATTATAATATTTTTATTACTAAATAATATATATTGAGTGTGGATGCTTTTGGAGGTTTGTTTTTTCCCTCTTGAGGGTCTTCCTAGAGTATATATCTTGTGTTATCTTGTGATATACCTTTGATATTTGCATTTGATTATTTTGTAAGCATGTGTGCATACTTTTATCTCATGGGGTTATGTAGGGAATGATTTTATCAACATGTATTATTTCCTAACATAATGCAAGTGAACAAGTAATAAATCTTGCTAAATAACAAGGATGAAAATGGTCTTGCTAAGTCATTATTAGTGATCTCAAGAACTAATGAAGCTCTCCTACCCTTATCTTTGTTGGATTTTTCCTTAAGATGCTTGGACAAGGCACAAATTTGAGATACATCATCTAAAAAATGGATTTGTGGAAGTCCCATGACCATATCGTATGTGCTAAGTTTCTAAAAATAGAAATAATTGAGATGGCCAAAGTGCTTGTGCCATAGTTTTCTCATTGAATCTAAATGAGTGAGAAATGTATAGTAATGGGGGAATCAAGCACAAAGTGAGAGAAAGCATAGAGTTGAGAATGTAGGTCAACCTTTCAATTTATGAGGGCAACATTATCTTCAAGATCCTTACTGAAAAAAGAGTTTGGAGTGAAATTGATTTTCCTGAGTGTAGATATTTTTGGATTGCAACTAGATTATAGAGTTTGGAGTGATGCAAAAATATCACACACAGTTGTAATCCAGAAATATCTGCACTAATTGATCATGGACTATGGAAACTTCATGTTATTAATTGATTTTCCTACCATTCTCAAGATGAGTGATATAATAAATGGAAAGATCACTTGATAACAAGTTAGGAACATAGAGAAAATCTATAATGTACCATTACTAGTAAAAAGTATACATATCCCCATGGTATCCATAGGAGAATCATCACCAAAAAGAGTATGAGGTAAGGAAGAAGGCTCCAAAAAGGTAAAATATTCTATGACAAAACCCATACAATGTTAAGCATGTGAATCAATAATCTACTGTACTTGGAAGAATCTTCCATGGAAATAATCATCCTTTCTTTCCATTTATCTAATTTTAAAGGAGTGGAGGATTATTTTGCAACATAGGATGGCATATCAATGTTGTTGTACTTTAAGAATATGTTTCATCTCATACATTTGATTCCTTGATGTTGATATTCCTCATGACCAAAAAAATTGGTCTTTCCTTCTTCTAAGAATTATCTTTTGATGAAGGGGATTTATTTTAAATCTATGAAGTAGAGGAGTATCCTCATTCTATTTTTAATTTATTGTTGGACCTCTTATATGTCTCATATTAGGATTCCTTTAGGCTTTCTATCCTTGCGACTTACTAGGAAATAAATCTTGAGACTTGGATGACTTTATGAGACATGGAGAGTACCATTTCATGTAAATACATTAATATTTCATAAAAGGACTCAAACGAGGGTATAGTCTACGAGGTTTTACCATATTCAACATCTAAGTGTGAACGCTATAAATAAAGAGAACCTATTTTGGACCACATTTCTTTGATTTACATATCAAATACATGCCATGTTTCTCAATACCACGATTTTTAATTTGTTCTTAAAGGTAATTGACCTTTATTAAAAATTCTTAAATAGTAATCCAAAAGGTCACATGTTTATAGCATACAAAGTTTTGAACTCCAAAAAAGAGAAATATTTCCCTTATACATTATTGTTGAGAAACGTGTCTCAAACTTATTGGTGTAAAAGGTTGTTGAGTTCAAGCATCAGCCAAAAGTTTATCTGTTTGACAAAGGAATTTTCACGGGATAAAGTAACTAGTCTCCTCGACATGCCAATAAGGTTCTGGAGTTTGGGCTTCAATTTCAGCAGGTGGAAAAGTAAATGTTGGAGGGAGCTAGTTGTCAGTCCCTTCGACATTCTGATGGACTTTTAGTAGGAACATCATGAGACATTTCAATGTGGTCCCTCTTATATTTTGATGGATTTGTATCGAGGAAACATTATGATGTCGGTGGGACCTTGAGACTTGTATCTTTGACATCCCAATGGAAGATTAAATGTGTTCATTGGAGGGAATGATGAATATCATTGGGACGTTGATGATGGTCTATTAGACGTTCAGATAGGATGGACCAATAGAAGTGTCAGGGTCTTCATCAACGAGACTTCACCATATCAAAATAGGTCTGTTTAGAGTCTCTTTGATGGAGTGATAAGCATGTCAGGGTGATAAGGTGAATTCAACGAAACAAGGGTTTACACTTTTCAAATTTTTGATACACTGCGACAGGGCATCTAAGATAATGATGGTTACGTTGTTTGTGACCGTTCATCTATTATGGATGTTGGAATGTTGGTCTCCTAAAATGCATGTGAAGTATGTATTGAATGTGATAGTGCAAATGGTTGAGAGCAAGAAGAGATTGAGTTACAAAGGGGTTATGCTTCCACTCTTTCTCCAGATGGAATAGGATTTAAATTTCCATGTAAAGTCTTAGAGTCTACATTGTATACAAGTAACTATTTATTTTGTTGTTGAATAATACAATGGATCTCTGCTTTTGGAGTGTGGTGTTTTTTACCAGAAAGGGTTTTCCCCACGTAAATATTTGTGTTCATGTATTATACTTCATCTTTCATGTTTAATGATTATGTTTATTGAATTTGTTTAATTCTTGTTGCTGAAACTAGTTGATATTGAAATATCTTAAATTGCATGAAATTTCCTCTAAGGATTAATGTGGGAAATAAACTATGTTCGATTATGCTTTATGGCATAGTAGTACATTCTTTTGAGGCTATCTAAAGAAACACAATTTATCGAAGGCACCTATAGATCTCGGATGCTCATTCTGGGATGAACCAAAATTCCCTTCTACTGGTATTAGAGCTTTCTTCTGGAATTTTCTTGTTCTTGGCGTTTCTTGTTTTGGGTATTCCTTCTGTGAAGATTTCTTAGTCTGTCAAGCTTGAAGAAATCTGAAGGAATCGATCAAAGATTGATCCTTTGGTGAGTGGAAGTTGTCTCCCTTTTTGGTTTAGTTTCAAGTGATAGCACACAACTTGAAGGATGGTGAAGATAGATAAAATGGAGTTGGCCATATTGAAATGATGTGATCTGAAGCTTGTAGTTGATAATGGGATAATCTTGATGCATGGGGTGGGATTTTTTTGCTTTGTGGTTGTTTTGTAGCAACACTTTCATATTGGGTGTTTCTGTGAGAGGCTCCTTGATGATATGGGGAAGCTTGGGTTGTTTTTCAGCTATGGAGTAATGTGCTTATGTTGGGTATTTTTTCCTAGTATTAGAAGGCATTGTTTTTGTTACCTCGATTACATGTAGGATGTGAAGTTGATCACTAGATGATCTGGAAGGTTCTATAATAGCTTGTCTCCCTCAGGTGCATGTGCATGTTAGTGGTTGTGGAGTTGGCCTAAAACGAGTCTGGAGATCCTAAACTACTTTTTCCTATTATGGATGCTTTGTACTAGCATGGCTTAGATTCATGTTCTTTGGGTTTGAGGGTTTTATATATTTTCATAAAAAATCTATGGTTGTAATGTCCCTAATTTTTTGGCCCTCTTAAGGAAAAATCATTTTTTAAATTATTTAATGTCACTAGGAAAAAAGTGCAAAGTCAAAAGGGTAATATTAAATAATTGTACATTAAAATGTTAAAAAGTGACAGACTTTGATGAAAAATTAATAGTCACTTTATTAATATATCTTCAAAAAGTGACTTAAGTATTAGGAGTCACATTAAAGGGTCACATCAAGAAGTCACATCAAGGGGTCACATCAAGATGTCACATCAAGGGGTCACATAAATATGTCACATCAAGGGGTCACATCAAAGAATCGCATCAAGGCATCACATCAAGGAATCACATCAAGGAGTATTAAAATATTATTTTAAAATATTGTTGAACACTCTTCTTGGGTCTTTCTAGAAGATCAAGGAGTTCTATATAAAGGGGAGTGGAGAGCTCATTTCGGGAGGAGGCTTGGTGGAGAGAAAATTGTTAATGAATTTCAGTCTCATTGAGAGATCAAATTTTCAAGGGGATTTGAGGATGAAATCCCTCTTGGCTTACAATATCTTCGCTTTTGCAATATACAGTCAGGAGATTTAATGGTGTTTTCAGCCAAGAAACACATTGGTGCTTAATAGAGATAATTTTGAAGGTTGAAGTTGCAAATCTGTTTATTTGAGAAGCTAATTAATTTATGCAATAGTTGATGTATTATTGCATGTTTCCGAATAATTGCAATAGCTAGTTTATTATTGCAAGGGTTTGAAATATTGCAATAGTTGATGTATTATTGCAATTTTGAATAAGGGTTTTTGATTTATTACATAATAACTGATTTATTATTGCAAAAGGGTTTCTGAATAATGCAATAACTGATTTATTATTGCATTTATTGGCAAGGGTTTCTAAAGGGATGAATTTGGGAACAAATATATTCATGTATCTAGTCTATAGTTTGGTTTGATATCATAGGATATGATAGGAAAGTGCAACTATATGTTGTTATAGCTAAATCTGAGGTTGATATACATGGTAATCAGACTTATCTATGCTAAGAAATTGATGAAATTAGTGTTGTTAGAGTCCTTTTAAAGGATGCTTTGTAATGTAATACATCTTATGAAGTGTGTGAAGTTTGATGAATGAAGTTGCAAGTCTATTTCAGTCATTGTATTCTCAACTTTCAATCATTTTGGAGTTGTTGTTCATTATACTGCAAAATCTAGTGACGTGTTATGTATTGCTAATGAATATATGTTAAAATCCACCATATCTATAATGGAAAATTGCTCAAAAAACATTATCAGTTTGTGTCTACTTAACTGAAAAAAGTGCAAAGTCAAAAGGGTAATATTAAATAAATATATTAAAAGGTTAAAAAGTGACATACTTTTATGAAAAATTAATAAAGTCACTTTATTAATATATCTTCAAAAAGTGACTTAAGTATTAGGATTCACATCAAGGGGTCACATCAAGAGGTCACATCAAGAGATCACATCAAGATGTCACATCAAGGGGTCACATCAAGGGGTCACATCAAGGGGTCACATCAAGATGTCACATCAAGGAGTCACATCAAGGGGACACATCAAGGGGTCACATCAAGGAATCACAACAAAGAGTCACATCAAGGAGTATTCAAATATTCTTCTAAAATCTTGTTGAACACTCTTCTTGGGTCTTTCTAGAAGATCAAGGAGTTCTATATAAAGGTGAGTGGAGAGATCATTTGGGGAGGAGGCTTGGTGGAGAGAAAATTGTTAATGAATTTCAATCTCATTGAGAGATTGGCTTTTCAAGGGGCTTTGAGGATGAAATCCCTCTTGGCTTATAATATCTTCACTGTTGCAATATACAGTCAGGAGATTTAATGGTGTTTTTAGCTAGGAAACACATTGGTGCTTAACAGAGATAATTCTGAAGGTTGAAGTTGCAAATCTTCTTGTCTGAGAAGCTAAGTAATTTATACAATAACTAGTGTATTATTGCATGTTTCTGAATTATTGCAATAGATGGTTTATTATTGCAAGGGTTTGAATAATTGTAATAGCTTATGTATTATTGCAATTTTGAATAAGGGTTGTTGAGTTATTGCAGTAGCTGATTTATTATTGTAATAAGGGGTTCTAAATAATGCAATAGTTAATTTATTATTGCATTTTATCTGATATATATATATATATATATATATATTGTTCCAGTCATATACATGTTCAGGATTTAATGACTATTGTTATAATCTCTTTGTTGATGATATACTAAGAAATGCAATGTCATGAAGAACCTTATTATAATTGCTACGTCAAAATTTGAGCCTAGTGCAAATCTAATAAATCCTTCTGGGCAGTGTAAGTCAGAAATTTGATGTTTTAATGTTGTTGATCACTAATTTTTATCAATCTTGTCTTGTGCAACATTAGTTATTTCTAAAGGGGTGTTGAAGTTAGTCGTAGAAATGTTTTCTGAGTAGTTACCAGTCTGGAATGAAGTTTTGGGCAAGGTATACAGTGAAACCAGTCTTGTATCACATTTGGAATGTATTGTTGAGATTGTATTTCTGAATACTCATTATAAATTCAATCCAATATTGTGCTTCAAATTTAGGATTGCATTTTATTATCTTATGTCATTGTTCAATCAAAGAATTAAGCAAAAAACCAAAATATATACCCCCATATTCAAAAATTAGTTTGCATGCAAAGTGTTTGATAAAATTGTCAAAGAACATGAATTAAAAAATTTAGGGCAGATTAGAAAGGGATGCTATAGTGGTATCAAAGCTTCTAAGGGACACTACAATGGTTATGCTCATCTATGATAATCCATTATTCTAGTTTACCATTATGGTGTTTTATTTTTTTCAGACTTTTGAGTCTTCCAAATGTGAAATGGGTGTGGATATGCATGGGTGTTTTTCAAACATAGTGGGTTTGCAAGATTTAAATGGTCAAGATAAAACTTATGATTTTGTGGAGCTACGGTTAACGTATTTTATACACCCTAGATTTTGGGGTGTTATTGGATGAGATAGTTGCAATTTTGCATGCATGCTTCTTGTATGGTATGAGGAAGTGAGATTGATTTCTCTGCATGGGAGTGTTGGTATGTGATTAGTCACTTAGAATTTTTGTGGTGATGCTTGGTGGATTCCTTGACTATGATGCTCATTGTGGACATTCTTAGAAAATCAGGTTTGAGCTTGATTTGGTGTTTGAGTCATGTTATCTATATGGATATTCTCTTTGAGATCTCAATTTTGCAGTTTACTAGTGCAATGATGGGTTTGCTTATTTTAGTGTATTAGATATATGAATTATGTAGTTTTTCAGGTGTGTACAACCTATTGATTATAGTGGGATAACTCATAAGTGGATTGTCTATATCCATGAGGCTGATTTGGTATTAATGAAGACTTGTTAGTTGGCCTTGTCCATGGTCACTTGTGCATGTTGGTGTAGTTGCTTATGAGATGAGAGGATGAATGATGTTGAGTACCTGGATAGTCAGTTTTTGGGACCTATAGCATGTGTATCACGATGTCATAGGTAACTTGGATAGACTACTTGGTGTAAGTTTTTGATAGTGATGATATTTTTGCTTGGTTTGGAGATCTTGGTGCCACTTGGTATTGTTGTCAGATGAACATGTTGATGTGTGGAATTGGAGGATTTTTAGATTAGGAGATGCTTGGTCATGATGCTTGAAGAGATCAGTTGGCATGGTTCAGTGGGAGATTTAGCAATGACTATAGGTTCATCACTTAGTGATGGATGATCTTCTTTAGTGTTGCAGATGTTACTAGGAGGAGCTCTTATATCTTTTTGCATGGACACTACTTGAAGATGTGTAGCATTTCAAAGCCATGGAGAATTCTTGTGTTCTTCTAGTTGAGGTGTTTGTGCTTGACAGGTGATGTTGGTTTAGATTTTGCTTGCTTTATGTCATGATATACTCCTGATTGTGATCAAAGTTTTGGCATGATGCATTTCTCTTGAGACCATGTTGTGTTCACTTGGAGCATGTGATCTCCTAAGGGGGATGGTAAGATCAGGATGTCATGATAAGTTCTTGATGCAAATTCTTGGAGCTTTGATAGTGGTCTGGTGATTCTCTTTGTTTTGGGTGCATTGGTCATATGCTTGAGAACTTCATGATAGTGCAGTGTTGCATTTGGATTTTAGCATGAGATGATTGTTTTTAGGTGCTCATGGATACATGGAGAATGAGGTGAGGCTATATTTCTCTTGAGATGAGAGAAGTGCTATTAAGATGGTTACTCTTGATGATATTTTAGTAGAAAGTGCGAGAAGCCTTCACTTTGGTTGGATGTGAGTTCAACAAAGACCTTTTAGGAGATTTCTCTTAGAGGAGTCATGGTGGCTTGCATATCTTGGAGGAACATTCTCATTCACAGTCTTGGTCTACTCAGCAACTTATCACTTGAGAGGTAATGCCCATTCTTTCTCTCAGGTGCTTTATGCTTTCTTTCATGGACATGAATATTGAGTTGCTAATAGATGATTCTATAGGATTTATTGTGAGAGATGGATAGCATGGTTATCTCCTTAGGTTTGAATTTTCATATATGAAGATCATAGGGGATGGTAGTGGGCTGTTTTCTTGAGACGGGAAATAGATTTAGTTTGATAGTCTTTGGCTTCAGAGGCTCACTTCCATGTTGATCACATGCTATATATGTTATGTTTGATCTTGGTGATTGAATGGTTGGATGTTTTTATGGATTTAATATTGGGGTTGTGAAGGAGATCACACTTGACATAGTTGGCATTTAGAGGTGTATGTAGGAGGGTTTTTCTACAGGTATATGATGTGCAAAGTATCTCTCTTTGGTCTTGGTTATCTTCTTGGATGTTTGGTTTCATGTTACATTGGTTTGAGGTTTGGTTGGAGCTATAGTGATCACTAGCTTGTGGTCATGTGTTTTCAATTATTTTCTTGGGTGAAGGCATGTAGGTTCCTTTATCTCTTTCCTTTGTTGGGTTTGGAGAACTTGGGGGAGCTATGGAGACTCGTGGTAAGAATTGTTCTTACAAGTTATTGGTTTACAGGTTTTTCATATCATTGTGGATGATTCCTTGGTACTACATGATGTTGTTTACACTTTCTATATGATGCTATTGGTAGACTTGGTATGCATTTATCATTTTCAGATTTGCATTGACCATGTAGTGGGAGCACTTGGATGTGTATGCCATTATTTGACAGGTTTGCATATGGAGTTTATGATTACAATTTACGGGTGTTATGTTTATGGCATGAGTTTACTATGTTTTATATACCTTGGAGGTATGTGTGATTGGATGGATTAACACTTTATGTGGGTCCTATTTTCACTCTTGTGGGTTAATCAATTGGATGGGAGTAGTCAATTTCTTGATTGTTGTTTTAACTAATGTTCTATCTTGATTTCTGGAGGATAACTTCACTGTTTGGTTTGAGTTGCAAGCTTTGAAGTTGATGTTGTTGATGCTTTTGTATAGCTTGTGAGCATAGTGAAGCAGTGGCAGTATTCTATAGCCTTTTCCTATCAGCTGGATTTGATGCTTTTGTTCTTTAGACTAGCGTATATACACCATGTCTCATTCCTTCCCTTTGGAGGATGGCTGGAACTATTTCCTAAGATGGTGGACATATTGGATGTTGTTGTAGGTGTCTAGGGTGATATAGTGACTTCACGTGTTGATTGGGAGCTAGTAAGTTCTTCATCAAGTGGGATAATGTTGAGAAATGTGTCTCAAAATTACTAGCATAAAAGGTTGCTAAGTTTGGGCATTGACCAAAAGTTCATTGGTTTGATAGAGGAATTTTGGTGAGACAAAGTAACTAGTCTTCTTGAAATGTCGATAAGGTTCTAAAGTTTGAGCTTCAAGTTCATCAAGAGGACAGGTAAATGTCGGAGGGAGTTGATTGGAAGTCCCTTCGACATTTTGATGGACAGTCAGTAGGAACTTTGATGAGACATTTTAATGTAGTCCCTTCAATATTTTGATGGAGGTGTATCCAAGAAAAATTACGATGTTAGTGGGACCTTGAGACTTGTCTCTTTGACATCCCGATGGAAGGTTGGATTTCTTCATTAGAAGGAATGATTAATATCGTCAGGATGTTGGTGATGGTCTGTTAGATATCCCGATAAGATGCATCAATAGATGTGTCGGGGTCTTCATTGTGAGAATTCGCCATATCGATAGGAGTCAGTTTAGAGTCTCTTCAATGGAGCGACAAGAATGTTGGGTTGACAATGTGAATTCACTGAGACAAGGGTTTATGTCTCTTCAATATTCTGATACACTTCAACGAGGTAGCAGGTAGTGACAATTACGTTATTTGTGACCATTCATCTGTTATGGAAGTTAGAATGTCAGTCTTTGAAACATGTGTGAAGTATGCATTGAATGCAGTAGTGCAAATGGTTGAGAGTGAGAAGAGATTAAGTTATAGAGGTGTTATGCTACCGGTCTTTCTCCAAATGGAAAATGATGCAAATCTCCATGCAAAGGCTTAGAGTCTGCAGTGTATTGTCACTATTTATTTTTTTGTTGAATAATACAATGGATCTCTACTTTTGGAGTGTGGGGTTTTTTAATTGAAAGGGTTTTCCCCATGTAAATCTTTGTGTTCATGTCTTTTGCTTCATATTTCATGTTTAATGATTTTGTTTATCGAATCTATTTAATGCTTGTTGTTGAAAATGGTTGATCTTGAAAGATCTTAAATTGCATGAAATTTCCCCTAAGGATTAATTCGGGAAATAACTATGTATGATTTCGCTTTATGGCATAGTACTACGTGATTTTGAGGCCATTTGAAGAAACATAATGTATTGAAGGCTCCTACTGATCTCAGATGCTCATTTTGGGATGAACAAAATTTCCCTTTAGTTGTAACAACCTTGTAGGGTAGAAATTCCCCATACAAAACAACAATTTTTTTTAATAATATCCCTCCAACAAATTCTAAATTCATTACAATAGATTTCCATGACCTATAAAACCAAATTTTAGTTTCATATTTCATAATCATCAATTGTGCATGTGTTATTTCTTTGTTGTCTTATATTGATCATTTCTATTTGTATTTCCTAATTTTATGATGTATGAATTGTTTCCTAACTCATTATACTAGTTGTCTATAGATTAGAATGATATATTATTTATACTCTTAATAGATTGTAAGCTTAATATCCAATTTATCTTAGCAATAGTTAGCACAACTAAAAGAAATATAAAATCATTAAGGCTAGCATATTCTTGTCTTTTAAAATGTTTCTAAAATGTGAGAGATGAAAATCAAATGAAGGGGATACACAAGCATGCAAATGCATAGACAAATATAAACTAAAGTATGTAATCAAATCATGGAAATATCATAAATGAACTAAAATAAATAGAAGATGAGTTAAAAAATATGATGCTTTATCCATGAAATAAGTCTAAATTCACTCATTAGAAATATATCAACATATATGTACTCATAGTTTGCAAGTAAGAATGAATTTAACATGTAAATGTGTATGAATATTATGACCACAAATCATGTCATCCATTGTAGTAAAAAATAAACAATCACTGTGAAAGTGTAAATAATAATTATGAGATACTAAAGAACTGTCATCATAATGTGTAAAAGAAGATGAAACATTCATATCTCTATTCATAGGATCCTCATGAGACGAAACATCAAAGGAACATGAACTTAAGGGCATAGGACTATCATTAGATGTGGGAATAATGGAATACCAAGAAAAATAACATCACTAGTAGCTAATAGTTCACCTCATCATCACACAAAGAATCACCTTGGGATGTACCAAACGTGAATAGGGTTAAATTTATAGCCAGGTCATTTTCAAAGGTCACAAAATATCATTTAATGGCATAATTGGCAATGGAAGTGAAAAAATCATAAAGACACGACACTTATGGTAGATTTCCCCTTGGTATTTTTTTGTATAATCATAATTGTTAAAAACACCACTTGCTTCAAGCTACATAGGTCTACACACACTCATTATCTAGATACTAATGCTATTGTTGTACTAAAAATTGTTGGAAAATTCATTATTAGTGTTCACATAAGTTAATAATGTGAGTTGTTAACATAACTCACGTAGCTATTGTAGATGTGAACACAATTATTTGTTTTTTTATGAGTTGTTAATGATTTGAACTTTAATGCTTCTAAAATGTAATAAAAATGAAAAATTTGGGATGACTAAGGTAGTATCTAAAATAGAATCACCATTCCCTCATGTCACCCATGCTCTAACTTAGGTTTTAGAAGATTCTAAAATGACGTGCCTATTTTGCAATCTAAAAAGAACCAACAAACAACAATATAAACACTCCAAAAGGACACAAATTTATAGTGTAGAAAGCATTGAATGCCCGAAAAGAGTAGAAGTGCCTTTGTTCATTTTCATAGCACCCTTGTAGGAAAAAAAATGCCCTCTACTCTACAACAACTCTCAACTTCTAAGAAAAGTCTTCAAATAACTTCTTCATACATTATGTTTCTTGGACTTGAACAACCATTTTTTTGTTTCATATTCCAAAAAAATCTAATACACATATTCCAATTCTTTATTTTCTTCGAATAATTATTCTTATAATTAATATTTCTTAATTTTAAAATGCATGGACCATTTTCTAGCTCATTATAGTGGTTGTTCATAGATTAGAACAATGACTTCTTTATATTATTTCTATATTGAAAATTTAATATCCAAATTATCTTGCTAAATAATTTGTACAAAGAAGAAAATTTAAGTTCATTAAGAGTAGCATATTTTTATCTTTTATGAAGGTTGCTAAAATGGGAGAGATGAACTTCACGCGAAGGGGATGAATAAGAGTGTGAAGACATAGACAACTCTAAACTATCCTAATCACTTTAAGGTAAGAAAAGTATATAATAAAATCATGCGCAAACATAAAATATGAACTATACCACAGTGCTGAGAGGCATCCTGCGGATTATGTTAATAAATTACAGTAAAGTCCTTAAATTAAAAATGGTTTCACTTCACCATAATATTTGGAGACTGGTTATAGTCGATGATGGGAGATCGCGGCCCTAGGATTCAGGTCTATCTTAAGAACATTTTAAAATCGAATGGTCTTCGATTAGAGGAGAGGACTCGGCAGTTGAGCATGTTTTAATAGTTGTGATAGTAGTTGTTAATATAATGTTCAATAGTTGTGATAGTAGTTGTTTATATAATGTTCAATAGTTGTGACAGAAGTACTCTAGCTTAAACAAAATGTATCCTTTTGATCTAAAAAGCAACCAATCATGTGATGCCACATCAGTGCTCAACTACCCATGATGTGAATGCACAAGTATTGGCACTTTTGTTTTGGCCTTTTTGGACACCTTGAAAAAAAGCATTCTGACGTGGCATCATATTTGCTGATGTGGCCGTCAAACGAAAGTTATAAGCAGGGGACTTGTCATGTAAGCTGCTGTAAAAAAATTGAAGTGATTTGAAATTTCTACGTAAGATTTTGAGAAGTGCGAAATTAGAATGTACAACTACTAGATTCTCTCTGGACTAGAAATAAAAATGATCGTATATTCTGAATCACCAGTTCTGCTCATTGCAGTACACCACATTCTCTTTATCCACATGATTTTATGGAGCTTTTCCATTTTGGGCAATAGCAAAGGGCGCTTGAAGATCAAACCTCACAGTTACAACGAACTTTCCTTGAATAAGGAATGCTTTTATTACTCCCCTGCATTTTCTTACATGGACTGATTTTGTACAACACACTTTCCTTCATTACATAGAAATGCCTTTGGTGTGTTGTGAGCTGTAACCACTAAATAAGGTTGATTTTATTACTTGTATTTTCTTACAAGTAATGATTTTGTACGTTCATACAAAGTGACTTTGCTCTTGGCTCGGCGAAGAGAACCTTACTCTTAATACAGATCTGAAGGTAGTTTTATGTCACTCGTCTTGTGTTGTTCTTGGGTCTCATAGATTGTTGTGGTCTCATAGAAGTTATTAAAATATTTCATTTATAAATGATCATATATTATGAATCATCAATTCTGCTCATTGCAATACACCACATTCTAGGGGGAAGGATTAGAATAGAGAGTTTACTAAGTGGGTTTAAGGGTTGAGGGTAGAGGGCACTTTCTCCGCATGATTTTAAGGAGCTTTTCCTTTTTGGGCAATAGAAAAGGGCGCTTGAAGATCAAACCTCGCAGTTACAACAAAATTTCCTTGAATAAGGAATGCTTTTATTACTCGCCTGCGTTTTCTTACATATTATGATGTTGTACAACACACTTTCCTTCAATACGTAGTAATGCCTTTGGTGCGTTGTGAGCTGTAACCTCTGAATAAGGTTGATTTTATTACTTGCTTGTATTTTCTTACAAGTAATGATGTTGTACGCTCATGCATAATGACTTTGCTCCTTGGCCCGGGGAAGACAACCTTACTCTTAATATAGATCTGAAGGTAGTTTTATGTCACTCTCTATTGAGATTGTCTGTAGAATTTCTATTTTCTCTGGCAAAATGTATTCACTGTAAAACTTCGTAACCAACAACCTCTCATCTTGAAAAAAACAAAGTCATCATTTTTTCTTGTATATTTCTTGTGGTTTGAAAAAAAAAAGTGAAAGATTATTCTCAGCAGCATAGTAGTCAAAAACCATACATGTAACAAATTATGACATCTTCTACGTGCGTATTTTTCTTCACTAGCCATTCATGGCTATCTCAAAAAATGCCTCATTGGCTCTTTACTTACTGTACACTATCTCAACTCCACCACAAATATTTTTATTTGTCTTAATGCTACTACAATCTATTTGGTTCTAGTCAATTATATTACATACTATATAATTCTTATGCCTCTCCTTTTCTCTCGACACTTCATCCTATGCAACTCTAAATAATGTCTTCACACTCTTATCCTCACTACTCCTAAGGCTTTGCAACTAAAGATGAGAACAAAAAATTGATATAGTTGAACTCATGTTGGGGATGGATTGAATAAGGAAGTTGATTTAGAGTGGGTTTAAGGAAGGAAGAACAATTTCAGATCCACTTGATAGAGAAAATAATTATAAAGGTACAGTTCACTTCAATTTTTATTTTTCTACTAATCAGTATAGATATGTTAAGTAGATATAATGAATATTCAATGTAAATATTATTAAACAATTTCTTATTTAATCTTAGGAAATTAGATATCACGTATTATGTGAACTATGAATGCCAATCAAATTTCAACATAGTACCAATAAAATAAAATCAAAGAAATAATATGAAACCCACACATAGGAGAGAGATAGATTGATATACCATAGGAAAAACTCTTTTGGAAAAAATAAATCTTCAAAACACCAAAATCAAGCTTCAACCCTTTATAATATCAAGCTCCAATCCTTCACAAGAGATCAACATTCTCATTCAAACAAAAAAAAAATGTGTCAAATATATCCTTCAATATTAGTAAACAACCATTATTGCATTCCTTATGAGACTAGTCCAAGAATAAATTAGATCCACATGTCTCTCTCTATACTCCCTAGTATCTCTAAAGAAGTAACACAATCCTCTAGGTGTGTATATCAAGGTTCACTCACAATGAGCATGCACAAGATAGAAGTCTAACCTTCATTCTAAGCCTTGTATTTATTGGCAAAAAAGAAATAGTAGTGAAAAACTATTTTGTAGTCACCCTTAATTAGTGCACTTAGGTGACAGATATAAGCCAATTTTGAATCTAGAAACAATATTCATTACAACCTGCAAGGAAACTCAAATGTTCTCTAATCCAAGTGACATATATGACTTGTCTTCATGTGGCCCCTATTTAAATATTTTATATAATCTATATCAAATAATTAATTATATTTCTCCAATGTGCCACCCATATTGATTAAATTTATCCAATATACTTTCCACATTCAAGTATGATTATATTAAGCCATGTATGAAATTTATATAAGTTGATTATCAAATCATAACTTTGCAGTTGCAAATATGTTGACATTGACTTCAACTACCTAAAAAATATAGAATTAGAAAATATAATTAGGAGAATAATTTGTGATTATAATGCTTCATATACATAGTCCTGAAAATGGCATACGTTAAATTCACCACCAGTAATTCACCGATGGAAAATTCACTGCCCACAATTTACCGTGGGAAAATTCATCACCATGACAAATTCACCGCCAACAATTCAAAATTCAAATGAACAAATCTAAGATGTCATAACCACTATGTGTCTTTTACAAGAGCACTAAAACTCAAATGCATATTGTTTCTGATACTAAGAGAAAACATCTTATTAGTAGTCATGGGTATTATGGTTATCAACTTATTTTTACCATCAATAATAATGCATGCACCATTTTCAAATTTTACAGTGTGGCCTTTTTGCACCAGTTGACCTACACTTAACAAGTAATGATTTAAGCCTGGTACATAAAATACATCACCAATATATTTTTTCTCACCTTGTCTTGTTGTGATTAATATCCTCCCTTTCACCATGACCGGTGCAATTGTATTATTTCCCATCTTGACTTCAAATTTGGTGGACTCATCCAAATTTTGAAATATCTCTTTATGTCCTATCATATGATTACTACACCTGCTATCAGCATACCATTTTTCATCATTTATTTCCTCCTTTGTGCTACATATTAGAATGAAATATCCTTCCTACCCTTCACCTTCATTTTCATATTGGGCTTCCTATTTAATTTCGTCTACAATCATTTTTCTACATTCAAATGCAAAATGTCCATACTTTTGACAGTAATAACATTGAATTGATGATTTATCATACCTCTAAAAACCTAGATACCTCTTTTCTGAAAATTAGATCTGCCTCTGCCTCTTTCTTGAGTGTAACTACAATTTTCTTCATCACTTCTATTGTTTCTTTGACCTCTCCCTCTTTGTATAAAATATCCTCCTCTTCCTCTTAGATTTCTACCTCTTCCTCTTTGTGTAGAAGATGCTTCTAGTGCTGCTTTTTTTTCTTTCATGGATACCTTACTCTTGAAGGCTATCTCTAGTGGCTCCTTAGATTTATTTATTCTATGCTCATGTGTGTGTATAATGATCCCATATGCTCATCTATAGAAAAATTCATTAGATCTTTTGATTCTTCAATAGCTATAATTATAGGATCATATTTTGCAGGAAAACTTCTTAAAATATTTTCAACAATTTTTTGGTTAGTCATAACCTCACCATTTGATTTCATTTGATTAATTATCCCCATTGTATGAGTAAAGAAATCTCCTAAACTTTATGTTATAATAAAAATTATATAATTTGAAACAATCATGTTAGCATCGCTATTTAAAATATGTGGTGATGAAATTAAATTGCGTGTCACTAAAGTAATTATGCATCATTGTATTTAAACCAAAGTGTATCGCTATATAGTGACACATTTGAGATGCATCACTAAATTTATTAATAGCATCGTTGTATCTACAAACACAAGAAATTAGGAATCTAAAGAAAAATTCATCAAATTCAATCAATATAGCCCTCCTAGCGCCAAAATGTGACCATAATCATAGTACGAAAAATATATACTAGATACAAATGAATTTAAAGCCTATTTAATCCCCTAATTCATGATCCTAATAAGATTTTCAAAATTTCAAAGACTAAGAACCCATTAAACTAACATGAAGAACATGAAAACATAATGAAAATCTACTTTAATCCCTCAAATCTTATCCTATTGGGGGAGTGGTTTCACATTGATGTGGAATGGTGACCCTTTCCCAATCCCTTGGATAATATGATCTTGTTTCAATCGATTCTATTGAAGAGAATCGATGAAAATGATGAGATGTGTGTGAAATATGATGCAGAACTAGTTCAATATTATGGAGATGTGTTCTAAATGCTAAGATGATTGATGAAATGGATGCAATCTATGCTAAATGTAAAAAAATCTCAAAGATGAAATCCATTTAAAGAAAACTATACTAGAAAATGGATGCAAACTATGTTAACATGGAATCCATTAATGGATGCTTAAGCTAAATATGGATGAATATTAAACTAAATACTAAAAAAGAGCTCAATGTGGATGTAAGTGAGTATGAATTTTAATAGCATAAGTTTTTCTATCAAAATATGGTTCCATTTCTCTCCAAATAGTGACCTATTTATAGGAAATTAAATGAGAAATCAAGGGCTCAAATTGATTTGGTCAATCAATGGTCAAGATGAAAAAGTAGGGTGAAACATGCATCAAGGATTCTCATCAATGAATGAGAATCAAAGATCACATGGATCAATAAAATATCAAGGGATAAGAATAATTCAAACAAACACACTTTGTAACAAATTTCAAAGTTTGTTACAAAGTTTATTTGAAAGAAATCGTTCCTTTTTTGGAGCCAAATAGGAGAATATTCCTTTGGAATATTCCATATGCAAGTGGATTTAGAGGGGAAATTAGTGATTTAGTAATTAAAACTAAATTTAAATGTGCAAGATGGAGAATAATAGGATATCCATTAAATAATTTATTTATTTAATGAAAAGGGAGATCAAATTGACAATTAAATCAAATAATAAAGATTATTTAATGAAATAAGAGGAAACAAGGTTTAAATTAAATAATTTGATTTATTTAATTAAATAGGGTGAAATGTTAGTACGAGAGGGGTTGAATTAACCAATTAGGTTAATTAGATTAATATGTGAAAATGAGGCATTTAATTAAATAACTAGGTTAATTTAATCAAACAAGCGAAAAGAAGATGGGTTTCAGGACAAAACAATGTTAATATATCAAATTCAAGTGTGTAGTTTCATTCGGGATATTTTTAAGTGTCTACATTTACACATACATGTATTAATGTATTCATTGTTTCTTTTTCTTTTTTTACCTCTTACAAAGGTGTCCATTTTTAAATCTAATTTAATCATTATACTCAAGAACAATCAATATGCACACAACAATTATATTTCTAACACCATCATTATTATGAAATTAGCATCGAATGAACAAGGTAAAGAAAATGCTCTAGTAAATTTGTTTCCATAAGCTTACCTAATTAGTAATTTATATATTTTATGCAAGCAAAAATGATATCTACCAAATTGCAAGCTAAATGCAGATGTTATGTTTTGCAGTGGTGTGTGTGTGTTCTAGATTCCAATTTTGTTTATCTTTTTCCATTCGGCTAAATACTCCTACCTCAACCATGTTCTTGGTCTTCATCTTGTTCCTGCATTTCCACACTTGCACTTTGCAAATTTTCATCAGTAACCATTAACCAATGCTCGAAATGAAAAGATTCAATTTCATATCATAACATTCATCTTTCAAATTCAATCATATGAATATAAATATATTCAAATGCCATCGAAGTCTTAAATTTATCACAAATCAAAACTGATAAATTTCATTTTCCATAAATATTTAAATAACTTAACAATTATTAAATACAAGCTAAGTGTTGATACGTGACATTATGTCCAAACTTATTGCAGAAATTAAAAAATAATTAAAATATGGGCACCTTTACATGCATTTGGTTCTCTAATAGGTAGTTTGTTAAATTTTTCCTTTGATTCCAAACCTACTTGCCATTACTCTTCTTGTCTTCAATATTCTTTTGTCAAGTTCTTGTTTTTAACATTTGGTCTCTCATCTGCTTTTGAACTTTTACCTTTTTCAAACCCTAATCCTCCTTTATCCTTGGAATCCTTTTGATTTGCAATCATCTCATCAAGTATTGTAGAGCTCTTCTTGAGTTTGTCTTCTTGAATCTTTTCTTTCTCCAAATCGAATCTAAGGGTCACAACCTCTTGTTCAAGCTTTGAGCATTCATCAGATTTTTCTTTCAATTTGGCATTCAAGAAGTCTTCAACTCTTTTACCTTTTTCAACTTGTACTTTCATATTGGTGATAGTCTCATGATTGCTTAAGCTTCTCATTTGTTTCTTTTATTTTATTTGTATCCACTACCAATTTTGAATTGCTGATATTGCATCTAAACTATTTTAAAGATACAGTTCCACTAAAGCTCAAAATACTAACTTAACACACTTCATTCTTCTCCTTAAACTTAATTTTCACTTCTCTACTCTGAAAATCGTGCACACTTAATTATTTTCACATCAACATACATCACCACACAAGGAATCAACCTTGTATACATATAGCAACCAACCAAAACATCAATTAGGTTAGCCTAAACATGTACCATGCAATAAATCATCATTTCAGCTCAAAATTCCATCATACACACCTTGCAGCTTAAAGAAAAACTTGTGACACACATCAAAATAGGTTGAAAAAGACCTATAATAGCTCCCATTAGTCCAATCAAAACTTCCTTTAACTCTGCATGGCCTCAAACCTTTTAGATCAGCTCTTTATACGTGAAGCAACAAAGAGATAACCAACTTACACACACAAATTGACACGTGAAACTCAAAACCATTTTCCACATAGACCAAGGATACTTTGAACACCTACAAACACTCCCAAAAAACTGCATAACCAAATATTCTTCCACGATGGAATGCAGAGCATTCCAATCAGATACACTACCATAATTACATTGGCACTAGAAAACTTGATACTCTGTCAAAGCTATTTTTGACATTGGAGGATATAAAGACATGGATTTTATATTTAGATTCTTCCAACATCCATAATCATTACCTCAAGACCACATCATAACCAAATTCTTCAAGGTGGAGAAATGTGGACCTCAAAATTGGCTCACTACATACTGAGAAACTGTATTCTGGGACTTAGGAAAATAACCAATCATCTAATCATCACCAGACCAAAAATTATGCATCTATGATATGGATTTCCATCACCACAACCACTCATGCTCATCAAAAAAAAAATCATCAATGAAAACACCATATATCCCTTGCTCATGTTGCCAACAATCTCATCAATGACAAGCAAAATTTTAATAGTTTCTAAGACAAATAGTTCTATGAAGTTAGCTTGACAACAAAAGGATGGAAATAATGTTTAAGATACATGTTTAACCCCCACATAAATGGAACTTTATCTTAGTTTTTGATTACAAATTTCCTATATAATCACCCCAAGATTCATATAAAAAAACATTTTTAAGTGAAAAAAGATACATCAAGAGACACCCCCACTTTCCATTATTCTTAAAAATCACCCCCAAGATATTACAATGTTGGTACTTTATGATTAGTGCATTTACAAAGCCTTTTCCAAGATATGATGCTCAATAGAGTCACAATGACCAAAATTACAAATTTTGATACAAAATGAACTAGAGAAAAAATATGAAAAAATTAGCCATGTAGATGTTTAGTTCTCTTCTATAGCTTTCCAACACCTATTTGTTTCCGAAAAATGGAGCTTTGGAGCAAAAGTTATGGCTTGTTGAAGAAAAATGCAACAACATCAACTTGAAATATCTAGTAGAAAATGGAAAAATTATTTTCAATACCTATATGGATGGAAAGTGATCATCTCTATCTTTCCAACAATATCTTGTTTTCCAAAAATAGACACCATGGAAAAAAACTTATCATTTTTTTTAAATGGCTAAATTTAGCCTTTAGTGACAACCCCCTTAGAAAAATAAAAGTTTGTCAGAAATAAAATTCATCTAAAATACACAATTTTTATTTGAGAATAGGGATTTTTGGGCCATCTGAGTGCAATGGAAAGGTTTGTTTGGGATGAAAATATTTTTACAAAAATTTGTTCACCAACTCTAAGTTGCAAACCCTTATTTGCTATTGTGTCTTATAGTGGCTAAATTGAGTGAAAGAAAAGTTAAATATGAATTTCTCAAGCCTCTTGGATGAAATGACATAGTAAAAAAGTAAAAAATGCTATCATTATAGCTAGAATAGCTATAATCACCAGGTATCACCAAAAACACACATGCAAATATAGGATTAATAGATCTTCATAGTTCCTTTATGATTCTCCAAATCATATTAAATGCAAGAGAAGAGCATACAAGAATTTACAAAATCATACAAAAAACTTCAATCTCTTAATCAAGAATCCAAGTACCTCAATCTTTCAAAATCTAAGCTCTAATACCATGTTAGAAATCTTCAATAGATTTGATAACCAAGATGTTTTATGAGAGAGATAAGCTATAAAACTATAAATGAAATAACATAATTACAAAACCAAGATTCCAAGAGATATAAAATGTCAAGATGACAAGATTGCATTGGGAGCTTAAAGAAAATTTGTAGAATAATGATTGCATGCATCAAGGTGCATGTATGTCAAAGTATGCAACAATGGAAGAGAACGAATATACAAGCTAGGTAGTGAGTTTATATAGAACTAATAATATGATGGAGGTGGCAAATCCAACCAATACGAATTAACCACCAAAAGTGGAAAGTGTTCCATCCTTTAAGGAAGGGGACACCATATCTCCTTGTTATTAAATGATAAACTCACTTTATTATCCTAAGAAAGCTTTATAAAAGTATAGGAAAAAACCTAGGACTGAAGGGAAAATAAATTAATCCACTAGGAAAATAAAAACCTACACCAACACTTTGCTACCATAAACCTGAAGAAGCTATTGCAAGCCATCCACAATAAAACTAAGTGTAGATCTTTTAAACCTATTAATAGTTTGGAGACTAGCTTATGCTTATGTGGTGATTAGAACCAGTTGAGAAGTGAATGCAACATTAGCTGGTTAATGTAGATCACATTATCCAAAATGAAGGTGAGATCGTCAAGTGTAGTGAAATGTGTTGAAATCTTCAATTATTGACTACTGATCGAAAAACAAAGAAAATCTACAAACAAAACACACAAGTAAAAGTTTTTTTGGTGATCCAAGATTTCTCTTATATTGTAAGATGCTCATATATAAATTTGTAATGAAATAGTTTTTATAAATTACATTATAATACATTATATAATGGTATTCCTTCATTTAAAGTACATTTAAATGAAATTCAAGTGTTATTGGATTTTGCATGGATTTTCCATAATTTCCAATAAAATAACATTAATTGAAAGTGGTCACTTCATTAGAGTTCCAAAAAAATACATTTTAGAAATGGTCCTCAAGTGAGATAGACTTCCACCCATACAACTAATTTAAGGGGGAATACAAGCTCCCTAGTGTTCATAAATATGATTATAAGTGACTTAATAAAGTAAGCAAGTAATCATGGTCTAGCATGAAACATGTGATTTAATTCACTTCACACTTTTTAATCTTTATTGAATTGGAAAAATCTAAATCTATGTAACCTCTAATCGTTCATTTTCAAATACGAAACCTCTAGCTTTATTCACTTCACACTTTTAAATCCTATTTAGTACATCATAATATTCATATGAATCAATTACAGATTATTTATTAGATTTTTTGGATTGTGAGGATTTAATAGACTATCTTTGACAAAAAATGTCAAAATTTGAAAAGTGTTGTCTATTGTCTTAAGTCATCTATGTTAAGGATCCAATATTTTTTGTTTGTAGGTCTAATTTTGTGCACTAATTTGAGCATGTGATGTAAGGATCATATTTCATGAAGATGCAGATTGTTAAGTCCTACTTTCTTTGATCCTTGATATCTAAGTACTTGTAAGGAATCGTAGTGTTTAGAAACACTTTTGACAATTTACTAAATTGAAAGGGTAGAGTTATTAACTCTTAGTCAAACTCCTAGTGGATTAAATTTTAAGACACTAAACAAAGATTCAAAGACAAACTTATCTAGAATGATGTGAGAGCTAAACAAAGGAAGGGTAGAGTTATTAACTCTTAGTCAAACTCCTAGTGGATTAAATTTTAAGACACTAAACAAAGATTCAAAGACAAACTTATCTAGAATGATGTGAGAGCTAAACAAATACTTCCTTTAAGATCTTAGATCTAGATGTTCTTTATTTTTCTTATATTTTAAAATGATTTCAAATGAGTAAATGAGTGTGTCCTTAAATACAACAACCAAGTGCACAGATTAACATAAGTGCACAAAGTTAGCTTAGAATAGTTAATGATATGATTAACAAGAAAACAAATCTTAAATTGATTTTCTAAAATTTAGGTATCAAATTTGCAATTGTGAAATCGTCTTAGACTAACTTTGCATTTGCAGATTTAATCCAAAGTGGAGAACAATATGTTAAAGGGTCATGGATAAAATTATTGGAATTTTAGTGGTATGATAGGCATTGAACTATGAACTAAATTTTATATGGATAAATATACCTATATACTAATTATTACATTTATAACATCCAAACCAAAATAAATCCAAAATATAAGAAAAAAAAAAAGACATTAGTATGAAATTTTCACCATTACAATATTGTAGAAGAAACTCAATTATTTTTTTTATTAAACCCATATAAAACAAGAAGTCACATTAAAAGAGATCTTTAATGACAAACTATAAATAAGCCATCACATAAAAGTAGAATTGATATATGCCTCTTATAACGCATGAGATGTGATTGAATTTTAACAAGTGTGTAAAACCCTTAATGAGTGTGTTTATCTTATATTGATAATGATAATAATTTTTATTATACACCACATCTACTAAAAGATTAAAAAAACTTTGAAGCAAAATCTTTTGAACAAATATGTTACAACATTAGATTATATCTTGAAAGAAACCATGTGCATGGTTGCAAAAAAAATTGTTTTAATTTATTATATTGTGATAAAGAAGAACTACATTTTTTTTATGCACTATATTAGGACAGTGATGGTTTTTTTACCTTTAGACTAAATTATCTAATGGAAAGGAATTTTTCATTAAATTATATGATTTAATAATGCATTTATTTTAAAGTACAATGTATTATTTAGATTTCTTCTTTAGAGTTGGATAGGATGAAGTGTCAAGAGAAAAGGAGATGCATAAGAATTATATAGTATGGTTTTTGACTACTATGCTGCTGAGAATAATCTTTCACCTTTTTTCCCCTTTCAAACCACAAGAAATATACAAAGAAAAAATGATCTTGATCTTTTTCTTTTTTTTAAATGAGAGGTTGTTGGTTACGAAGTTTTACAGAGAATATTTTTGCCAGATTTCCAGACACCTGCAACACAACGCTGAAATCCCATAATAATATGATTTATAGATTGAAATAATTCACCAAACAACTATTTTTTAGAAATGCTTTTTTCTTAAATGATCACTAGTTAAAACTTCAATCCTGCCTGCCTCTTACATTCTACTAGATAGAGACAAAGAGAAAAGCATCTGAATATGTAAATATAACCGAATTGTACAAGCTGGCACCCAAATCTTACTTTCTGGCTTTGGCAATAACAGTGTCATCTCTACCATTGAGATCTATTCAGCTCAAATTTCCATTCCATGTATCCCTTTGAACTAGTCTTCTGTCACTCCTGAAGATGAAGAATGTATAAGCTCACACAAAGCTTTTCAACTTATCAAAAAAAATTCTCTATGAATATTGGAGAAACATAATAGTTGCTAAAAGTGGAAGCTATATTAAAATTTAACTAGAAAATATTACCTTTACCCATGGAAGCAGTTGCAGAAATACCACCTTGCACAATCTTGAGAAGAGAATCATAATAATTAGCACCAGATCACTTCTGATGAGCAAGTGTATCAACTCCATTCTTCCTTTCCTGCCTCTAAATCTGCTGCACATATGCCAAAATACCCCTCTGGGCATAATCTCTGGCAAAACTATCAATAACCAGTGAATTGGCAAGGAATCCAGCCAATGTGATGAACTGCCAACAGAATCCCATCTGGGCTATCTGTGGAATGATGTTTTGCATCTGCTCATCGTTCATGCGAGCAACATACCAATTGAAAGAAGGTGAGAGATTGTAAGCCAACATAATCAAGATGCTTAGATTTCACACCTTGTGCAAACTCCTTGCATTCCACCAAATCAGGGCTTGAGGTCTCCATCCAAATGAGATCTGCATGGGGAAAGAGGTCCAGCCTCTCATAACAGCAGCCTTCACAGAGCCTTGGAACCTATAAAACCCTTCTCTAGTCCTTGGAAGATCCCAATCCCAAAAAACATTAGATACTCCCAGTCGTTCAACCAGCTCTCTGGCCTCAAAATGAGACAGAGTACCAACCTTATCGAACCACAGATTGATCCTGTTACTCTTCTCGTTCTCCTGGATGTTCATGTTCCTAAGGGCATCCCCCACAACCTCTGACAACGGTCTCAGATTTGCCATGACCATCCATCTGTCTTCCATCTTGCCATTTGCCATGGCCTCTCCCAACACTGCAGCCAGAGGTTTACCCTTAATCCTCGGGTTGGTGATCCCCAAAATAAAAGGACGGTCCCTCCCATCAACATTAGTCTGAATCAAGGTTGCAGCCATAGCATCATTTGTAGCCACCACAACAGTCTCCACACCCATTATATCAAACTGCAACCTATTAACCACCAGTCAATTAATTAGAACCAATATATTGAAGAACAAAATCTATTACTAATAAATATTAAGTAGATAATAAATACGATAGAAGATGTGAATATGTTCCTTTAATAATAAAGGAGCATAGAATTTTGAAAAGAGAAAGATCATAATAATTAAAATGAACACATAAGGGCTGAACTAAGAGAAAACATTATCAAAATGCGTGTGATTTAAAAAAGAATTTAGTTAAAATAAAAGAAGGATGCACAACATAAGACATATGAAAATCAAAATACAAAATAGACACAAGATCATGATTGTGAAAAAAAGAAAGGGGAATAAGAAAGGAAGGTGAGAGCCACAATAAGGATTAAGATAAGAGACGGGGGTTGAAAGGACGAGGAGACTATAAAAGAGAAAGGAAGGAAGAAGAAAAAAATGGGGCATGATAGACGATATCAAATAGGGGTTGGAAGTGGAAGAGGGATAGAGGAGAGGAAAGCAAAGAAGGGGGAAGCAAGATGAGAGGGAGGAAATCAAAAGGAGAGGAAAAGAAAACAAATTGAGAGGGTTAGAGAGAAAGGGGAGGGAGGGGGCAGAGATGGATTAAGAGGGATGGGGGTGCATTTGGGAGGAGGTCAATAAGGGGTTCCAAGCTGGGCTAAGATGCCATCCATCGTCATAGTTTAGATTGGTGGGATGGCCTTTGATAAGGATGGCTTCAAGGAGTTTTCTCTTGAAGAAATTATCTTCCTTAATCAAAATGTGGGTATCTTCAAAGCAAATGTGATGTTTGGTGTGGGAGGAGTGTTCGGCTAGGGCCGATTTCATGATGCGATCATGTTTGATATCGGCATCATGTTCTTTGATCCTGGTCATGATGGAGTGACCTATTTCTCCAATGTAGGGGATTTAGGGAGGGATTGAATTGCACTTTCAATTTCGATTGAAAAATCCACCTTAGGAATGGAAGGTGGAGTAAAGGCAAAACTTATTCCTCGTTTTAAGAAGTTTAGGGTTAGAGGTTCAATATGGGCCTTGGAGAGGTTGACAACCAAATTACTCTCCCAATCTTCGATGAAGTGAGGGGGAGAAAAATTACGAATTGAGGAACAATTAATGTCATTGAATTCCACGTTGCGGGAGGGAAGAGGGTTGTCAGACAGGGGGAAGCTCAAGGGCAACGTCTATCCAGCCCCAGGAATGCACTGGGGCATGGATGTTGCATCCATGGATAGATGTTGCCAACATTACATGCACGTACCATCGTTTTCAGAGCGGGATTTTGGAAACTGCGTAATTGTACACTGATGGCAGACATTGTTCTACGGGCTGCATGATTTTACCGCAATGTTGTGTTAGAAATAAAAGTATTATTTATTATATATTACTATTATTAAATAATTTAAAAAGTTAAAATTTAAAAACTACAATTTATGTTTTATTTTTGTTCAATTTCATTATTAATTTTAATATTTTTTATATTTAATTGGATTGTTAAATTTTTGTGATAATAATTTTTTTTAAATTAATTTTTTAATAATATTTTAAATTTTATTTTGTATATAAGAAATAAAGAAAAATTAATATAGACAGTGTAAATATATTAATCATGTTATTTAAGTATAATAAAATTTTATACTTATTCAATCACTAATATTCAATCTTATATTCTTATCAAAATTAGTGATTGAATATTATAAAATCTTATCAAATTTGAGAGTAAAAATATTAATTCAAGAAAATCAATACATAGTTATTAAAGAACATGAAAAATATGGTTGCATTTATCTTCAAAATATTTAAAATGTATTTATTATATATTATATTTATATAATGTCAATTTACTTTTTAATATTTTATATAATTTAAATTTAATTAATATTAGTGTTGCATTATGGTAAATATATAATAGTATATATTTTATATTTTTTGATATCTATAATGTATATTTAATTTAATTTTTAAAATATAATTATAATAAATATAATAATAATATTTTAAAAATTAAATTTAAATTATATAAAATATTAAAAAATAAATTGACATTATATAAATATAATATATAATTAATACATTTTAAATATTTTGAAGATAAATGCAACCATATTTTATGTAATATAAGATTTTGATAGTAATTATGTGTTGCATTTATTTAATATTTTTTAGAAACAATTGAGCATCATACACAATCTAAATCCAGAAACAATTGAGCATCATTCTACATGGATTGTGGAAATATGTTATCTCTTAATTAACAACAAATTTATAGTAGAAATTATTAGATACAAATATAAAGTTATTATAATTAATAAATAATATATTTGTATATAATACAAATCAAATTAATATATAAATATATGTATTATTATATATTGCATTATATTTATATATATATATTTAATTTCTATTATATAAAAATATATTATGTATTTTATCTAAAATAAGTTCTTAGGTAATAATTACTATATGTATTAATGCATGGATGCCCCTGTGCATCTAATTAGTTCTTAGGTAAATGTTAAAATTAAAATATTTATTTTTAGAGTCATCCATGCATCATCCATGGATAATACATATAGTTATTATTACCTAAGACATATAGTAACTATTAGCTAAAACATTTACCTAAGAACTAATTAGATGCACATGGGCATCCATTCATCATCCATGGATAATACATATAGTAATTATTACCTAAGACATATAATAATTATTAACTAAATTTTTTACCTATAAATGCAATCATATTTTCCATCAATTATATAAATATGTATTATTTAGTAATTATGTGTTGCATTATATCTACATGTTAAATTAATTTGTATTAATTGTTAATTATAATAATTTTATATTTGTATTTAATAATTTTTACTATTAAAAAAAAATATAATAAAATATATTTTATATTTTTTATACGTATAATATATATTTTATATTTTTATACGTATAATATATATTTTATATTTTTTGATACTTATAATATATATTTTATATTAATTATATATTACATTATATTTTTATTTGAAAATTTATAATATAAAATATAATATATAATAATAATATTTTAAAAATTAAATTTAAATTATATGAAATATTAAAAAATAAATTGACATTATATAAATATAGTATATAATAAATACATTTTAAATATTTTGAAGATAAATGCAACCATATTTTCCATATTCTTTAATAACTATGTTTTGATTTTCTTGAATTAATATTTTCACTTTCAAATTTGATAAGATTATATAATATTCAGTCACTAATTTTGATAAGAATATAAAATTGAATATTAGTGATTGAATAAGTATAGAATTTTATTATACTTAAATAACATGATTAAGATATTTACACTGTTTATATTAATGTTTATTTATTTCTTATATACAAAATAAAATTTAAAATATTATTAAAAAAAAATTCAAAAAATTATTATCCAAAAATTTAACAATCCAATTAAATATACATTAAAGTTAATAATGAAATTTGAAGAAAAGAAAAAAATATAAATTATACTTCTTAAATTTTTGACTCTTTAAATTATTTTATAATAGTAATATATAATAAATAATACTTTTATTTCTAACGCGCTCAACATTACAGTGAAAGTATGCATGGAACCATGTATACTTTCACCGTAATGCTGAGTGCGTTAGAAATAAAAGTATTATTTATTATATATTACTATTATAAAATAATTTAAAGAGTCAAAAATTTAAGAAGTATAATTTATATTTTTTTCTTTTCTTCAAATTTCATTATTAACTTTAATGTATATTTAATTGGATTGTTAAATTTTTGGATAATAATTTTTTGAATTTTTTTTTAATAATATTTTAAATTTTATTTTGTATATAAGAAATAAATAAAAATTAATATAAACAGTGTAAATATCTTAATCATGTTATTTAAGTATAATAAAATTCTATACTTATTCAATCACTAATATTCAATTTTATATTCTTATCAAAATTAGTGATTGAATAAAATTAGTGACAATCCAATTAAATATAAAAAATATTAAAATTAATAATGAAATTGAACAAAAATAAAACATAAATTATAGTTTTTAAATTTTAACTTTTTAAATTACTTAATAATAGTAATATATAATAAATAATACTTTTATTTCTAACACAACATTGCGGTAAAATCATGCAGCACGTAGAACAATGTCTGCCATCAGTGTACAATTACGCAGTTTCCAAAATCCCGCTCTGAAAGCGATGGTACGTGCATGTAATGTTGGCAACATCTATCCATGGATGCAACATCCATGCCCCAATGCATTTCTGGGGCTGGATAGACGTTGCCCCTCAAATATGCCTCTCAGCCCTGTGGTATAGTTCATTTGTGATGTTTGCACATGATTTTATTATATACTTTTCTTACCTTAAAGTGATTAGGATGGTTTAGTGTTTTTTGTCTTCACATTCTTGATCATCTCTACCATTTTAGCAACCTTTATATGATTTTATTATATACTTTTCTTACCTTAAAGTGATTAGGATGGTTTAGTGTTTTCTCTCTTCACATTCTTGATCATCTCTACCATTTTAGCAACCTTTATAAAAGAAAAAAATATGCTACTCTTAATGAATTTAAATTTTCTTTATTACCAAGATAAATTGGATATTGAATTTGAATTTAAATTTTCTTTATTATCAAGATAAATTGGATATTGAATTTGCAATATAGAAATAATATAAAGAAGTCATTTTTTTAATCTATAAACAACCACTACAATGAGTTAGAAAATGGTCCATGCATTTTAAAATTAGAAAATATAAATTATAAAAACAATTATTGGAAGACAATAAAGAAATGGACATGTGTATTAGATTTTGTGGAATGTGAAATTAAAAATTAGTTGTTCAATTTCAAGAAATGTTATGCAAAAAATATATAATCTATTTGAAAACTTTTCGTAGAAATTGAGAATTGTTATTGTGTAGGTGGCATCGTTTTCCTACAAGGATTCTATGAAAATGCACAAGGACACTCCTCTTTTAAGGATCTCCTCTTTTGTTCTTTACACTCTTGCTCTTTTCAAGTACTCGATGCTTTGTATGCTATAAATTTGTGCCTTTTTGGAGTGCTTTATGGTTGTTTGTTTATTCTTTTTTAGCTTGCAAAATAGCCATGTCACTTTAGAATCTTCTAAAACTAAGCGGTGTATCTTTATAATGTTGTCACTTTCCTAGCCAAGTATGCCATTATGTGATACTTTTTGTGGCTTATGAAAATGACCTAGCTATAAATTTAACCCTATACACATTCGGTACATCTCAAGGTGATGCTTTGTGTGATGATGAAGCTCTATTAGCTATTAATGATGTTTTGCTTGGTATTCCATTCTTCCCACATCTTATGATAATCATATGCCCTTGAGTTAACGTTCCTTTGATGTTTCATCTCATTAGAATCCTAAGGATAGTGATATGAATGTTTCATCTTCTTTTACACATGATGATGATTTACATTATGATGATAGTTATTTAGCATCTCATAATTATTATTTACACTTTCATAATGATTGATTTTTTTGTGTAATAGTGGACGATTTAGACTTATTTTATGGATAAAGTGTTATATTTTTAACTCATCTTATATTATTTTTAGTACATTTATGATATTTTCCATGATTTGATTACATACTTTTATTTTATATTTGTCTATGTATTTGCATGCTTATGCATTTGGTCTTCACTTGATGTTCATCTATCACATTTTAGAAACATTTTTTAAAGACAATAATATGCTACCCTTAATGATTTTGTATTTCCTTCAGTTGTGCTAACAATTGCTAAGATAAATTGGATATTAAGCTTACAATTTATTAAGAGTATAAATAAGCTATTGTTCTAATCTATGAACAATTAGTATAATGAGTTAGGAAACAATTCATGCATCATAAAATTGGGAAATATAAATAGAAATGATCAATAAAAGACAACAAAGAAATAACGCATGTACACTTGATGATTGTGAAATATGAAACTAAAATTTGGTTATGTAGGTCAGAGTAATATTTTTCAATGAATTTGGAAGTTGGTGGAGGGATTTTATAATAAAAGAATTTATATTGTGTAGGGTTCATTTCTACCCTACATGGTTGCTAAAACAATGTACAAGGGAAATATTTTTCTTTACAGTGTTCATGACTGTATATGCTAAAGTGAGAGCATGAACTTGGATGTTTTTGACGAGTTTATGACACCTTTCTAACACCTTTCTTCTTCACAAACCTGCATACAAAAAACTACAAATCACACATGCAAAGAAGAGACAAGGGTTAGGGTTAGAGATTAGGGGTTTGCCTTAGTCAAACCCCATTTTGATAATCAAATCTAAATGAGAAAAACGGAAGGAAAGATGATTGAATGATGAAGCAAATACCAAAGCTTACCAAATCATCTATTGAAGATGTCTACAACATGCATGAATCAGATCCAATGGAGGTTGCTTGAGATGCCTTGTGCTTGAATGCTTTCTTGGGAAGTTTTGAGTGTAAGAGTGTTTGTCAAGAAGACTGAAGGTAAAAAATGAGCTTAGGAGAGGTCAAAATGAGGATAAAAACCCTTACTTATATATGCTAAACCCTATTATTCCTGAAAATGACTTACGATAGGCCAACCTTAGGGTTTTGGGGGCAAAATTCCTGTTAGTTTTTATTTTAATTTTGAAATTTATGCCAAAAGGGACTAGGTCGCCCACAGTGGTGACCTAGTCCACTTGGGCAATTTCAAGTGGTGGTTGGGAATTAATTTGTGTTTAATGAAGTTTATCAGCTTTGCCTCCCAAAACACACTTAAGTCGGGACTACAAGTACATAAAGGGGACAAATTAGAATAGAAAAAGGGTTAATTAGGGGTGATAAGCCTAGATAAGTGTGAAAATGCATTACAACACTTTCCAACACTTTGTCATAAGGCTTAGAAAGATGTAAAAGGGTGTTGTTTAGATGAATTGTGTTGAAATAGTCTTAGAAAAGTGAGGAAATGTCACAACACTGTTAGGTTATTATTGAATTGTAAGCTTACAAGATTGAATCAAGGTAAAACAAGATCAAAATCTAATGGAAAAGGCCAAAACGAATGAAAATGTGCTAAGGTATACACTTTTTGGCGACACAGTAATGAAAATATTATAATACACTTACAAAGTCTCCATGAATACTTTTGAAACATCAAGCTCCTCTATGCATCCTCCATGTGTCCAAGAGTGTATTCATACATCTCATTCCATTCTTCACATATCCACTCTTTAGAAGAGAGCTCAATACAATAACAAGCAAATCAAAACTGCCAACTTGTGACTAGACAACCTCAACCATTAAACCTGTTCTTGATTTTATAGAATCAACCTCAAACAAAAAAACCAAGTGGTAAGGTAAAACCGCACACTTCAGAACCATGAGTACACATAACCATTAACCCTAAAATTTACTTTTTGGTACTTAGTTTCCAATTATTAAAAATAATTTTTGCATGTGTAACCCAAGCATAAAATAGCTGGAACTATTGTTTAATACAAATTTACAAGTGGTCCCAAATAAATATTTAATGTGGCTAAACACATCTCGTAATGATGCACAAAAATAATTATTTATTTTACATAATAAAAATGATTAATTCTTATGCTTGAGTGTACAACACCCATTCTTAACAAATTTATGTCTACTTTAGATTCACATGGTTATTCTTACTTCAGTAGAAATTTGAATTCTTTGACAAATTTCATGACTTCAAAGCTTGTGAAAAAAAAAAAAAAATTCTAGATGTAGGTAAAGATACTTTGCAACAACAATGGTGGGCACATGCAAAAATATGGGGGACCAAAAATGCCACTTTTGTGCCCCATCAAATCTATAACTTGAGCAAATTATAACATGTTCTTGTTGTGACTCATTAAAGTAATAACACAAGAACATTATAACACGCTCGAGTTGTTACTTATTAATGCAACAACAAAAAAACACTCTTCATTATGCATTTTCCATTCTTCCTATGGCTTGCAAACCCTCTCAAGTGTGCTTGTGTTCCTTCAAAGTTGATTTTGCACCAAAAACTTTTCCAAAATGCTGCCAAGATTCCAAGGAGGTCAAATGAGTAAGTATTTTTAGTTTGTAGTGTCAAATTTGTATTAAATAGGTAGATTGAATTAGTTTATCAATTAAAATTTATTTAATTTTAGGAGTTGATAACTCACCCCCAAATATTCAAAATCCCAATTCACCTCATAATGAAATCCCTCATGAATAAAAACCATAACAAAAACCTCCTACAATTCTTGTCAGCCTCCAGGAACACAACAAAACATATCAAGGAAAATTGAAAATAATAGAAAATAACTTGAGGAGTTAATTGCAAGGTTGAAAGATCATGCAAGAACAAACTCCCATAGAACCACCCTTTCTCAATCATTGCAATCCATAGTGTCTCATGTAGAATCAGTTAGTGGGAAAATAAATAATTAGTATGGCAAGAAGCAAGAACAAAAAAAAAATATTTAAACAAATTATTATATTAACAAGTTAAAGAAAAAGTTTGAAATATGACTTGTGTGCACTCTTTTTCGACCCACAAATGAATCAAACCTTACATGATGCATGAAAGAGGTTCCCTATCCATTAGTGCCACCACCAAGGGATAATGAACAATTTGTGGGATAGGTGGTGGATGGTTTTTTACCATCCTCCATGAAGTTACAATGAGGTACAACAATATTTTTTGAGGAAACTCTTTTTTGAGTTATTTCTCAATAAAATCCTAATTTTTTTTTACATGCTAAAGTTCCAAGGTAGAGGTGGGGGCACAAATTTACCCACACCAGGCAATGATACCACTCACTAGACCAAACTATGAACATGTGGCTATCCTTATTTTAAAGTATGTTGTTGAGGTGGAGACCTTGCAATTGATTAGCTTGCTCACTCAAAGCCTTATACAACATACTAGGACTCTAGTACAAGGTGAGGCAGGTGAGTATTCTAGATGTCTACTTCCAACTCATTTATGTCGATCTTGTGGTTCACTCTATGTTTATGATCCTGATGATAGTCAAGATGCATGCACCCAAGACACATCTACAACAAATTAGATGGTCATGATAGAAGCTCTATTGAGTGATACATTCAACTTTGATAGTTAGGTAAATGTCAACAAGTTCATTTAATTCAATTTATTAAATGTTATGCTAAAATGTAAGATTAACTAAATTAGTGAAAATTATTATAGTAAAATTTTATGGTCACAATGTTCACCCTACTTCCAACAGTCCTCCACCTCCCTATTACATGATGATGTCGAGTGCAGAGATATGTAACTAGTAAAGAATTATAAATATTGCATGTGAATAGTTGAGCCTTATATGAATGGCATTCTTATAAATCACTTTGGTTGTTGAATAGGTTAATGTTGAGACTTCAATGTCAACACCTGGTAGTGGAGGTGATCATCAAACTTTCACTTGGGTAATACAAAGAATTTTTAATTTTAAAATAAAAAAATGTAAAATAATGCTAGGTAGTTTTGGTAATTGAATGATTTTGTTTCATTTTTAGGTGATTTAGATAGATACTCCTCCTAATATTCATATGATAGTGGAGCATGGTGTTGTTGAAGCAGTAGCAAGTTCAATGCCTTTGATAGAAGTATGAGGCAGATTAGTAAATTTCACATTATATTTGTTGTTTTATATTTCTATTATTAAAAAACTAAATGATATTCATTTGTAGTTTAATTTCTATCTAGATGATTTTCATAGGGATTCACAGCTTCAGATCATGAGTGTGCCCCTATTGTGGATGAATATAGTGATTAAATGTATGCAGTAAGTTATTGTCTTTTATGCCATTCTATAATTTAATTTATATATATTAATGCCTATATTGGTTATTGTATTAGGTGGAGATCCATGAAACTTTAAATAGGAGTTTGAGTGAACAAGTCCAAAGGAGACCACCATTGTATGCATCTTCAACCTCTCAACATTCAAAGGTAGCTTGTGATCTCTTTCCTTCACCTAGAGGGAAATGACTATGTATCAAGGTCCTTTTTGTATGTCTATATGGATGTTTTGAACATATATTTTGTATTACATATATGTGACATTGTATGTCCATATAGATTTGGTGTAAGCCTATATGGCTTTCTTATATATATGTTATACTTTTATCAACTATAATGGCGTATGCCTATACAAGTTTTTGGTTAATACAAATCTTATTTATCAATGGTGTCCATATTTGCATTATAAATGATTAATTGAATAAATAGATAATGAACTTATGCAACTATAAATAATTAATGTTATCCATATTTGCACTATAATTGATTAAATGAATAATTGGATAAGGCTCACTTTACCATCTGGATTGCAGTATGGTTGCATACTTGTTAGGACTAAATATTCACAAACTAATATTTCTAAAATAGCTTGTTGATACCCACTTGTTAGTTAGTATCTACCTTTAATATTGTCTAGCTTGACTTCCCCTACACCTTGAAGTTTAGATATCCATGTGACTACAAACATTAGTGATCACAAGTACATTCAAGTACCCATCCATCCTTGCACATTTTATCCTCTATCAATATTGTCATTTGAGAAACTTATCATTTCCTATTTCACTAAATTAGGTGAGATATTTATAGTATGGACCCCTATCCTCTTGTTGACCAATCACTATTTCAAATTTAAAGATTTATTCCTCCTACCCACATTTCCTTCCTCTCAATTAAATATATTCCTATATTGACCAAAATAATTTTTACGACCTTGAATTCAATCCATGGAGGAGACTAGTCTTTTTGTGTAGATCATGTAGTCATAAGAGTATATAGGTTCACTAGGTTATTATATAAGATTCTAAGAGTGTTCCTACCATGAATATTTTCCTTATAATTCCTATACTAGTAATATATAATAAAAATTTAACATGGAACTAACAAAGGTAGAGCTACATTCTACTCCCTCTTATATAGCTTTTTGTGATGTCAACGCAACAAAAAATAAGACTATGGATATCATTCATGACATAAATTTCAAGAATTCAACTTCTTTCCTTGACCCTATCTATCATCCAATACTCCTTGAACATCTCCTTGATGCTTGGAGATGCTTCAAACTGGGTCAAATTGTCCTATATTCTCTCTATTTGTTGCACAGCTCATCAAACCTCCCTAGATATTCTCCAAATACTCATAATTGCATGAAAAGAAGTTATAACTACTCATTCAACTCTCAATTGTTGGAGCTTCCTCAAACTTGTCAGCAGGACATGTCGAAAATTCTTAGAAATGATTAAATGCCCTGATAGGGTGTGGGAGATTTGTAGTGCATGCATTCACACTTGTTTTGATTTAGTAAAGTCTCCTTAATTCATATACCTTCCTCAAATATACCTTGCAATACCCAAGTTATGCCTGACTCTACTATATTCATGTCTCTTGCATTCATATCCTTGTTAGCTAGCATGCAAGTGTCATAGTATGGTCTGTGAATTTTTATGTCTTCTTTTATCCTTTTTCTAGATTGACCTCTTTTCTGTCACTACTAGGTCCTCACATAAAAATAAAAGAAAAACATTACTTCATTTTCTCATCTAAGGCCCCTAAGGTTTAAAATCCCTACCAAACTATCACCTTTGTCTACTATGTTGTGATTGACCTATCCATTTATCATTTTTTTCTCTATCATCTATTGTTTATCAAAAATAATATATGAATGTCTTTACTATCCTTCATGTTTTCCATGGTTTGTAAGGATTCTTCTTACTATATTGCTTCTTCTTCTTCTTCTTTTAAGGGACAGGGTCTTAGAGCAGTATTGAGAGAGTATTTTATTTAATGAAAAGGATATAGTTGTAGACTTATCAAGAGTAAGAAATATGTCTATACATTTACCATCAATGCATAATAGTCACCACAATAAACATGTTAAATTAATACTAGATGATAAGAGGTAAACTATGTTTTCAAGAGAAGATAGGTAGAGACAAAAGACAAATAAATGGACAATGCAAAAGACTACAAAATAATATGAAAGGGAAGTGCAAGATTTTGTAGACACATAAAAATGAGCAAGGCCTACAAGCAACATTTTACCACCTTTCGTCCTAACGTGATTATGACATTGTAATTATGTTTCTAACCCACATTCAACTATTAATTAAATAATTTATAATTATTTAATTAATTCATGATCCTTCATTCTTTATGATTGTTAAATAAATAAATCTTATTTATTTATGTAATATGTCACTAATTATCAAAGTCTTCTTATAATTAAATAAAATCCTCAATTCATTTAATTAATCCTTATCATAAATATCCTCCTGATTATTAAATAAATATATTTTAAATATATTGATTTAATATGTCACTAATTCCTAAATCCTCTCTTAATTAAATAGATTCATTAATTTATTTAATTAATTAATTGCCTCTTCTAAATTAAATAATTATTATTATTAATTATTTAATTGCCTTATGTGACATTTCTTTATTTTTAAATAAAACAATTTATTTAAAAATGTCTCACATAGTTAACTAATTCTTCTTTTAGTAATTAATTTCAAAAATCAATTACTTATTATCTCACAAAATCCATATTTTGAATTAATTTAATTCAAAATGGAAAGATTCTTCTACAAATCAAGTAATTTCTAAAATTACTGATTTGCTAAAATCTCATCTCCTTATCTTCTGATTTTTACTAATTTCATCTCATTGTCACGTTTATTCTCCACCATTGATTTAATTACTTAAATTAAATCTTGTCCACACATTTGGGGATTTTTTCCCTAACCCTAATTGAGAGTTGTCATTTTGAATCTTAACCATTGATTCTAGGGCATTTCTCAATCTCTCATCTCATTCGTTCGTTCAAGATTGCATTTTCTATAAAATGACAATCTTGATCTCATTTTCGGGATCGATTATTATTATTTTTGGTAATCTCATTTATTGTCATCTCTTATTATCATATCATCTTTAGGCTTATTAATAACTTGCATACTAGAATCAAATTTCTATCTTGCTTAGAGTTTTTAAATAAATCCTTCAAAGTTTGGCTTAGGACTAGACATTTTGGAGTTTGCTCACAAATCTGAGGGCATCCATTATCACAAAAAATATTGAGGAGGTACAATGGAAGTGAATCGTGGAGGAGAGAAGATTGGCTGAGACTATTCTAGTTTCATTCGTTTTCCTTTTATCTCTAATTTATTTCATTGTTTGTTGGATTTGATTTAATATGCATGTTTTATTAGACTAACAATTTCTTTTGCAGAAATCCTTCATTACAGAGTTATGGTTTTGTAAGTTGTTGACATAGAAGAAAATCCAAAGAAGGTATTTAAAACTACACATGATGATAGTCATCTCTATGGTTTAAGTAATTCATGAAGAATTGAAAGGACAACCAAATAGGGGTACCACCTGGCACACCATTAGAAACTTAGTGTCCTAGTTAAGAAGTCACTTTGATCCACATCTAAAAATGATTAATTATCAAATTTAACATCCAAATGACCAATGAATTACTATTTTTTTCATAGGATATGATCTCAGCTTACTTTTAGTAGTATATCTTTGGGTTGCATTTTCGATCATGTTCAGTGTACCTATGAAATAGTGGATAATTGGTAATCATATTTTATGTTCTCTAAGACTAGTGATTATTTTTATAATTGATGTCACTTATTTAGGATATGTGCCACTTATGTATAAATGGAATACTATTGCATTAAAACACCAAGGTCATTTAATATTATTGAAAAAAATAGTACGAAGAAGCCTCATAAACCATGTAAAATCATGAAGGATAGTCAAGACATTAATATGTTATTTTTGATTAAAAAAAATAGAGGATACATAAATGAATGAAAAATGGATGGGTCAGTCACAACATACTAAATAGAGGTGGCAGTTTAGTAGGGGTTTTAAATATTAGGGGCCTTAGATGAGAAAATGAAGTAATATTTTTATTTTCTTTTTATGCGAGGACCTAGTAGTGTGAGCAAAGAGGACTGATATATAAAAATGATAAAAGAAGACATAAAATTTCACAGACCATACTATGACACCTGCATGCTATCTAATAAGGATATGAATGTAAGAGACATGAATATATTAGATTCAGGCATGATAGGGGTAGTGAAAGGTATATTTGAGGAAGACATAAGAATGGAGGAGACTTCAATAAATTAAACAAGTTTCAAACTTGTGCTAAAATATCTCTCATGCCCTATTAGAGAATTTAATTATTTCTAAGCATTATCCATATGTCCTATTGGAAAGTTTGAGGAAGCTCCAATAGTTGAGATTTGAATGAGTAGTTATAAATTCTTTCAATGCAATTATGAGCAATTAGAGAACATCTAAAGTAGTTTCATGAGTTGTACAAAAAATGGAGATAATATAGTGTAGTTTGTCCTAGTTTGAAGCATCTAGCAGATGTTCAAGGACTATTAGTTGATAGATCTAGAGTCAAGGCAAGATTTTTTTTCTTGATTACATTTATGTCATGAAGGACATCCATGGTCTTATTCTTGGTTATATTGACATCACAAAAAGGTATATAAGAGGGAGTAGAATGTAGCTCTACCTTTTTTAGTTTCATGTTAAAATTTTATTATATATTACTAGAGTAGGAATTTTGAGGAAAACACTCATGGTAAGACCATTGTTATAAGTTTGTATAATATCCTATTGAACCCATATACTCTTATGACTATGTGATCTACACCAAAGAACTAGCCTCCTCCATGGATTGGATTCAAGGTAGTCATAAACATTTTGGTCAACATAGGAATATATTTATTTGAGAGGAAGGAAAGTGTCGGAATGAGGAGTAGCTTTATAAATGTGAAATAGTGATTTTTCAACTAGCGGATACTATAAATAGCTCACATCATTTAATGAAATAGGAAATTCTAGGTTGGTCAAATGATAACATTGATAGATGATGAAATGTGCAAGGATGGATGGGTACTCGAATGCCCTTTTGTCCCTAAGTTTTATAGTTGCATGGCTATCTACTCTTCAAGGTGTAGGAGGAAGTCAAACTAGACAATATTAAGGGTAGATAATAACCAACAAGTAGGTATCAACAAGCAATTTTGGAAATATTATTTTGTCATTATTTAGTCCTAACAAGTATGCAACCATACTACAATCAAAATAGTAAAAGTGAGCCTTATTCAATTAATTAATTATAGTGTAAATATGGATAACATTTATCATTTATTGTTTCATGAGTTTATTATTCATTTATTCAGTTAGAAATTTATAATGCAAATATGGACACCATTGATAAAATATTTGTATTAACCAAAAATCCATATAGACATACATTATTATATGTCAATAAATGTATAGCATATATACAACAAATCCATATAGACATAGAATGTCACATATATGTAATACAAAATATATGTTCAAAAATTCCATACATGCATACAATAAGGGACCCTAAAACATAGTCATTTCCCTCTAGGTGAAGGAAAGAGATCCCGACCTATCTTTGAATATCGAATGGATGGAGATGTATACGATGGTGGTATCTTCCTAACCTATTCACTTGACATCTTATTTAAATTTTCCTATACCTCCACCTAATACAATAAAAAGTATAGACATTATTATAAAAAAATTAAATTATAGAATAATATATAAAAATAATAATAATTTACCACATACAAATAATCACAATGTTCCTCTACAATAGGGGCACACTCACGATCTAGAGTTGTGAAGCCCTATGGAAACCATCCATATAGAAATTAAACTACAAATGAATATCATTCAATTTTTTAATAATAGAAAGATAAAGTAATAAATATAATGTGAAATTTACTAATCTACCTCATACCTTTGTCAAAGTTATTGAACTTGCTATTGTTGCAACATTTCCATGATCCACTATTATATGTACATTAGGAGGGGTATCTATTTTCATCATTGAAAAATGAAACAACATTATTCAATTACCAAAACTACCTAACATTATTTATATTTTTTATTTTAAAATTAAAAATTCTCTATGTTACCTGAGTGAAAGTTTGATCAACACCACCACTACCAGGTGTTGATGTTGAAGGCCTGACATTAATCTTTCAACATCCAAAGTGATTAATAATACCATTCATATAAGGTTCAACTATTCATGTGTAAATTTTTATAATTCTTTACTAGTTACATATCTACGCACTCAACATCATCGTGTAATTGGGAGGTGGAGGACCATTAGAAGTAGGGTGAACACTTTGACCCTGAAATTTCATTATAATCATTTTAATAATTTAGTTAATCTTATATTTTAAAATAAAATTTAATAAATTAATTAAAAGAACTTGTTGACATTTATATGACTATCAAAGCCGAATATATCACTCAACAGATCTTATGTCATGACCATTTGATCTGTTGCACATTTATCTCGGGAACATGCATCCTAACTATCCTTAAGATCATAAACATAATTTGGCCCACAAGATCAACATAAATGAGGTGAAATTGGACATCTAGAAGACTCACCATCCTCACCATGTACTAGAAGCCTAGTATACTATATAAGGCTTTGAGTGAGTGAGCTAATCAATTATAAGGTCTACACCTCAATACTAGCCTTCACATCATAAGGGATAGTCACATGCTCATATTTTGGTCTAGCGAGTGGTCTCGCTTCCTAGAGTAGGTCAACCTATGCCCTCACTTTGTCTTTTATGAATTCCCCATCTCTACCCTAGAACTCCTACATATAAAAATGATTTTGGATTTCATTAAGGACAAACTCACAATAGAGCTTCCTCAAATATTATTGTGGTACCTCATTGTTATTGCATAGAGGATGGTCAAAAACCATCTACCACCTATCCCAAAAAAAATATTTATCCCTTGGTGATGGTACCGATGGATAGAGAGCCTCTTGCATGGACCATGTAAGTTTTGATTCATTCGTGGGGTAGTGAAGAGTGCACACAAGTCAAATTTCAAAAATAAAATCTTTAACATGTTTATATGGTTAATTCCAAAAATTGCATCGTATGCAATTTCACATTCTATAACCTCCCCTTTAAATTAATTAAATTCAATAATGTAATATCCCCTTTTCCTAACATTGATATTTTTCATTAACCCTTTCATTTTCAGCCATTAAAGTGAAATTTTGTTGCAAATGATCACACAACATGTAGAAATCTATGCACCACACAAATGTCTCAAAAATATTCTAAACTACATAATAGTTTGGACGTTACGCTTTTCACCTACTTGTTAAGTGTAACACCTATGCAGCTTGTAAACACACTGAGAATGCCCCTTTTCATGTTTATACCCCTTTCAAACCTCTTATTCTCTTAGATATTCAATCTATCTCATTCTCTAGCTATCATTATTTCATTATTTCTTTCCCATTCTCTTATCTCAAGTTCTTACACTCTCTTTATCATATCCTTTATGTTCTTTCTCTCTACGCCAACACTTTTTTATATTCTTGGCACATCTTGGATGTTGCATTCTCTTCCTTTCGACATCACTATCTTGCTAAAGGGAGGGTAACTACACTTTTTTATACTGCATTATCTTTTTTTACTCTAAGTGGCATATTGTTATTCTAGCTTGTCTATCTATTCTCTTTATCTTTTCATTTTATTTAATCTCTATCTATCTAGCTATCTGTGCAGGTGGGAACACCCACATGGGGGTTTGACCAAGGCAAGCCCCTAAAATAGCCCCAACCATTTTTTCATCTTCGTGTGTTTAGGTTTTGAAGTTGTAGCTTTATGGGAGTCTTCATTTGTGGAATTCTTTTGAGTTTCCTTTCTTCATTTTTTTCCATTTCCTTTCCATCTAGTTCAGTTTGTGTTCATTGTTGCTCTATTATTATTCTATAATTTTCTTGATATTTTAGTATTGGATAGTTAGCTGGTTCTTTGCATTATTTCTATGATAAACCCAACTTTCAATTTGTATGAGACTACAATGTGCCATAGGGACATCCACATGTCACACTATCATCCTTGGTTGAGAGCTTGTTGGTTTGTCCAAAGAACCTCTGCAACTTTCTCTTTTAGTTTCTAAAACTCTTATTTTTATTTCACATAAAACATAAAATATAGTTCAAAACATCCTTGTTCATCCATTATGTTCACTTAAGCTTAGATCCTTGAGGTAGATGAGGAACATTCACCCTTTGAGATCATGTCATTTTGAGGTGTCAAATTTCCTCCTCTACATTTTGGTGAACATAGCGTGAACTGTCCTAACCCTTAATTTTTTTTAAAAAATTATTCTCTCTTGTTTGGACATCTATTGGACCAAGTGTTGTGATAATTTTATGAGTTTCACAACCCAGCCTACAAATTTTTTGCACATAGTTAGAAGAAGTTTTTGGCACTTGGGTATGGGTTCAAGGAGATAATTTAGTCCACCTCATTTAGGTCATGAGTTTGAATAGTTCACTACGTGACTATCATCTTGTTATACCCCACCTTTTATTTCTATTCATCCATCCATCGACAAAAGTTCAAGAAAATTCTCAACCAAGCACTCTTTCTGGCTCTTCTTATCCGATATATCATGAGTCTACTCTCAATGTCCCCTTTGAGCAAGTTCAATCTTTAGAAGAGAAGCTTAAAGAGGTTGATGATTTTATAAACAAAGAAAATACATACACTCAAGTTTCTCCTCTCATCTTTTATTTGAGGGATCTTCTTATCTCAGACTACAAAGGCCTTGACTTGCTCTAAGGGATAGCTAACATAATAGAAACTAATGTCTCCTTGTACACTTTAGTCATTAAAAATCCTTAAGACATCCAATTAGATATCATTGGTACACAGTTGTATCTATCTATGTCAAAAGTGTATGTGCACATGGTAGACACTAGTCCTTTTATACCTTCTTTCACCACTGTTGATATTGCAAACATATGCCCTTGGATGTTCCTATAGTTGGAGTGAATTATGTCTCTTTGGGGTACACGATCCCTGTATCTGGAACTTGAACCTCCTCCACCTCAATTAGTCAAAATCCTCCATCTAATCCTACCCTAAATTCTTTCTTACATAATATGGAACGGATGGAATCACAATTAGCTAGTCTGGTCGAATCTCCCTCTTAATCCACATTGTAACCATACTATCACCATAGTCCTTTAACCCTCTCCATTCTAAATTTTCCCATACCCTAAGGGGTAGAAATCCAAAGTTTGATAAGTACAATGTAAGAGGTGACCAACAGATCCATGTCTCATCATTCATTGCCATGTGTACCGATTTCCTCTATCAAGATGCTTTGTTAACTAGTATATTCCATGATCCCTTAAGGATGCTACGTTGGAATGGTACTTATCACTTCTTGAAAATTATTTCTCCAGCTTTGATCAATTGGTTAATCAATTCTTATGACAATTATATGTGAACATTGGGTTGAAGATCACTTTCACTGATCTCGCCCATTGTAAATAAGGGGCTCATGAGAATGTATCTGATTTTATTGCCCACTATCAATCCCTTTTTTCTCAGATATCCTATGCCTTGCTAGATTTTGATGTTCAACATGTGTTCGTCAAAAATCTATAGCTAGTTTTGAGAGAAAGAGTTATCTTGATGAAATACCCTTCATTCACCCATCTATGTGGTAAATTGAGAGATTACTAGCAAATGATGAAATAGTATGGGGGTTCCTCCTCATCCTCTTGTCCTAGCAATTTGTTAGTCATGTTTACTTATAGGGAGCCTAAAATAAATAAAGTAGTAGTGAACGCAGATTTTGTTCCTATTGAGAAGCACACCATAGGATGTAATAGAGTGTTTACAAAACTATCTAAATCCTATGCTAATGTTCTTAAAAAATTATTTAAATATGGTTTAATCACTCTCCCAAAATTAGATCGTTGCTCAATAATAAACTTTACCCTAGCAAGTATGATGCACAAAGGTTTTGTCAATACCATTAAGTCCCTAGTCATGATACTAAGCATTGTGTGTGTCATAGTGGTACCATCCATCTCGATCGTAGGAAATAAAAATCATTTGTAGCCAGGCCTAATAGCTAACTATATATCTACACAACCATTTCCTTCTCACTCTACCAATCTAATAACATTTGCTTCTTCATCTTTTGATCCTATCCATTCTAAGTATGTGAACAAGGTCTCATCCATTCCTATTTATCCTTTGAGTCATGTGGAAAATATTTCTAACATAAGATTTGTACCACATGAGCTATCACTTAATAGGGAACCTTCTCCACTTTACATTCTAGCTCAAGTCAATGGTTACATCATGGCAAGTGTTATGATTGACCCCACTAGTTGGGTGGATGTCATTACGAGGAAGACCCTCTTTATCAAAAGTTTACACAAGGAGAAGCATGAAGAGTTGAAGAACACGCTATGTGCTCATGATGGTATATTTGTCCCACCCATTGGTTCCATTTATTTTCCAGTCCTTTTTGGGCCTAAATCTCTTCATGTTCCATTTTTCATGATTCCTAAATCTGACATGTTCCATGGCTAGTATCCATGAATGTGGTCACTTTATTTATCCACAAATTCTTAAAATTCCCTCATGACGACATAGTGAATACTATTTAGGACACTAGATACAAACCACTTGTGTTGCATGGGGGCTTCTCTCAAGATCATTTCTAGCCTGCTCATGTTAGACCTTTATCAACCCATGAAGAATTATTTTGCAATGCCTATTATAGGTACACAATAGGATTTGTGGCCCATAATGCTACCTTTCTGCCTTCTTCTCATACTATTTCTATGAAGGCCTTTATATGCATGCAATAATGTGCTTTGTCTTCCACACTATCCTCTTTGAAGGCTCCAGACAAGCATACTCCCACACATGGACCTTCTTCTTTTGCTGGGATTTCACAACTTCCAGTGGTGTCCTCTATTCCTTCTATAGTACATAGCACAAGAAAAGGAAATGCACCTTGTTGAAGAAATCTAAACCAAAAATATTCCAACTTCTAGTCTTTCCCATAGTTCCCCAACCCACCCTGTAAGTTAAGGGGAAGCATGCAAGTGGTGTTAGTCCTTTTTCTATTATTCTTGCATCTCGGCCTCTAAGGCCTCCTCATGTTCCTCCACCTACTTCTAAAGTATCCAAAGGAAAGGATCCTATGACTAAGACCCTCACATCTATTCTCATGCATCCTCATTTCCCTCCTCAAGGGTCTACTCTTTCATCGACAATGATTATGAAGACTTGGTGTAGTCATGATAGGAGGGTTCCAGAAGGAACAATCCAAGCCATGCAACAATGATTCAACACAGCGAAAATAACATGAAAAATTGATATGTGAACATAAAATATCATTGAGTTGATAATCATACATGCAACATAGGCCACAAGGATGAATATCCAGGGCTCATAGGCCTACGTCAAAGGAATTCAACAATACAATTGGCCAATAGTTCTTATTAAATTCCCCTAAAGTGTTTATGTGAAGTTTTAATGATCCTAAAATATCTAACTTAGAAGTTATAACTAATTATCCTCTATAATGATTACAAATTCTTATAAATATGCTTCTCAAGCTCCAATATATGTTTGTGATGACCGAAAGGGTTAATAACCTGATGAATGCTCGAATATGAATGTCGGCCTCAAATTCTACCACTTCATTGTTTCTCAAGTTGACCCCAAATTCTCTAACTAGTAACTCAGTGAAATTTTGAGAGTGATAATTTCTAATAGATTTTTTGCAAATGATGTGAAATTTTGGAATGTGATAGATATTGATATGTAGATGCTATATCTAGATTTGTGATCTAAGAAATAATGAAGTGGTAAAATGTGGAATGAACTACTAAATACAATGCAAGAAAAGAAGCTTTTTTTTTTTGATACAAGATTACTTTAGAACCATGGATGCTCTTGCATTAGACACTTGGGGTTGGAAGAAAATTGAGTCCCTAAATTTCCAAGGTTAAGAGGAAAACCAAGATGATCCACCTCATCCTGGGATATCCATGATGAATCCTCCATTGGCCTTCCTTTCCATTTCACAAGATATTCTTTGTATTGTTTGTTCCTTGTGCTTTTTCTAGTTCTGGTATCCAAAATCTATTCAATTTCCTTTGGTTCCTAATCTAGTCACAATTCCTTCAAACCTTCTTCATCACTACTACCACTTGACTATCCTTTATGAAACTCATATATGTCTGCAACATTGAAAATAGGTGATATACCCAATGTCTCTAGTAAATCCACTTCATATGCATTTCTAGAATCAAACTTCCTTAGTATCTTACATGGTCCAAACTTTCTCATATGTAACTTATTATATGTACCAATTGGAAATATTTCCTTTCGCAAATATACCATCACTTCATCTCCAACAACCGATTCCTTGTCTCTGGTGCTCATATTCATTCTCCTTATACTTACCATTCATGTCTTCTAAGTGCTTCCAAACCTTATTATGCAATGTATCCATGAAATCTACAAACTTTTCTGCCTCTATGCTCCTTTTACTCTCCATACTGATGTCTCTTAACTTTGCCACTCCTCTAGGATTTACTTTGGTAACAATCTAAAATGGTGTCTCCCCTATACTCTGATTCGCTAAATGATTGTATGCAAACTCTTCCTATTGTAAAACTATATCCCAACTTATTGCCTTATCTCCAACCAAACATATCAAAAAATTTCTTAAACTTTTGTTCACTACCTTCGTTTGTCCATTCGTCTGTGGGTGATATGTTGAAATTAACTTCAAATTTATCTTCATCTTCTTCCACAATGTCCTCCAAAAATATCCAATATACTTGGTGTCTCTCTCTGAAACAATACTCTTAGGTAATCCATGCAATCTCACAATCTCTTTAAAAAATAAGTCAACAACATGCACAACATCATTAGTCTTCTTACAAGAAATAAAATGTGTCATTTTGAAAAAATTTCCACTACAACCATAATAGAATCATAACTTCTCTTTGTTCTCAACAATCCTAATATGAATTTGAAAAATATTTTGAGCAGCAATGGGAGAGCGAGAAAGAGGATTTTAATTTTCTCTTGGTCAGCATCGGGTAACTGGTTCGAAGGCAGTTGGCTTTTCACTAGTGGGAGGCTCTTCTATGGTTGTGATAGGGGAGATGGTAGGTGAGGAACAAGGGGGAGATTTTTTCGAGGACTCGGGCCAGGGGAAGTGGGGGGTCCCAGGAGAAAGGTGAGACCTGGAAGGTAAGTGTTTTTTTGGCCCTAATCTGAATGGTGGTGATGGTGGGACTAGGGCCTTTGGAAACCTAGAAGTGGAGGAGGAGGCGAGGGACAGGACTGGGGAGGATTCAAAAAGAAGATGGTCTTCACTTTTTGGCACCAAGCTTGTTGGTAATTCCTCCCTCCCTCCAGTTAGTAATATTTTGGTCTCGTTCAATGGAACGTTTGTTATCCTTGTCCCTAACCTGGTCATAGACCACAACATTTCTTTAATGGCTTCTTCTTTGGTGGGAAAATTTATGGGTCTGAATCCAAATATTGAAGTGGTGAGGGAGTTTGTTAGAAATAAATGGAGAGAAAAAGGTCATATTGAGGTTGTGGCCTTACCCAAAGGTTTTTTCTCCTTTCTTTTTTCCTATGAAGAGGATAAGATCGAAGTGTTGTGTGGTGGCCCCTGGGTGATTGGCAAGTCATCTTTGGCTATCAAGAAATGGTCCCTGAAAATGGACTTCTCAGAGTCTTCTTTTGAAGTCGTGTCAATGTGGGTTTGGCTTCCAAGCCTTCCAATGGAGTTCTGGAATGAAGATATTTTAAGAGGAATAGCGAACTCCTTTGGAGAACTTTTATCCATAGACACCATGACCTCGGAAAGGAAAAGGTTGGTCTATGCAAGGATTTGTGTGGGTATCACTCAATCTACTAATTTGCCGTCTTCAATTCTAATAATATTGAAGCTTGGGAAGTGGATTCAATCTATTGTGTTTGAATCTCTCCCCTTTGTGTGTTTTAACTGCAAAAAAGTTGGACATTGGGCTAGGAAATTCCCTTTCAGTGTTTCCAAACCCAAAACTAAGTCAAGTACTAAAGAGATAAAATTTGGAAGGAAAAGGTAACAAAGAAACCTTTGGAGGAAGAGAATAAGGAAGAGGTGAATACATTAGAGGAGGGTCAGGACAGGAATAAGGATGATAAGAACTCCAATTCGGAGGAAATAAATGATGGATACCCTTTACCTGATAATTTTGGGGACAAATTTGTTTGTAGTCAGAACAAGAACCCAAATTTTTGGGTACCAAGGGAGCCCTGGACAAGGAAGAGAAGGAAGATTTTGAGAGCACATCAAAGTTGGATGATAGCTTGAAGGCTGAAATGTAGCTCCAAGACAATGTATGTCAAAGCTTGGAGAAGATTTATTGCAGTGGTCAAGAGGAGGTAAGTAGGGTAAGTAATGATAAGGTCTCTATAGCTTCGGAGGAGAATGTTTCTCTCTCCTCACCTAGGGACAACTCTCATCGTTCCCCAGTAGTTGTGAAGGATACTTTTGAGAACACAGAGGAAAATAGGAAGTTAGGGAATGCCTCGAGGTCTTCCCCAATGATTAATGTCCAGCAGATGATTTCATGGATGGGAAAGAATTTATGGTTCTTGAGGACCTTGAACTTGATGAGGATAGCTCATATAAAAAGGAAGAGAAGAAAACAAACAAGAAAGGGGGTAATACTTTGGGGATTTCTACTAGAAATAGATCGAAAGTGGATTGTGGAATCCAGAGAAGTTCAAGTAGAAAATCAAAAAGATGGCATAGGGAGCACGAATGCAACCAAAACATTGCAGATGGACCCAAAAAACCATCCCAGAGATCTATCAAATCAGTACTCCACTAAGAAAATGAAGTTCATGTCTTGGAATATCAGGGGGCTAAACAACTCCCACAAACAAGAAATTTTACATAATTTTGCTAGGGATCATAAGCCTAATATTCTTATCATTCAAGAAACCAAAATTCCTAAAGAAAGGGTGGAGAAATTGGAAATCTTTAAGAATAATGGTGTTCAAGGTAGGAGCTCGGAGGGGGCCTCTAGGGGGCTTGCAACTTTTTGGAACCAAAATCATATACAAGGCACCCCATTTTGGGAGGATGCTAACCATGTTGCTACAAAATTTAGACACATTAGGGATGGTTTTAGTTAAATTTTGTCTAATATATATGCCCCCAATGATAGGACTACCAGAATAGATTTTTGGAAAAGACTTGAAGCTTTCAAGAGTAGCTTCCCCGATGAGAATTGGATTGTGATTGGAGATTTCAACACTTCCTTGCTTGATTCTAAAAATGTTGGTGCGTCTCAAGTTCAGATGGATAGTAAATTGGATTTGATGGACTTTGTCAACTCTCAGTACTTACATGATGTGGATCTTAAGGGTTCTATGTTCACGTGGACTAATAGGAGGGCTAGTTCTGACCTCATCCAAGTGCAGCTTGATAGGGCGCTTATTTTAGATAATTGGTTGAAGGCTTACCTTTTTTCTCTTACCGCTCTCTCTAGGACTGGTTCGGACCATTATCCTATTAGCTTTGTGGCTGATTTTGTCTCTGGTAAGAGAAATTTTCCCAATAGATTTGAAAAAAGGTGGATGTCTCACCCTCAATTTTCTATTTGCATCTATGATTGCTAGAATATTAAGGTTAGTGGTACTGCTATGTTTTGTGTGGCCAAGAAATTCGGGGTGGTTAAAATGAATGTTAGGCGTTGGAATAGAGAAGTCTTTGGTGACATTTTGGCTTCTAAGATAGCTATCTAGATGGATCTTAAAGAAATTCAAGATAGGATTCAGAAGGATGGCTCTGAGGGAGATCTGTTACCTAAAGAGAACGAAACCCTTACTAAGTATCATGCAATCATCTCCAAGGAAGAAGAATTTTGCAAACAAAGATCTAGGTTGGTCTAGTTGTCTTTTGGGGATAAAAATACAAGATTTTTCCACATGACTATTATGAAGCACAAAGTGACTAATTGAATAACTCATATTTTGAAGAATGGTATAAGAATTGAGGAGGAGGATGAGATAAGGGGTGAAGCTATTCAGTTTTTTGGGAACTTGTTATCTAGTGAAGGTAGTCTGGACTTGGAAGCTCAACAAAGCCTTATTGATGTAATCCCTAATATTCTGAATGAGGATCACAACAAAGCTTTGATTGCCATCCCTTCCTTGGATGAAGTTATAAAGTTTGTGTTCTCATTTGAAGGTAATAAATCCCTTGGGCCTGATGCCTTATGATTTTCTTTCAAGCCTTTTGTGAAATTGTGGGCGAGGATGTTGTGAATATCATCAAAGAATTTTTCGAAACCCAAAGATTGTTGAAGGAACTCAACTCCACCTTTATTGTGCTCATCCCTAAAATCCCGAGTGCAGACTCTTTTGAGCATTTTTGACCTATTAGCCTATGCAATTTTGTTTGTAAAATTATATCTAAAGTGGTGACTACTAGGATGTTGGGTATCCTCTCATTGCTCATCTGCCCTTAGCAGAATGGGTTTATCTCTGGAAGACAGATTATGGATTCTATAATTACTGTTCATGAAAACATCCACTCCCTTGAGATTTCCAATAATCATGGTTTTCTTCTCAAGCTAGATATGTGTAAGGCTTACGATAGAGTGGATTGGGATCTTTTACTGAAGATTTTAAGAGCTTTTGGGTTTTCTGTCAGTTTTGTTCAATTGATTAAGAAAACGATCTCTACTACTAGCACTATTGTTATTGTTAATGGATCTCCTTCCATATTTTTTAAAGTCACTAGAGGTGTTAGATAGGGAGATCTTGTTTTGCATATTCTCTTTACTCTTTTTGCGGAAAGTCTTTGTAGGCTATTGCTTAGAAAGGTTAGTGATGGAAGCTTGAAAGGAATTAGACCGTCTTTTGCTAACATTGTGTGTTCTCACCAAAACAATTTTGATGACACCCTCCTCATGGGTTGTGCCACTATTGTTGAAGCCAGAGTCCTAAAAAATTGCCTGTCTTTGTATGAAGGTGCTTATGGCTAGAAAAATAATAGGGAAAAAAGCCCTATTTTCTTCTTTAACACCCCAAAATGGAGGCAAAGGAAGATTGTTGATATTCTTGGTTGTGCTATTAAACCTCTTCCTTCTACTTACTTTGGTCTTCCTTTGGGATCCAAACCTCCTGATTATTTATGTACTTCTCTGGTTGACCGGTTTAATCGTAAGTTGGTCGGATGGAAAGGTGCCCTCCTTATTCAAGTGGGAAAAGTACTTTCGCTTAAATCTTCTTTGCAGAATCTGTCGGTTTATGCCTTGAGCTTGTTTAAGATTCCTTCTAAATACGTTGAGATTATTGAAAGAATGTAGAAATATTTTCTATGGTCGAGAGTTGAAGATAAGAAGTGTGTTTCTTTGGTTTCTTGGGAGAATGTGTGCAAGCCCAAAAGTATGGGGGTTTGGGTCTTTGAAGCTTGAAATTTTTCAACAAATCCCTTTTGGTGAAATAGGTGTGGCAAACTTTCTCTGAAGTTCATGAGTGGAACTCTATTTGGCACCATAAATATCTTTAGGGTATTGCTTCTCTAAATGAATTCTTATACTCTCCTTCTCTCCCTTAGGGGTCTTCTCTGTAGAATAATGTTATTAAGGCTAGGGATCTTGCTAAGATGGGAGCTAAGTGGAAGCTTGGAGATGGTAAAAAAATTATTTTTTGGGAAGATAAGTGGGTGGGTAATGTTCCTTTTTGTGACATTCTGGCCTTTAGGAACCACATGGGGGAGTGCAAAGCCACATTTGGTAGTCCTTTTGGAGACTACTGTAGGTCGGACCAGTGGGTATGTGTTTCTCTTCTTAGTCTAGATATCTCACTCTTGCAGACCATTCTTAATTATGTTTTGTTGCTTCCAACGAGCCAAGGGGATCATCTGATTTGGAAATTATCTCCCTTGAGGATATTTTATGTCTCCTCAGCCATTGCTTCTTGCTTCTATCTCTCTCCCCCTCCTGGTTGGGTGAAGGCCTGGGTGCATAACCTTACTCCTAAAATCAATATCTTTTTGTGGATTATGCTCCAGAATAAAATCTTGACTAATGATAATCTTTGTAAGCGTGGTTTTTCCTTTCCTAATCTTTGCTATCTTTGTTGTGTGGATGCTGAAAGTGCTTCACATTTGTTTCTTCATTGTTCCTTTTCCTATAAAATTTGGTGCATAATTTTGTAGATGTGGAATCTCAGTTGGGTTTTTCCTAGTTCTATCATGGAATTCTATAGTCAGTGGAAAGTTCCTTCAAAAAATCAAGTGTTGGATTTTCTTTCAAAATATGTTTTCCCACACGCTGCGTGGGGAATCTGGAAGGAGCGCAACAACAAAATCTTTAGGGAATCTACCCTCTCAGAGGAGGTGGTCTTTGAGAAAATTATCAGAGCTCTGAGAGAGAATTTCAACTTGTTGAATGGAAACATGAAGGCTAAAGGGAAGAACAGTTTCCAAGAAAATGATATCAGAGTTGCTGAAGCATGGATGATCAAGGTTGATGTGTCTCAAGTTCCCAAACCTATTAAGGGGCCTAGGGATGGAATCTTCTGGAGTCTCCCTCCCCCTAGATGGGTTAAAATCAACTTTGATGGGGCGGCCAAGGGTAATCATGTGCCTACTAGGTGTGGGGGAGTGATTAGGGATGATAATGGCAACTTCATTTCAGCGGTGGCGCTCCCCTTGGGAACTCAAACTAACCACCTTGTTGAAGCCATAAGGGCTTACCGAGTCCTTAACCTTGCTAAGAATTTCAAGCACAAAAATGTGCAGGTTGAAGGAGATTCTAATAATATAATCCAATGTATTAAAGGGTCTCAAAAGCCATCCTCGACTATAAAGAATTGGGTTAATTTATCTAAGGAAATTATTAATTCCTTTGAGAACTACTTTGTCACCCATTTCTACAGGGAGATCAATATGGTGGTGGATTATTTCGCTAATATAGGGGTGAAGGTGAATAAAAAAGTGACGTTGAAAATGAGTGATGGTCTTGAGGCTGACATCATGGCCTTAATCATGTATGATCGAACCCATGGGAAGGTTCAATTTCCCTCACTAAATAATGATTAAGGTGAAGGCGGGTTTTCCTAAATAGTCTCGATACTGTTGTTTTATCATTTTTCTTCAAGGGATGAAGTACCGTGGATTTTATAGTCTAATTAATCTTTAGGGCTTCACACGCTTTCTAGGCATTTTTGCGCTCACGAACAGAGGAATTCTGGAGTATTCGAAGAAAGGTTGCTTTGCAAACAAAATGGACAGTGATCATTAGAGGTTGGGACCGATTGATTGCAATGAGTCGAAGACCAATGAAAAATTATGGAGGGTGTTGGAGAAGGGTGGAATCATGAGCTATATGGAGAAGCTCCATGGTAGGGATCAAGAGATTACCAGGATTTTCGTGAAGGAATGGAATAATGGCAGAATTAATTTGTTTGGTAGGAAAGTGAAGATTGATGAGCAATTAATTTTTGAGGTTACTGGGATGTCGGTGGAGGGTCTCAAGTTTCATAGGGACAGGAAGCTCTCCGACGAGGCAGTTAAAAATTTCCCTCACACTGACAAGGAAAGGGAGGACCTGCTGCAAGCTACTAAGAGTAGCTATGATGCTACGAAAATAAAATTGTTGTGGAGGGAGGTGTTGAGGGTTATCATTGAGAATATCATGTTGGATGGGCGATATTCCAAAAAAATTGGGTATCACTTTGTGCTCCTGAACCATTTCAGGCACCAGGTTAGGGTCTCCCTTCCTTTTTATCTTTCTACTTCTTTAAATTTGAGTCTTCAAGACCATGTGTCTAATCTGGTTAGATATCCCATAATTCATGAGGCATTACTTTCTCTCATCTATGAACACTTTAGAGCTTTTCCAGCCATCCATCATTCCCCTTCTCCTCACCCTGTTTCTAATAAGGAGGAGTTGGGTGATAGTTATACGGACAAAGATGAGTGGGATACTGAAATAGAGGGGGAGGAAGAGCACCTTATGGAAGCTAAGAAGAAGGGCAATTCTAAAAGAAATTCTAAGTCTCGTGCCCTCCCTAAACCCAATGTAATGACATCTACTGACAGGGCCAAAATCATTTATCCTAGGTCTGATATTACCAATTTAAAACCAAAAGGTACACCCAATGTTTCTCATAAGGGGAAGGGTAAAATAAAATTGGAGGAAGACCCTTCCTACCACACTGAACAAGAGGAACCCGAGCACACCAATTCTTCTAAGACTTCTAGCTATCCAGCTACGGACAGGAAGGATAGACCACAGTACCCCAGTGACCTTAAGGAAGATGACCACTACTTCAAAGCTGAACGAGAGTATCTTGGTAACATCCTTGCTATTGCTCGCAATGGTTCTGTTGATTTTTCTCATCTATTTAGGTGGGCCTTCTTTGAGATTAAAGAAATTAAGCTTAATCAAAGGGGATACAATAGCATATTGGAAAAGGTGGAGGGGGTTCATAATGTGAGTATGGATAAAGGTAGAGCTAAGGACCTATGGACGATAGATGAAAAGAAATATATGGTTGATTACCTAAAGAAAACTATGGAGAATTTGGAGCATTTCAAGAACAATCATGATGGAAAACTTTATGATATTGAGGGGAGGCTAAAAAATTTCAAAGAATCTATTTAGAAAGTTTTGGAAATGAGCCACAAAATTCTTAAGTCCACTGCCAGTACCATGAACATGATGGTTGAAAATCTGGAAAGGGCTCATCAGGTAAAATCTATGGTGGATGTGGAGGGGGTTAAAGATCCAAGCCAGGCTAAAGGGGTTGGGCCAAGCAAACACACTAGAGCCAATTTGAAAAGGAAGTTGGACAAGCCCCCTACAAACATACAGGATATGAAGCAAGTTGTTATTAACATGGACAACTTGGGAAAGGAGGTCGCTGAAATCCTGAGAAATCTGGCCTAGTGGTTGGTTTCCTGCAGGTGTTTTGTTGGTTTTTTTTGTTTTGTGTTGTCTCTTTGATGGTCTTTGTTTTTTCTTTGTTGGCATCTTTTCATCTTTTGTTGAACTCTTAATTCTTTATCCTTTCTCTATCTACTGTTAAAGGGTTTCGGGGCCCCTTAAAACCTACTTTTACCTTAATGAAAAAAAACCCTAATATGAAATCCATGCTCAAATATTCCCAACGTCTCTCCGGTGTTGTCAAAGGTTTGTATAATCTAGTATTTTGAATACTTCCTTTTTCAACATGACAATTTTGACAACTTTGAACATACTTACTTACATCCTGACAAACTTTCAGTAGAAACTAGCTAATCCATGGAAGGATCTAACTTCTCCAATATTTATCAATGCAGGCCAATCTTAAATTGTTTTCACTTTCTTTGGATCCATCCTAAATCCCTCAACTAAAATAAAAAAATCCAAGGTATACCAACTCTATTAATCAGCAACTTCTCTTCTCTCAACCTCTGCAATACTTGTTGTATGTGCCACAAGTTCTCTTCTCTAGTCTTACTGAAAATCAAAATATCATCCAAGTAAATAATGATAGATTCACCCAAAAAATTCTTCAATACCTCATTCATTAATCTCATGAAAGTGATTGGTGCATTGGTCAATCCAAAAGGCATCACTAACCACTCATACAATCCTTCATTAGTCTTGAATGTAGTATTCCATTCATCTCCTTCTCTGATCTTGATCTAATGATATCCACTCTTGAGATCAATCTTTGTAAAATAATTTTCTCCACTCAAACAATCCATAATTTCATCCATCCTTGGCAATGGAAATCTATAATTGACAGTGATCTTATTGATTTCTTTTGAATCTTAACACATTCTCCACTCTCCATCTTTCTTTGGTGCAAGTACAATAGGTACTGCACATGGTATCAAACTTTCTCTAATTATTCCTTTCCTCTAAACCTCTTGAATCTATCGATTCAACTTGGTGTTCTCATCTAGTGTCCTTCTATGTGTTTCTATCTTTGGCAAGCTTTCTCCTGATATAAGGTCTATATGATGACTAATAATCCAGATTGGACAAAGTCCCTTTGGTAGATTCTCTGACATGATAACTTCATATTCTATCAATAATTTAGATAATTCTTCTCCAATTATGGTGGGATTTTCCACCCTCGGATTACCACCAATCCTCAGAATCAATTCATAACACAAGTTCTCATGCCTCAATCCATCTAGAAATTTCCTTCCATCTACCAAACATAGTTTGGGAGTGCCACAAAATTTAGTCTTCTCCTCTTCCTCCTAAGGTATCAACTTGATTCTCTTTCCATTTGATGTCACAATATAAGTATTCCCTCTTCCATCATGAATTTATTTCTTATCATATTGCCATGGTCTTCCTAATATTAAATGGCATGCATCCATAGGCATAATATCAGACAATACTTTATCCCTATATGATCCAATATGAAATTTCACCAAAAATTGTTCATTCATCAATATCTTATAATCGTCTTGAATTCATGCTCTCCTATAAGGGTTTTTATGTTTCAATCTCTTCAAATTAAACTTGGTCACCATCTCCTTTGAAACTATATTATCAGTACTATTGTGCTATCAATGATAACTTTTCATACCTTTCCTCTAGACTTACATATGGTTTTCAATAAGATGTTTCTTTGTGATGTTTCTTTAGTCACTATCAAATCTCTCCTCATTATCAATGATTCACCTTTATCTGGTTTCACAATTGAATTAGGAGATCCAATATGCTCTTCATCCACATAGGCTGCTCTTTCGGTATGCCCAGGTTTCTTTTTGGTATTTCCTTGATGATACTTAAATGATCTATGACCTTCACCTCCACACTTGAAACAGGTTCCTCTGGTTGGTCTTCTATCAGATCTTCCTTCATCTCTCCAGTATCCATCACTTCAACAAGAATTTTGACCTCCTTTGTTACTATGATAGAATTTTTTTTCTTCTCTCCCTTTGTAGTATGATAAATAGTATCCTTGTCTTTGCTCTGGTAGGGTTTTGAATCTTTGTTCTGCTCCACATATGGTATTCTTTCTCTATACTAGGTTCCACTCTTTTTAAATCTTCCTCTTTCCATTCTTTTCCTTTGTTCAAACTTCTTTTCAACCTTCAATGCAAATTGGTATGCTTCCTCAAAAAATGTCATCTTTATCAGGCTCAATTCCTCTTGAATGTTTGATATCAATCCATTAATATATCTTGCAATCTTTTCTTTACATGCTTCATTAATATTGGTTTTGATTATCATTTTATAGAATTTTTTAGTATACTCCTCCATAGATCTTTTCTTTTGTCACAGGTTATGCAATTTCTTCAAAAATTCAAGCTCATAATCAACTAGTATGAATTGATTTTTCAAAAATTTCACCATTTTTTTCCCATTTGATGATCCTTTCTTTTCCTCTTTTGTTTCAGTCTAACTGAACTTCTTTCCACCATATTGTAGCATGTCCTTTTAACTTTCCTTTCACAAATCTAACTCTTTCTGGATCTTCAATTTCTTCATGTTCAAAGTATTCTTCCATTTCATTTATCCAATCAAACAACTCTTTAGGATTCAAATTTCCTGTGTAATTTTTAATTTCAACTCTAGGTCACTTACCAATCTTCGAGATCGCTTTCAAAATATTTACTTGATTAGATTCTTCTTCTTTATCATCTAGGTTTTCTACAATTTGATTCACATGTTTTGCTTCATCATCACTTTCATAATTCTTCGTAGGGTTTAGGCCTCACCTTCAATCTTCTTCAACAACGTCTAACCTAACTCGCATATCATACATCATTTCCAACATTTCATCCATTATTCTAGCAACATTTTTCATAGCAAGTGCACTCCTTGGCAGCATATCTCCCCTTAAATCGGTGCAATTTCCTAAATTCAATGGTCTAGCTACAAGGGTTTTAATTGCCTCAAAATTGGATATCAGTTGGAAATGAATGTAGTTTGCCTAAGTTTGGAAATATATTCACCTCAAGGAATTCCTTCATGAATCAAAACTTTCTCTAATACCACTTGGTGCAATCATGGTAGGAGGGTTCCAAAAGGATGAGTCCAAGTCATGTAGCAATGAGTCAACATAGCAAAAATAACACAAAAAATTGATATGTGAACATGAAATATCATTGAGTTGATAATCATAAATGCAAAATAGGCCACAAGGGTGAATATCTAGGGCTCACAGGCCTTCCTCAAAGCCATTCACCAGTACAATTGGCCAATAGGCATTATTACATGCCCTTGAAGGGTTTATGTGAAGTTGTAATGATCCTAAAATATATAAATTAGAACTTATAATTGATTATCCTCTATAATGATTACAAATTCTTATAAATATGCTTCTCAAGCTCCAATATAGGTCTATATCAGCTACAAGGGTTTATAACCCGATGAATTCTCCAATATGATTGTCGGCCTCAAGATATGAAGAATTAGCTCCACGCGAAATGAAGTAACTTGTGAATCTTCAAGATAGGTCCCAACGAACCCAAGATGCTTGTATGGTGTCCAATTAAGCTCCACACAATCTAGAATAGGTCCACACTAATAAATCTAGACTAGGTCAGCCCCAAATGCTCTGACTGGTAATTCAGTAAAATTTTGAGAGTGATAACTTTTGATAGATAAATGTAAATGATGTGAAATTTGGATATGTGATAGATTTTGATATGTAAATTCTATATATAGCTCTGTGAGCTAAGAAACAATGAAGTGGTAAAATTTGGAATGAACTACTGAATGCAATACAAAAAAAGAACTATTTTTTTAGTTGATATACGATTGCTTACAACCAAGGATGCTCCTACATTAAGAATACTCCTCTAGTGGAACAACATACTCCAAAGTCTTCTCAAGTTGTTGTTCCTAGTATTCATAACCACCAAAATTGACTTGCATGTGAGCGATTGGCTCAATAATGTGAGGCTTTACAATAGACCAAAGGGGAACCTTCTATCTATGCTTATATTTCCACTTTTATCTTCACTTTTGTTCCTATCACTTCAATCTCACTCCTAGATTCTTTGGTGGATCCTCATGAACCTTACCCTAAGTGGGTACAAGTGTTCATTGCTCATTCTTTGAAGCCTCCCTTGATCACCTCCTTGCCTAATCTTCCTCCTTTAACTAATCCTATCAACATGCCTCGCACAAAGGTTGTCTCTACTATGGTTCCTACCCCTCCTTCCACTTTTGATGTGAAGACCCCATATCCTCCACTTAAGCGCAAGTTAGAGCATGACCTCTCATTGAACGATGGCCATAAATTTTTTTCTCTATATTCTTCATCTTGTTCTACTTTTTCTTGTACCATTCTATTGACGGATAAGTTGACTCTTTCCCTAGATTTTATAACTACCCCTCTTTTATAGGTTGGAAATGACTCTCTAGTTTCTCATCTTCCTCATGTTTAGTCACTACACTTCACTCTAGAGAAGTGTATGTTTGACTTATTGGAGGACATCCCAAATTTGTCATCTATCTTCACTAGATCAATGGTGTTGATCTTGCAAGAAAGGAGACATTAAGGTAGCCTCATCCCTAGCCCTTATTGTAGGTGAGTTGGCTAGTATTGCCCTTTCTATCCTCCCTCTGGAAAATTATCCTCCTTCCCCTTATGATGATCTATATTGGGATTAGTATGATTTGTTAGAGGTGTTAGACTAGAGTGGTACCTCTTCTTATCTTTAGATTAGATTTTTTAGAGGTGTCAGGCTAGAGTGGTACCTCTTCTTATCTTTATATTAGATTTGTATGTTGGTTTGTGTTCCCCCCATGCTTGCTTTTTTATGTTTATTCTCTCACCTAGAAGACCCTTGGTACCCTTGTATGTATTTGGATATAGGAGAGAAACTCTATCATAAAACTTCTTCTATTTGTCTCATCATTCTTCTATATGTTGTAAAAAAATTCTTTCATGACGAGGACAATGCAAAGCAGTGGAGCTTTTAGGCCTCTTCCATGTTGTCCCAACTTTTAATTTGTATTCATGTGATCTTCCTCTTATTCCAATATATTTGGGGGTGATGAGATAGTTTATATAATTTCCACTACATATTTATGTCTATGCTTAGTTGTGATCCTAAATAATTGGATCCCCTTATGCTCTTGATTTCTTCATAGCTGCTTTCTCTAGATGTTATGGATTCTATGTGTTGTCCCTCATGTGAAAAACATTAATGGATACATCTTGCTATGTATGGAATATCACAAAATCTCTTTGTCTTTCTTCTCCTTAGAATGACCTATGCTCCTTTATGTAGCACACATCATTCTAAGGGGGGGGCTGTCATATCTACTTATTCTTATTTTTCAAAAACATATCTTAAAAATAAATTTGGATGTCTTATGATCTCATTGTCTAGCTTAGGAGCAACCTGGCCAGATTTTTCTTGCGATCTCATCTTTTTGTGATAGGGGTTCTTCTCCTTGTGAGGTTTTTTTCTATCACTCGTCTTTCTCTGATAGTGGTTCTCTTCCTTGCAAGGTTTGTTTCTATCTCTCATGTTTTTGTGATAGGGTTTCTCCTCCTTGTGGTGTTTATTTATATCACTCATCTTTTCATGATAGGGATTCTCCTCCTTCACGAGGTTTGTTTCTATCACACATATTTAAATCTTATTATTGTATGGTCTCTAGCATAACACAACTTACTAGCCATACCTTTCAGCATTGTCTTTTTATGTAATTAGATTTTATCATGTCTACTTTTGAATTTTTCACCTAACATGTTTGTCTATAACTAACATGTTTGTGGTGAGATTGCAATCATCTTTGCAAGATAGAAGACCCATGTCCTCTTTGTGTCCTAGCTCATCTTTTCAATTGTGTATACCAGATCAACGACCTATGTCCTCTTCATCTTGGATATATTCTCTTCAACCTCTTTCTCTCTAATTTAGTTGTTTTCATCTATTAGAATACATATGCTTGCTAAAGTAGGGGAAGTGTAATGCTAAAAATTGCATCCTATACAATTTTGCATTCCATAACCTCCCCTTTAGATTAATTAAATTTGATAATACAATATATGATTTCCTTAACCTTAATTTTTTCATTAACCCTTTCATTTTTATTGTTATAGTTAAATTTTTTTGTGGATAAGCATGTGATTCACAGACATCTACGTGCCACAAAAACATCTTGAAAAGATTCTTGACTTCATAGTCATTTGGATGTTACACTTCTTGTCTGCCCATAAATTTTAACACCTCTACAACTTTAAAACATGTTGAAAATGCCCCTTTGCATGCCTATACCCATTTCAAACCTCCTATTCTCTCAAGGATTTGATCTATCTCATTCTCTAGCTATCATTCTTGCATTCTTTTATTCCCATTCTCTCAATCTCAATTTCTTGCACTCTCTTTATCATATTCTTTATATGCTCTTTCTCTCTACACCAACATTTTGGAATTCTTGTCACGTCTTGGATGTTGCATGCTCTTACTTTTTGTATCACTATCTTACTAAAGGGAGGGTAACTAAATTATTTTATATTGCATTATCTTTTTTTACTTTGAGTATCATATTATTATTCTAGCTAGTCTATCTATTCTCTTTATCTTGTCATTTTCTTTTATCTCTATCTATATGGCTATACGTGGAGGTGGGAACACCCACATGAGGATTTGACCAAGGCAAGCCCCTAAAGCAACCCCAACCATTTTCTCATCTTTGTGTATAGGTTTTAAATTTGTAACATTATGGGAGGCTTCATTCGTGAATCTCTTATGAGTTTCCTTTCTTCCTTTTTTTCACCATTTCCTTTCCATCTAGTTTATTTTGTGTGTAACACCCCGTTGTGGAACCCAGGAAACGTTACATCAATTACTCTAAACATCTAGATAATTTTATTTTTTTGTAAAATTTAATAACATGTGTAATAAACAACTTAACATAAGCGTTCCAGGGCTCCACAACTACGCTACTAAATTAAATAAACATCATAACACATCAAGAATCAGATATATATCAAATCACATGAATAGCCATGTTCAGATACATTACATCAAGAGTTACATTACAATAAGTGAGATTGTGACAAATCTCAAAAAATTTCAAGTATCAATATAATGAAACCTCATGTAAAATCATGAGTGTGAACAATGAAGAATAAGATCAAGAATAGATGAAGACCACATCCACGAACTCATCCAACGAACAACTCCATGAATGATGTGTAATCTAGGATCTCCTCAAGCACAAACATGTCTCGAACAATATCACCTATAGGGGACCCAATGGAAGATGTGGCATGTTCCTCCCAACCGTGTGGAACTCGAAAGCCCACCCCTCACTCTAGGAGATAAAACAAGTCCTCAAGCCAAATTATAAAAAAAAAGAATATCACACAATAGATGGTCAGAATACATGAAATCACAATGACAAGACAACTGACATACTCCCAGTGGTGACTCACAATCACAAGAAAACTAACAAGTGGACAAGGACAAGAGTGTCATCACATAAATGTAATAGGCTACCCTGGATAGCCTTCCTAGGTTACCGGCCCTCTACTAGAGTTACCCTGGCAACCTCTAACAAATTTTGGACCCTATACAAACTTATGTGGCCTCGAATCACTTCTCAGGAAGACGAAGTGTTCGAGTTTCCATTCCAGACCTTCTCAACCCTCTTTAACCTAAAAAAGTGTTAAAGTCCAAGGCGAGGAAACATTATCTATATGGTTAAATTTAACTATCCAAATCCCTAAGAATTATAAAGTTATCACTTTGCTACCAAATTTTGATAGGTTACCCATGCAACCACTTCTAGTTTCGGCCCCTATCGAAAGCCACTCCTCCTAATGTACAACTTCTCATAAATACATAAACAATAAGGCAACATGCAAGTGAAATAAAACCCCATAACACAAAGACTCAAAGTCATCAGAGATACACAATAACATTTAATATCTCAAGGTGAATCGCAAAACATGCATGACCCTAACTTTCACAAACACGCACCTTCATTACATGGACTTCAAGTTATCCAAAAGAATAATACCACTCATGGTATAATGTGCAAGGTTCACGTTTAAATTTTGAAATCAGGACAACGAACCTCCATAATAAAAAAACATGCCTTATCTCAATATCAATGATTCCAAACCTCTAGGATACCATAAACCAAGTCCATACTCCAATTCATGAAATAAAAATAAACTCTAAGTAGGAAAATCCTTTAAATATAATTTACAAATCTCGTTCAAGATTTCCAATTATACATTTCTAACTCAAAAAATTTACGATCATTCAATGAAATGACAATAAATACTTCCTTAAGATATTGATACTTCTAAATACACAATCTTATAAAAGATGAACTAAAGAAATTAAAACTCTATTAACCAAATACATGTATATATTCATTACAAATAAATAAAACAACTCAACCTTCTAACACTAGCATTGCATATGCATTTAATTTAATAAACTTATTTTATAAATCAATGCATTTAAAATATTATAGCATCTTATCAATGTATTTATAATTACTATAATAAGCCTTTTCATAAAAATTAAAGAGATTAAAATATACTTAAAAATATTATTCCTTATATCATCAATTACAAAATTAAACTTTAACTAAAACAATGACCAAATTACTCTTTCCTATTCATAACTAATACTAACAATATTTATAATTATTTGGTGATAAATACTTTGTATTCAAAAGCCTCGAACTTAATAAAAAGGTTTTTATTTTCATTTATTATCTCTGAAATTTTATTACAATAAGGCTAAAAGAAAATCCTATTAATAGAGTTAGACTTAGTTTTTATCTCACTGAAAGGTTATGTCAATATCAGTTGATCATGCAAAACGTTAAGTCAGAAATTCCAAAAGACATGCAAACCACATGTAGATATACATAAAGTATGCAAAACAGCAAAGATTTAAAGCACATCACCCATGCGTGCAAATCATTAGATCCTATGGTCGGTCTAAGACAACAATAGGGTTTAAAGAAAACTATAGGGAGCTACGTTGGTGTCTTAGCTTAATCGCTGATGTGAAGCAAAGTATGAGACTGAAATGGTAGAGAGAGCCACACTGGTGATTCAGGAGAAACTTCATGTAATACAGGCAATCCCAGAAAACAAGGTTTGGAAAATACCGCTAAAGGAAATATGAGCTATAGAACAGATCAATAAATATATTACTCTGGAGATATGGAAAGATAGAGATTCTAATTTCAATTGCAATCGGCATAAATAAAGAAGGAATGTTATCAATACTATAAGGTATAGTTTCGTGGTGGAGAGCAAGACCCAATGCATGAACCATGCATTCAAGTAGCAAAACAAATAAGAGCTTAATTGAGATCGTATCAAGCGATAGCAGGTTAACCCAAGCTCGCACTCAAGAAGCATAGGATTCGACACAAGTCTAAAACAGAAGAAGAATTTAAAGATACCTTATTATCAGTTTCAAATATTACTCGCAGCCCAAAAAGGAATTCCATAAGATTAAGCCAAAGAGAAGATAAGGTTGGAAGCGGCTGAAAAGTAGAGAGAGCCACGTTGGTGATACAGGAAAATCCTAAGATCCTAAAACCAGAGCCAATTTGGTTGGAAGAAACCATCTGGAAAAGAAACTATACCAAGCATAGCGTTCATTGACAAAAGGGAGATTAATATGAAATGGCAATAATATATATTGAGATCTTCAACACTGAAACAAAGAAGGATAACCATCGACAATTCAAAGAGTGAACCACTGAATAAAGAGTTAAACAAGTATCACTGGGACAAGCTTATATAAGAAAAACAGGACGACGACCGAATCGAAGAGGGGCTAAAAGTTTTTTTTATGCAATTATAGATCAGTGAATTGGAAAAAAAAGTTCTTTGGCAATGACCATTCGAGCCTTAAAGAATACAAGGCAATTATCTATACAACGAACTCGAGATTCTCCATTTCAAAAGCTAAGAGAGGAGTTTTCAAAAAAAGAAGAAGACGTCGTCTCATGGCTGATCGATTCACATAGAATAGAGAAATTACATAAATCTCAGCAACACAGTAGTTTTTTGAAGAACTCATTAATTTATTTACAAAATTTTCACTCAATCTTCTTTCCTCTATAAAATTTCTCTTGGATTAAAACAAAACTTAATCAATAATGGTTTTTTTATCTATTGTGTGCAGGATTCAACAACAATGACAATAATGTATTCAATTTATGTTGTTGCATGTAGGTTCAAGTCAATATTTTTCACAAATATCTTAGACAAAGTATTTTTGCAAGAATTTGACAAGATCTTATCAAAACCAATCTTGAAATCTAAAAGAGGAAAACCTGATATGCTTTCTAGAATCGAGAATCGTCGAAGCAAAAGCCCCAAAATTCAGTCCACAAAACTTTCACAGTGTGTACCTAGCCTCGAATAATCAATTTCCCAGCTTTTCAATCAAAACCCCAGCAATAATACAAAGACAATATCTTTCCCATGAAAGCAATCTTTTTTTCCTTTTTGAAAATCAATCCCGTCCATAATGAATGATTTTTCCTATGTTATATTCTATTTCTCATATTACAAAGAAAACAACACTTTAACTCATCGTTATGCATGCATATCAACCATCAATTATCTTTTTGAAAACAATCATCAAGAAAGATATTTTGAAATTAAGAACACAACTAACTGTTTTACTTTTTTGAAAATATCAAATTTGCACAAACAGATTAATTACAAATAATTACTTTTTGCAAACAATATATTTTAATATTTCACTTTTAATTCATCAATAATCTAAATATAACTTTTCCAAATTTAAAAATTTCAATTTATCATTAATCACCACATTATCATTTAATTATTAAATAATCTAAATCAACATCATGAAATCATGGTAAATACAACATGGCGTGACAACAACAAACGCACGGAAAATGAACGACAAGACATAAAGGTGACAAACTGATACTCGTTCTTTTCAAAATGATGGTTCATGACAGAGGACAAGTCTATCTCCTTTCAACAATTCCATTAGGCCATGGCACGCTCAAACCTGACAAGCGGGTGGAGTCGATGCCTATACTTGAAATTTGCTTCACACTACACAGTCAAACGATCAACATGTATATATATATATGAAGACACACCGTGAAGAAGAATTATGGCGTAGTAGGGCACCCATGGATGAGTATTGCTAAACTATTTCCTTCATCGAACTAATATAAAACATAGCATCTAACATTAACCACATCAGAGTATCATCATGTATATAACAAAGAAACATAAGACATCATAATAATGTCATCTCATGAAAATAAACATCACATCATAAGGTAAAGTGTATCATCAACTGAGTTTCACAACTGGTCATGTAAACCATGACATCATGCATCAAAGAACATAGTCTCAACATCTAACTACTAATAGTATCTCAAAACAGTTGAAATAAAAATGTCATCAGGAGGGTCACTACATCCTCCCCCGCTAGGGTGAGGCTTACTTCTAGAAGCCTGTGAATAGATAGGGATATAATTCTCTCGTACGCATTGCATCCTCCCAAGTAGCAGAAGCCTCGTCACTAGGATCCCACTAGACCCTCACTTGGTCAACGTATCGACCCCTGAGGGCGAGTCTTCTATGCTATAGAATGCCCATGGGATCCAAAGCTAGCTGCCCATCCTCGACCTACAGAGCATTCCAATCAAGTACATGTGAAACATCATGATGATAGGGTCTAAGAAAATATACATGAAAGACATTGTGGATGCATGGCAAGCTAGGTGGTAAGGCAATTTGGTAAGCTCCAGGACCGATCCTCTCTAGAATCTCAAACGGCCCAATAAATCAAGGTGCGAGCTTAGAGTCTTTTCCATAATGGATCAGACTCTTTCATGAATGCACTCGAAGAAACACTCTATCACCAACAGAAAATTGGTGATCAACACAATGAGCATTGGTGTACTTCTTATGTTTATCCTATGTCGCAATCAAATGCTCTCGAATACGATCTACCTGCTACGCCATATCTCTCAACATATCAGGTTCAAGAAGCACTTTATCTTCAAGTCTATCCCAACTCAATGGAGTCCTGCATGGGCACCCATACAATGCCTAAAAATGAGGCATACCTATGGAGCTATGATACCCATTATTATAAGCGAACTCCACCAAGTAAATATATTCTTTCCATCATGACTAATAATCTATGGCATACATCCTAAGCATATCCTCAAGCATTTGATTAACCCTCTTAGTCTGACCGTCTGTCTCAGGGTGATAGGCTAAAGTGAAGTTCAATTGTGTGCCTAAAGCATGTTGAAGAGAAGTCCACAAAGCTAATGTGAAAACGGGATCTCTATCTGATATAATTCTACATGGGATCCCATGCAAACATACAATATCCTCCATGAAGATCTTTTCCATGGAAGAGGCATTATATGACAAATGAACTAGAGAGAAATGAGCTACCTTATTCAACCTGTCGATAGTAACCATGATGGCATCATGTTGACGGTAAGACATAGGCAACCTAACAATAAAATCAACCGAGATGATGTCCCACTTCCATTCTGGAATAAGGTGAGGTTGTAACAACCTTGCGGGATGTTGGTGCTCGGCTTTAACCCTCTGGCACTCTAGACATCTCGCAACAAAATCAGCAATTTCATGCTTCATCCCATGCCAAAAGTACAACAAACAAAGATCTGAATGCATCTTCTTGACACCAAGATGAGATGAGTATGGTGCTCAATGTGCCTCTAACAATATCAAGGTACAAAGTCCATCTGAAAGTGGCACAAAAACATGACCCAAATGTCGTAACAATCCATCAGAGTCAAGCATATAATCTAGCAAACCTACCCTTTAAAGGTCTACCTGAATCCAACTCTGCCTTCACCTCTTGGTACAATATGTCAGTAGGAAGTGTTGCCACTATCTGAATCCTCAAATCAAATCCTAGAGTCACAATAAATATCTCATGTCTACGCTAGCTAAGAGCATCCGCTACCATGTTCTCTTTACCCTAAATAAATTTGACCTCAAAATCATATTCACACAAGAACTCCATCCACCATCTCTACCTAGCATTAAGATTAGGCTAAGTAAATATCAACTGCAGACTATGGTGATCACTGTGTAACTCAAAGCGATGCCCCAATAGAAAATGACTCCAATGAACGAAAGCATGTACTACTGTCGCTAACTCCAGATCATGAGTGGGGTAGTTCAATTCGTGATCCTTGAGTTTGTGAGACTCATAAGTTATCACACGATCTTCCTGCATCAAAACGGATCCTAAACCCTCCAAGGACGCATCAATACAAAATACAAATTCCTTCATAGGATCGGGAACAACTAATATAGGTGCACTCGTCAACTTCTCCTTGAGTGTCTAGAAGGCCAACTGGCATCGATTTGACCAAATGAATTTCTTCCCTTTCCTTTGAAGAGAAGTAATAAGGTGAGCAATTTTGGAGAACCCTTCGAAAAACCGCCTATAATACCCTGCTAGACCCATAAAACTATGAACCTCAAGAACATTGGTAGGCACGGGCCAATCCATAATGGCTTGGATCTTCGAAGGATCCACTGCAATCCCTTATCCAGAGATAACATGACCAAGGTAGTTCACCTCAGTCTGCAAAAATTTGTACTTTGATAAATTTGCAAACAACTGATTCTCCCTCAAACACTGCAATACCTTTCTCATGTGTTCCTCATGCTCCTTCATATTCCTAGAATAAATCAAAATGTCATCGAGGAACACTAGAACAAAGCGGTTTAGGTACATGCAAAAGACACAATTCATCAGGCTCATGAAAACTAACGGTGCATTCGTTAACCCGAATGGTACCACAGTGAATTCATAGTGCCCGTAATGAGTTCAGAATGTAGTCTTATGTATATTTGCTTCTGAAATACACAACTGATGATATCCAGATTTCAAGTCAATCTTAGAGAACAAATTTTCTCCCTTAATCTGGTCAAAAAGGTCATCAATTCTAGGAAAAGGATATCGATTCTTGATCATCACCTTATTCAATTATCGGTAATCAATGCATAACTTGAGGGATTTTTCCTTCTTCTTCATGAAGATGATAGGTGCTCCCCAAGGTGAAACACTCGGTGGAATGAAACCCTTAGCCAAGAGCTCCTCCAATTGCAATTGAAGCTCTTCCAACTCCTATGTAGTCATCTTGTATGGAGACCGAGATACACGCTTAGCTCCAGGAACCAAATCAATCCTAAAATCAATATCACAGTCCGGTAGCATACCCAGAATATCACTAGGAAACACATCTGAAAATTCTCCAAGAATAGGGTAGTCATCAAGAGATATCTCTCGATTGTTCCCTACATCCAAGTCACTAATAGTAGCTGCAAATAGTTGACAACCTTGTCTCATACACCTCCTTAACTGCATAACGGAAATAATCCGCAAAGAGATGGGTCTTTGCACACCGACAATCTCAATCTCTACACCAGATCCATCTAAACAAATTGTTGTCTTCTATCAGCAATCTATCACAACACTATGAGATTCTAACCAATCCGTTCCCAGAACAATATCGTACGATCCAAGGGGTGTAACTTGAATATCAACTGAGGTAATTAATGATCCAATCCTAAGTCTACAATCACAAATGAGGGATTCAACCATTACCTTAGCCCTAGAAGCCAATTCTACCTGCCACATAATGCCTTGCTTAACCGCCATAAGTTTGCATTGCTCAACAATGGAAGGTGAGATAAAGGAATCAGATGTACCAAAATCAAATAAAATAGAAACTCTAACACCCTGTAACTGACCTGATGATTCAACCACAGTATTCTAGTGATTTGCTTGATAATTGTCCACTGTAGCAAAGACTCTATGAGAACGTTCTGCATCGCCAACCATCAACTCCAAAGTTGTGGGATGCTGACCAAACCCTGAAGTACCTCGCATCAGAAACTACCTCGCAATATGGCCCTGCTAACCACATGAGAAGCATCCAGTGCCCCTACCAAAACCTCTGCCAAAACCTTGGCCACCCGAAGGTGCATTCGACTACTAGAAACTCCCTTTGTTGACTATCAACTATGCACTCTAAGTAGATTGATCCTGCCGATTACACTTATTGCACATCCAATTACGATTCTTTCCATACTAAGAACAGTTACCCGATTGCTTCTGAGAACCCTTATTCTTTTGTGAATAATTATGTTGTTGTCTAGCCTTATAGGGTGCCTATTGGTTCTAAGAGGAACCACCTGTCTACATCTGACCACCTCACGGACCAAATCCTGTAGTAGAAGCACTGCTAATCAAAACACTTGAGTGTCCTCCTAATGCCATGGATAGATTCTCCTCTATAATCCGATCTTTCTCAACTGCCACCTCCATCTTCTTCGGCTTGAAGACTCTAACTCCACCACTAATGCGGGTGTTCAAGCCCTAGATGAAATGTTGAACTAAGATCGCCTCATCGTCTGCTATACCTGCAGATTGTTTGAGTTCGTAGAATCTATGCTCAAATTGCTCCATAGAAATTGCCATTTGGCACAGGTCATGAAATTCATTTGCACGACGCTGCCTCTAGTGATCAGATAAGAAGCATGCTCTGAAACTCTCTAGAAACATGTCCCACGATATTGATCCTATCTCCAAATGGAGATTTTGCTCCTCCAATTGCCACCAAGTAGAGGCAAAATCTCCAAGATGCATGATGGTGCATCTCACTCGAGTGTTACTTCCATATGGGTGCATAGAAAAAAACTGTCCTAAATCCAAGAACCATGTCTCCGCCTCCAAACCTTCGCCAATACCATCGAAAATAGGAGGGTGTGCCCTCAACAAATCCCTCATCTGCCCTATAGCTAAGGCATCCTATTCCATAGTTTGAACTATCCTCCTAGGTGGTATCCTGTCTCTCTCTTTGTCCACTTCCTGATCATTTCCCTATCTAGGCCCGAGATGTGCAAGAGCCTGCTTAAGTAACGGACATAGAAGATCTCCTACACCAGGCTGATTCTCATTACCCTGATTACCTAGAGGATTAGGCTTCTCTTCATGCTCACTTTCAGGTGAACTCTGTGGCGGAGTATTTTGATGATTCGCCGCACGACCACCACCACCACCTTGTCCATGGCCTCTAAAATGACCTCACCTTGGCAGCATGATCCTACACAAGTTAAAAGTTGAGTCTCAATTTAAAGACATAAGAAACCAAGAAAACACACATACACAAGAATCTAACACCTAGGAAAACCTAGTGGGCTCGCATGAACCAAAGCACCCAGTGTTAGAACCTTCGCTCTGATACAAAGTTGTAACGCCCCATCATGGAACCTAAGAAACGTTACGTCAATTACTCTAAACATTTGGATAATTTTATTTTATTTGTAAACGTTAATAAAAAAATGTAATAAACAACTTATCATAAACATTCTAGGGCTCCACAACTATGCTACTAAAGTAAATAAACATCATAACACATCAAGAATCAGATATATATCAAATCATGTGAATAGTCATTTTCAGATACATTACATCAAAATTTACATTACAATAAGTGAGATTGTGACAAATCTCAAAACATTTCAAGTATCGATACAATCAAACCTCATGTAAAATCATGACTGTGAACAATGAAGAATAATATCAAGAATAGATGACAACCACATCTACGAACGTTCGACAAAAAAATCTATCAATGATGTGCAATCTAGGATCCTGTCAAGGACAAACATGTCTCAAACAATATCACCTGCAGGGGACCCAATGGAAGATGTGGCATGTTCCTCCCAACCATGTGGAACTTGAAAGCCCACCCCCCATGCTAGGAGTTAGAATAGGTCCCCAAGTCAAACTGACAACAAGAAGAATATCACACAATACATGGTCGACATACATGACATCACAATGACAAGACAACTAACGTACTCCTAGAGGCAACTCACAATCACAAGTGACTCAACACAAGAAAACTAACAAGTGCATAAGGACAAGAGTGTCATCACATAAATGTAATAGGTTACCCTGGATAGCCTTCCTAGGTTAGCGTCCCTCTACAAGAGTTACCCTGGAAACCTCTAGTGACTTTCAACCCCTATACAAAACTATGTGGCCTCGAATCACTTCTCGAGAAGACAAAGTGTTTGATTTGCCATTCCAGACCTTCTCAACCCACTTTAACCTAAACAAGCATTAAAGTCCAAGGCGAGGCAATATTATCTAATTGGTTAAATTTAACTACCCAAACACCTAAGAATTATTAAGGTTATCACTTTGTTACCAGCTTTCAATAGGTTACCCATGCAACCACTTCTTGGTATGGCCCCTATCAAAAGCCACTCCTCCTAATGTACAACTTCTCATAAAGACATAAATAGATCAATAAATATATTACCCTAAACATTCAGAAAGACTGAGATTCCAATTTCAACTGCAATTGGCATAAATAAAGAAGGAACGTTATCAATACTATAAGGTACAATTTCACGGTGGAGAGCAAGACCTAATGCATGAACCATGCATTCAAGTAGCAAAACAAATAAGAGTTTAATTGAGATCGTATCAAGCGACAGCAGGTTAACCCAAGCTTGTAGCCAAGATGCATAAGAGTCGAAACAAGTCTAAAACAGAAGAATTTAAAGATACCTTATTATCATTTTCAAATATTACTCACAGCCCAAAAAGGAATTCCATAAGATTAAGAAAAAGAGAAGATAAGGTTGGAAGCGGTAGAAAAGCAGAGAGAGCCACGTTGGTGATATAGGAAAATCCCCATATCCTAAAACCAGAGCCAATTTGGTTGGCAAAAACCATCAGGAAAAGAAACTATACCAAGCATAGCATTCATTGACAAAAGGGAGATTAATATGAAATGACAATAATATATATTGAGATCTTCAACATTGAAACAAAGAAGGATAGCCATTGACAATTCAAAGAGTGAACCACCGAATAAAGATTTAAACAAGTATCACTGGGACAAGCTTATATAAGAAAAATAGGGTGACAACTGAGTCGAAGAGGGGCTAAAAGTTTTTCTTATGCAATTATAGATCAGTGAATTGGATAAAAAAGTTCTTTGGCAATGACAATTTGAGCCTTAAAGAATACAAGGCAATTATCTATACAACGAACTCGAGATTCTCCATTTCAAAAGCTAAGAGAGGAATTTAAAAAAAAAAAAAAAGATGTTGTCTCATAGCTAACCGATTCACATAGAATAGAGAAATTATATAAATCTCAACAACACGGTATTTTCCTGAAGAACTCATAAATTTATTTATAGAATTTTTGCTCAATCTTCTTTCCTTTATAAAATTTCTCTTGGATTAAAACAAAAATTAATTAATAATGGATTTTATATCTATTGTGTGCAGGATTTAACAACAATGACAATAACATATTCAATTTATGTTGCTACATGTAGGTTCAAGCCAAGATTTTTTACAAATATCTTAGACAAAGTATTTCTGCAAGAATTTGACAAGATCTTATCAAAACCAATCTTGAAATCTAAAAGAGGAAATCCTGATACGCTTTCTGGAATCAAGAATCGGCAAAGAGAAAGCCCCAAAATTCATTCCACAAAACTTTCATAGTGCGTACCCAACCTTTAATAATCAATTTCCCAGCTTTTCAATCAAAATCCCAGCAATAATACAAAGACAATATATTTCTCGTGAAAGAAATATTTTTTTCCTTTTCGAAAATCAATCTTGTCCATAATGAATTATTTTTCCTATGTTATATTCTATTTCTCAAATTACAAAGAAAACAACACTTTAACTCATCGTTATGCATGCATATCAACCATCAGTTAGAATTTTGAAAAGAATCATCAAGAAAGATATTTTGAAATTAAGAACACAACTGACTATTTTACTTTTTCAAAAATACCAAATTTGCACAAATAGATTAATTACAAATAATTACTTTTTGCAAACAATATATTTTAATATTTCACTTTTAATTCATCCATAATCTAAAAATAACTTTCCAAATTTAACATTTCAATTAATCATTAATCGCCACATTATCATTTAATCTTTAAATAATCTAAGTCAACATCATGAAATCATGGTAAATACAACATGACGTGACAACAACAAATGCATGACAAATGAACAACAAGACATAAAGGTGACAAATTGATACTCGTTCTTTTCAGAACGATGGTTCATGACAGAGGACAAGTCTATCTCCTTTCAACAATTCCATTGGGCCATGGCACACTCAAACCTAACAAGCAGGTGGAGTTGATGCTTGTACTTGAAAGTTGCATCAAACTGCAAAGTCAAATTATCAACATGTATATATATATGAAGACACATCGTGAAGAATAATCATGGCGTAGCGAGGCACCCATGGATGAGTACTGCTAAACTGTCTCCTTCACCGAACTAACGTAAAACATAGCATCTGACATTAACCACATCATAGTATCATCATGTATATAATAGAGAAACATAAGACATCATAATAATGCCATCTCATGAAAATAAAGATCACATCATAAGGTAAAGTGTATCATCAACTGAGTTTCACAACCGGTCATGTAAACCATGACATCATGGATCAAAGAACATAGTCTCAACATCTAACTACTAATAGTATCTCAAAACAGCTGAAATAAAAATGTCATCAGGAGGGTCACTACATTGTGTTCATTGTTGCTTTGTTATTATTCTATAATTTTCCTAAGATTTTAGCAATCAGATAGTTAGTTGGCTCTTTACATTCTTTCTATTATAAACTCAATTTTTTATCTATATAAGGCTACAACACATTGCAAGGATGCTCGCACATCGCGTTTTTGTCCTTGGCTGCAGGGATAACTTTAAGAAACCCTCCCCTCCGTGCAGGTGTAAAATCTTGGCAAATCCGGTATACTTCCCAATGAAAATAATTATTTCTATTGGCGATTTTTTCATTTTATGGGAAAAAAAAAATCCTGATTGGCGAATCTTTTATAATCCCTAGAAGTTCATGGAAAATCTTGGCGAATAAAACCGTTTTTCAAACCAGAATTGTTTTTCCATTGGCGACTAAAACCTTTTTTCAAAGAAAAAAATATATTTTCATTGGCGAATTAAAAAGAAGATGATGCAATATTGGGGATACTATAAATTCTCCTACCTACAATTATGTAGTTACAGAGTAATCAGTAAAAGACAAATTTCCTTCAAGTTCAGAATGGGTGGAATTGGAAAGAAATTGATTTGGTTAACCTGAATTTTCAGACGGGTTTTGAACTAGGATGAGGAGCTCTGATGGAGATAAGTGTTATCCCAATGCATAAAGGTTGCAGGTAAAAGATGGGAGTAGATTTGCTTCTCCTCCTATATTCTAACAGCTCCCATTTCCCCAGCATGGTTGGCCAGGCAAGCCCCATGCATTTATTTTCAAAGAGACATATGTATTACATCTTCTGTATGACTCTGGTTCTCGAAGGGGATAAGTACATTTTTTATCTTCATGACTCCCATTTCCCCAGGATAGATTGGAACCCCCTTTCCCTAGCATGGTTGGCAAATCCACCAGTAGAAGCTTGGAATCATGAATTTATTTTCAGAGCCACATTTATTTTTAGAGAAAGATGTGTAGTAAGTTTTCAATAGCAAAGCTTGGAAATTGGAATCAATTTGTAATCCATTGTAAGTTTGTAACGAGCAAAAACTTGAAATAAATTATTAAATTTTGTCTTTGTAAAGTACTAAAGTGACACACTGACATATGTTATTTATACAAAACAGGAGCTACAGTGCTACTCGTCTGTAAAAATATATGTAATAATGTGACATTGAAATTCAGTTGCAATAAAATAAATGGTTGTGTTGTGTTATTCTTGAATCTTGATTCCTTGAATCTTCATTATTCATTTACGTTTAAGAGTAAAGAGTTGTTTTCTGAGTTCAAAACTTCAGTGTTTATTAATAATTTAATATATTCAAATTAGTTTTTTTTCTTTTGAGAAATTAAGTAATATACTCTATGCAATATGCACTTGAGAATTCATGGTTACTCAAGTTTCAAGTTCAACCGTTGGATGAGCATTTGATGTATGGTTGTAGTTACATTCCATAATGAAATGAACAGAGCGATGGCCTTCCCAATTTAAACCTCTGGAATTACCCTATAATCGTTAGATTTAGAAAATCAACGGTTAAGATTATGACAATAGAAAACAATCAATATGAAAATTTTATGATGGTTTGGTCATTTAAATGCCTATCAAAAAAATTGTTTAATTTATGAATTTTTATATAAAATCTTTTATAAATGGAATAAATATTATTGATAAATATAAAAATCTACTGTTATAATTAACAATTAACAAAAGTTTATAAAATCATATTAAAAATAAATCTTGTTAAATATATTCTAAAAATTAAAAATAATTATGTTTTATTTTGAAAAGATTCTAAATTAATATATATTTTTATAATAATATTATAAATCACATATATTAATATAAAAAATGATAGCTATTAATATTATAAAAAAGTCAAAAGTTTCTAAATTCATATTAAAAATATTCAAAAAAGTTATATTCTATTTTCTTTTTATAATAAAAATTATAAAATGATATGTATTATAAATTAAAATACTATATAATATTTTTTTACGATTTAATAAAAATATAGCAAGTCAAACTATACGGTCTAAAATTGAAAAAATGGTCAAATATTTAATAGACCATCAAATTCCAGGCCTGTTGTCAACTGTCAAGTGATTAATGTTTATTTTTAAAGTTAATATCATAAATTACTCAAGTTTCAACCATTGGATGAACATTTGATGTATGGTTGTAGTTGCATTCCATAATGACATGCACAAAGCGATGGGCTTCCCAACTTAAACCTCCGGAATCACCCTATAATCGTTAGATTTAGAAAGATCAAAGGTGAAGAATTTGCAACTTGTAGACGTAAGACATGTCATTCACTTTAATGTTCCAATTTCGAGAAACAAAACATTTAAAGCACTTTGTACTGCTAAGTGTCAACTGTCAAGTGATTAATGTTTATTTTTAAACTTTAAAGTTAATATCATAAATTACTCAAGTTTCAATCATTGGATGAACATTTGATGTATGGTTGTAGTTGCATTTCGTAATGAAATGCACAGAGCGATGGGCTTCCCAACTTAAACCTCCGGAATCACCCTATAACCGGTAGATTTAGAAAGATCAACGGTTAAGAATTTTCAACTTGTAGTCTTGTAGACCTAACTCCTAAGATGTGTGATTCACTTTAACTTTCCAATTACGAGAAAAAAAGAATTTAAAACACTTTGCACTTTGAAATTGTATTGTGATTTTTAAAGTCTTCAATCTTCAGATTGCTCATTGGCCATTGTAGTGCACCGCCCTGTTTTGAATTTGGATTCCACAGTTCCACTTCCAACAACGTCATTCCAATTTTCAAGCGTCGGGACTCAGAATCTAGGTAAGTGAAAGAATTCCTACGGCTACATTTCATCATTTGATATTTCTTAAAATCTTATTTTGTGAAAGTTTGAAGTTTGGTTTTAGACTTTAGAGACTCAAGAATTCATTAAAATTAAGGAGGACTAATAGGTATTACCTATTAGGGAATTCAAATTTCACAACTTCAGATTTGTACAAGCATATCTACCACCAGTACCACTAGAGCAATGTCTGATAAAAAAATACATTATGCAGAATTGCTTAAAACCCTAGGTTTCACCGATGGGTACCATGATATTTATGATCCTGAAATCTATGGTAGGCGTACCTCAAAACTTAGATTTTCATCTCAGAATAATGTTGCAAAGAAAACAAAAGTTGATAGTATCAGTGCACCGTGGGTAACTAGATTAGGGCACATGATGTTACATGAAGTTTTCCCTTGCCCAAAATTTATCATGGTCTGTGCCGAAAATTATGATGATAAGAAAAGAACAATTGTTAATAAAGATAACCAAGAAGAATTGGTATCCATTAATGCAAAAGAACTTGGAAAAGTGTTGGGGTTTACAACCGAAGAATTTGAAAACCACCACATTGACCTAGAAAATCTTGCTAGTGATTATGAAGCAGTGAAAGAAAGGCTGAAAAATGATTTTTTAAATCAAATAGTTAAGGATAGAAACAAATTGAAAGGTGATCATAATCCTCCTTATAATTTGGATTTTTTTAAACCATAGGTTCAGGATACTATTTCCATGCTAGCATTTTGCCTCGGTCTGGATAGGAATTTGGAAGTGGGTGCAAGCCTCCTTGAAATGGTATATAATATCCATTATGTTGATGAACATGTCAAATATAATTATACTTAGCACATTGTAGAATCCATGCATAAACAATTTTTAATGATTAAAGCAGGTTCCACGAAGACATTTAGGTTCACAACCTACTTGTGCTATCTTTTTCTATTCAAACTTAGAGGAATGTTTCAGACCAACAAGCTTCAGATTCAGCCCTACAATAATGCAGAGGAAAATAAAATGGCTCTTGTATATGAATGGACCACTGAGATAAGGATGCATGATTCTCGAAGGAACTACAGTCATTTTGTAGACTACCTTTTGGCTCCATTGCATCAAGTAATTACAAATAATCCAATGCCTATATTTCCTATGTCATGTAGAAACTATATGCAACTAGGAAAATAAATACAATTGGTTGATTGGTACTTAATGGAAGAATATACTATGCTAAGATTTTATGGATCTAGAATACAGCCATACAAACTTCCAATACAAGTGGCAGAAAGGGTTTTTGCATTGGAATATGTAAGGCAGGTGCAGAGTGTTGATGAACTACACTTTCTCAGTCAACAAAAGAAGACCTTATTTCCTTCTTTACCTTTTTCATGTGGAGGGTTCACATTCGAGAGAAAAGAATTTAGTGTGGCACATAATCTTTTAAAATTTTTTGCATTTGATGCTATTTGTCACTAGTAGTATGATCCATGTGACATCATTAAATCAATGATTGTGGCCAATAGGAATGTTGCAAATAGAATTCAACATCAAAGTAAACCCTTGCTTGAAAACTTGAGAAACAAGGATTGTTGGGATGAAGTCAAAATAGCAATGGAGAAAAGTGCTGCTGAGAATGATATTTCTTTTGAACAATTGTCAGCAAAAATTATGGCATTGCACTGAAAGACAATCAGGACATACGACAATTTTTATGAAAAAAGTGATAAACCATCTAGTAGAGTAAAAATTCCAGGTTCTCTAGAGAAGTAACTTATAGATAAAAATTGGTCACGATAAAAAAAATATTGCCTTTTGGTGTATGAGAAAGGACCTAAGTGATCCAAGAGCTCTTGTAGAGTATGATGCTAACGAAGAAGATGAAGAGTTTAGCAAATTGTGGAATATAGAGCATCCTAATGAACGTGATGAATCTGATCATGATATTGATAGGGAAGAAAATGAACAAAGGCATGCCAATTATAAACCTGGATTAAGTGAGGCCACAAAAGAAGAATATGCTTCAACATATACTTCAGGAGCAGCCATAATTGAAAAAATTGGTTATGAAGGTGGTCCTTTGGGGTCCAAAGGACAAGGCCCTTGAACAATACCAAGTGTTGAGCATAGAAAAATAGTTGATAAATCTAGCCTTGGGCTTGGAGGTGAACAAGTAGACCAAGGGGATACAAGAAAAACTCAATTTGTTAGAGCTTCTAGTCATCATCCTCATGGTCAGATACAATCACAACTAGGACACGCCCTTGGTGGAAAGCTTAGTGCAACTGGGAGTGCCATTGGTGGCGATGGTATGGGTAGTAGTACTAGTAGTCGTCAACATGCGCTACAATGAAAAATTACACACAATACTAAGAGGAAAACAAAAAAAGATACCACATAAACACCAGGTGATAAGGCAATCAAAAGAGGCAAAGGATTTTGACAGGTCCAAGTCACACTATCAGTGGATCCACCAGTACCACAAAGGATTTATTTCTAGGCACTCCCCCAATTCCAGTTAGTGTGGGTGTGACATCATTAGCAACTGCAAGTACTCCTATTCCTTCACCATTCAAACATTCCATTGTTCCTGCCTCCCCAGGTTATGATTTCATTGAAGAGTTTAAAAAGAAATCAGACTTGAATAAAAAAGAAAAGAAGCAACTGACGAAGAGTGCGTCTGTTGTAACTTCAGAGCATGCAACAACCATGGTATAACCCACATTTGACACAAATAAATAAATCATGGAGTACACAATTGTTGTTCCCACAGTTCAAAACAAACCAAGAAATTAGATGGATCGATCTGAATACTAGGTAACCAATTTTCAATTGGATTTTTTTGGCCTGAAAAATATTGACAATATTAATGTATCAAAGAAGAACAATGAATTAGTGTACACATCATTGCTAAAGCAAGATAGAGAGAAGAAAGGTTGCAGACCCAAATAGAAAAGTTACAGGAAGACCTAGCAAGTGAGAAAGAAAAGAGGAAAGCAGTAGAAAACAAGAGCAATGAATTAGAAAAAAGAATAATAAAATCTGCCTGTACATCTACAAGCAAAGAGGATAAATCAAATGAGAGAGAAGTGAATGACCTGAAGTGAAGGCTTGATGAGAGCAACAAGAAATATGATGAGGAAAAATCCACTTCAACAAAATTAAGACTAAACATTGCGAATGGAAATGCACAATGGGAACAAAAATTGGAGAAACAGAGCAAAAAAAATGAAATATTGGAGACAGAGTTGATGGAAGCAAAAGAAGAAATTAAGACTTCTCAAAATAAGCTTTTTGCATTTTGTAGAGATACAGTGAAGCATATGAAACAAAAGATCTGGGATGAAATAATGCAGAGGTTTGATCATTTGTGTGACATGTTTCAACTGATTGATGCTATCAAATAATATTATAAGAATCTCAACAAATATTTAGTGGACAACAAAAAGGTGCTAGAATTAGAGAAATATGAAAATCAAGTTCTACAAACAGTCTACAAAGCCAGTGAAAATGATTTGAAATCAAAAGGGATTACTAATCAGATTGAAACATCAATGAAGTTGTCATCTATCATTGAAAAGTGTTCGAGAATGTGTGGAACAAAGGAATATTTGCATTTGGTTGCAAACAAGATGAAGGTGGTGGATGAAAAGGTAAGGAACTTCACAGAGCTTGATTTTCCAGAGGCTTTTGACACAAATGAGTGATTTATTGGAAAGGATGGTTTCAAAAAGAAGATGGAAGGTGCAAGGAAGATTGATTTGGACTAGTTTCCTCAGAAACCTAGATGTGAACTATTTGGATTCAATCATAACACTGATAACCTTGAATGCAAAATTGACTGAAGAATTCAAGATAGGTTCCACTTCTAATTACAATCATGAAATGTTAACAAAACTTCAAGTCAAACAACATCAGTTAGAACAAATGGCAGTTACACCTCCTGAAGAGTGGAAGTTGCTAGAAAAGGTGATGCAGTGACTTGACTTTTTATTTTAAACCTTTGATAATATGAGCTTCCAAGTTCCAACTCAGCTTTGTGCAAACTCTTCTTTGGGTATTGGAAATATTTTGCATTGCCAATGCCAATATGTACTCCTTCATGTGAAATTCAATTAAAAAACTCAAATTCAAACTTCAGTATTGTGATGATGTTCAATTATCTGTATTATTTATTTTATCATTTGAACTACTGATGAATTTGATGGAACTTCTAATTTTTCTCTCTGAATTCCTCTTTGTCTTGACCTTGTCCTGGTTTGTCAATGTGTCATATTGTTTGGTAAAGAACCTAAGGTTGGGGTTTTTATTTTGGTTTTCATGAAAATCCTAATGTCGTATGTAATACCTTGGGTGAAAATGTATTCGGATGTTACCTTTTTTGGGTGGGTTTTGCTGGTGTTTTTTAACGTAAACCAAGTTTGTCTCCTAATCTACAATCATTAACAATTAATAGATAATCCCATCGAATAGCTCAATAGAATAGGATAATACCGAAATGAGCTAGCCTTTCACCAATAATATCAACTACTTGGAGCATGGGATGATTACAACATTATTTCATAACTTATGATAGTCGTTTTATTTGCAATTTGGCAGCAAGCTCTAAGTAAAGACATACAGACACAAGACTTCACAAACTCGTACAATTTAAACCAGTACCATATACCATTAGGGAGTCAAATTCACAAACATTTAAAATTTAACAACAGATTCAAATACATAACATATATGATCCCTAGCAATATTGCATTACAATAGTGTCAATCCATATCCTAACCCAATACTTCTTACTAAATCCCTTTACAAACATATCCATCCATGATTCCATCCAAGCATTTTAATTAATTCCTTGAATTAAAGCCAAAATGGAAAACATACACACCAGAGCAGTGAGATGAACACCATAATCCTTGATTATACTATTCAAAATTATGATATGTTTATACAAAGGAGAGACATGAGCTCAAAATATAACATCATAACTCAAATGCTAGTACTATTGTGAAACATCAAATCTTCATAGACCTAAAACCCCATTACCGAATAACCCCAAACCTAAATTGTATTAATATTGAAATAACTGGTTCTTACAATCTGTTTTGCAACTATACCTAGACTCGACCTCAAAATATCTGACTTGCCAACCCCTATTTCTGGCCTTGAAATCCTTCTTATAGAAAATGAAGGAGCAAACAAGCATCGGGCTAGAAATTACACATGTCATTGGTCAATGGGACCGCTATGTGCCAATTCAAAAATATGATTAAAACCACCAAGTCCCAGAGCATCTTTCCATTGATTCCACTCATTACATAATAGTTGATGCATTAGCTATATCTCAAAACCTGCACTAAAATCCATCATGGAAGCAAAACCATAATCAGTTATACTATAACCATTGAGTTGTTAGTTGCCGATAATAGACACTATTTTACTCCTCTTCGGTTAAGTACGTGTCCACCCATTTATGGTATTCCTCATTTGTTGGCCAGTTAAAATTCACCACCTCAATCACCTTAGTATTGTAAGGTGTGTACTTCACCACAACCTGGTTAGCCTCTCTCTCAAAAGACTCGAAGAATATGTTGGTATTAATTATTTTATCCATACTGCTCACCAGCAAGTCATAGTCCGAGTCATCACAAATCAATTTGATTTGTGCATCAATAACCTCTTCTGCCCTATGTTGCCACTGTTGCAATGGCAAGCTATTTCCTTGTGCATCTATTATATCTGGCAGAAAAGTATCATTCCAGTCATCAAAACTCTTTACTAGTTCTCTAATTTTTCTACTCAAATCATCAGGTAGGGCTTGGAATCCCTTCAATGATTTCACAAAAATTTGAGTAGGCTTCAATGACTGAGGCATGTTTTCTACATCAAACCTAGAAGCCTTAAACATAACATCTAAATCAGTGGCCCGAGGGATCCACTTCTCAACCAAAGGCAGAACTACTTCTCGATCTTTCTTAATGTTTTTAATTCCACCCAAGAACAAAGAATACAAAGAATGTACAGATGTAAACAACCACCTCATTGTGTTTAGCAATTTCATCATCCTCACTTGCCTTTAGGGTAGCCTACAATTCTGTGATTTTATTCAACATTTTCTTCTTGGTAAGATCCACAAAATACTCAACTTCCTCTTCAACTGGCTCTGGTGCAGGGTTGAGAGCAAGTGTCTGAATGGGGGACCTAGCAGTAGAAATGATTGGGATATTAAGGGGAACTGACCCTGAAGTAGTGGGTAGTGCTCTGATACCAGGGGCACTAGAGGATTCTCCTACCTGCCCATATTTCAGTCTATCAACTTCAGATTGCAGCTTAACATTCCTCTGCTATATTCTACTATATTCCCCAATTATTACGTTGTATTTCTCCATAAGACTCTTCATTTCAGCTTCCTCCCTTTCAGCTATCTTTTGGGCCAATTTGGCCACATTCAATGTCAAACTTGTGGCTTCTGTTGTTGAGGTTTCAGAATCTCTCTTGATGATGAACCCTCCCCTTACACTTGGACCAATATTAGCCACATTTGGTTTTCTACCCTAGGGTGCCAATGCCCATATGGCCAGAGTTTCATATTCCTCACTAAAAGCAAAGTCTTGCAGAGCTAACTTAACCTCTTCCTCACTGTTTTGCACAGGATGTTTGGACTACAGGATAGCATTGAATGCTACAGCATCAGCTATGTCCCATTCAGGAAGAAGTAAGACACCAGCCTGAGTCACAAGTATCCTTCCTTCCCCATGATTAATGCTCTTGAATTCCTCCATTAGTTCGGCCTTAACTTCATCATCATTCTCTTGTTCACACCTATCAGGTCTTGACTCTCTCCTTCTCTCGCATTTATCCTGATATTACTCTAGTTTCATTCTCCAAATTAACTGCAAGAATATAAGAGTCTTCACGAAGGCATCATCATCTAGGAATGCCTTGCAGGCCTCCATCCTGGCATCTTGTACACACTGCCCCTTTATATCCATATCAGTTAACACCAATTGTGTTGATCTAGGAGGAAAAGGGATACCAACCTGCATGTCTTGATCAGTTATAATTATTTCATCCATCAGAGCCTCTTGTGTTTCCTCAACCCTTTGCCTCTTTAGGCTTGGCTCTGATAGTAACTCTACAGGATCATTTCTCGATGGTGAATCTAGGTCCACAATCCTTATCCCTCCAGGTTTCCTGATCCCTTGACCCGGTTGTGATGATGCTTGTGTTATTTGTTTTCCCCTTTTATCTCTTGCTTCCTTATCACTGCTATCATCTCTCTTCCTCTTGTATAGAGGCCTATCCTCTGGTGGCTGATAAGTTGGCCTTGTTTCTTCAAGCCTCGCCTCCAGTCTCTGAATTCCCAAGTCCACTTCCAAATTGACTTTCTTGGTTTTCAATATGCTCATGATATCTTTGAATTTATTCATTAAGAAATCTATTCTTTTGTGAAATGGAGTGAACTCCATCAGTAGATCATATTTTGGATCCATTTTATGCACCATAGCCAGTAGTTTCTCATAGGCAATCCATTTCTCTTTATTCAATTCTTGCCTGCTCAAGTCAAACTCATTTTTGATTAGATCCTCAGAAAAATTAAAAACATGTGAAAACTTGCCACCTTTAATTTGTTTCCTGAATAGGGAAAAGAATCCCTCGGGTTCACGTTGCCTCTTAGATCCACTCTTCAAATGATAATCATCAAAAAATATTCCAAAGTGGACCCATCCTCCCTTGGAAAAGACAAAATATGAAACAATAGTATAATCAAGGAACAAAGTCCCTTTTCCTTTCCCTGTCAATTATCCTCATGAATGCAACCTAGTTGCCACATGACCTCGGAAAATCCCATCCTTGATGGTACATTATATGGGAGAATGTGAGGAGCTCCCTAGAAACCATAAACCCTTAGGATAGTGCTTACAGGGTATAAGATGATGTCACCCCAATTGTGACACACCTTCAAATCAAGCTTCCTCACTTTGGGTCGGAGGATCATGCAAATCCTCAGGGACCCTGATGGGACTTTCAATTTTTTAAGTGATGTGAGCTGGGGTTTTGGGGTTTCAAAGTTAGCCATGGTGATTTTAATTATCGAATTTTGAAAACCCTCTTGTTATGTTTCAACAGTGACTTACTACCAAGGGTAACCGGTCATTTTAATAAGATGTTATCCCTCTCAGGTTGTGTTTTTACCGGCCCCTTTCACCTGGCTTGCCGGTCTTTTTGCTAGGACAGCTTAAGTTTTTATACCGTCGGGGGTTTCACTGGTCGGTCCCACCTAAATGTTGCATCTGATGTCTGGCTAACCATCCGATCGCAGGTTTTGATCTGGGCTGTTTCTCACCGACCTCACAGGTTTTCCTGCTGATGTCACCAAAGTGGTGCGAGGTTTGTGATATGTCACCATCTGGCATGACCGGATGTGTGGGGTTTTTCCCAAGGTGTTAGTGGTGATGTCTGGCCGTCTCTTCACTGGAAATGGTCTTTAATAACCAAGTTAATTATGACCTCTCGCACACCTCACATGACCGGAGTAAATATTCCTAAAGGTACTGTGAGGTTTGCGAGGGGGTGACATGTGGTCTTTCTTCTTAGGCCAATGGAGCTGTGCAGGCCCTACTGTCTGATTCAGGCCTCCTATTTTTGTGGGTTTTGATTGGACGTGTTTTCCCAGGTGCTGAAGTGGATTGTCAATACTCATTGACTTGATCTCAACCCTCTGATTCACTAGATGTGTTCCACATCAGTGGTTCAAATTCAAAGGAGGGTTGTGCGATTCATCTGTGCGACCAACACTACCTTGATGTTGCTAGTTTCATTAATGGCGTGGATTTTTTCAAAGGATCTCCTCCTGATTTTCTCTAGCATGCGAACAGTGCCATCCTGCTGAAAACACTCATGGTTGTATTAGCCACTAATTTTTCAAGTGCTTGAATTGCTTTCAAGCAATTATATCCTACACACTAAGCCACTCTATAAATGCTGACCAAGTTACTTGCAATTAGCATTGCATTTTTGTTTTTTGTGCAGGAAGGTTTCTTCTTCGTTGTCTTGTAAGGCTTTTATTTTCTCTATGGACAAATCGACTAAACACAAGAGTGTGAGGCTAGGATCCTGAAGGTTTCCAATCTTAATAGAGCCAATTACTTCCATACTACCTGGGGCTACTACTAGGAGTACTGGAAAGAAGCTAGTGCGTTGCTCATCCCCTATGGTCATATCTGATTCTGCTGGTAATGAATTTGACACCGATTCGGACTATCGGTGTTAATTGGCCACCTTAACAAAGCTCATGGGAGTAAATGAGGAGGCCCTAGCAATTGAACCTGTAACTGCATTGGCACCAGGTGCAGTTGTTAGGGGTTGTGCTGACAAGGCTGGTATGGGGAAGGTGGTTTCGTCGCTATCTCGAGCATAGACTCGAAGTGGTCACCTGTACCGGGGCCGTGTGTTTTCTTGATGATTACTGATGGTGGGTTTGTTCAAAGTTTCTTTTCCTACTATTTCATCATGCGGACGTGGACATGCGTGTGCTTTGCACGAAATTTTGTTCTCTGACTGGTTACTATGTAACCATTTTTTATTCCTTTGATCATGCACGATGTTATCGAATGATGAGGAATGTGAATTTGAATTTGACTTTGGGTTGAAATTCAATTTTGATACTGATAATGTAGCCTAATTCTTGTTGCTCTCCTATTATATAAAGGAGATTTCATGCCTCATTGTAGATTCAGAATTTCGGGTCTGAAACCTTGGAGTCTGTACAATTAGCTTTAATGTTGGAATTTTGTGAACATTATTCAGGAAATCATCCCAGGTGGGGATTTGTATAAAGTTAGTATGCTATGCTTTTTTAATGACTGATATCAAAACAAATCTACAAAATTAAGATGGTTTGCTCTCTTGTGTATGTGTGCCATGGATTATGAATGGATTTATCAAGGGTTTCTCTCTTCAGTTTCAATGATTAATTGAAAGTCTGATTTGCTTTCTTGCTTTAACTTAATGAGTTAATCAAATGCTTGAAAAGATAAATTACATGTTCATGGTTGTATATATTCAAGATTCGCTAAGAAGTACTATTTTAATATACTGAAACATCTCATAGTAGTAATGTTATATGAAGATAAGCTCACAATATCAGAATTATACTTTGTATGACTTTGTCACCTAATGGATGAAGCACTGTTTAATGTTTGCAACCTTTCTCTTTGGTATGAGACTGTAGTTCTAAGCATGGCGATCCATATGTTGAACATAACCACATATTAAACCTTGTCTTCCTACGGGAAGTAATTCTTGCATTAATTTGGTCAATTTCATTGCTCTTTGGTGCCTATAATTATTCTTCGGTCTGCCAATATCAAGAATAATGACTATTCTCTTGAGTGTTTAGGGATTGTAATCTGTATACTGAAAGTGTTCTTACCAGTTATAAGGCATTTTTATGAACACATTTAGGTTTACCCACCTTGGTCCTACTGAGCCAAAAGTGTAGGAGAGGTCACTCCATAAATGACTCTCATTAGCTGGCCACTAGCCTTTGCAGTCATCCATAATAGGGGTTGGCTACCTCTTAGACAACTGCAATCTCTATGTGGGGAAAAACACCAACAGACCCTTGGCATATTTACCACCAATCTAGCTCTAAGTCTAGAAGCAAAACAGTTATCAAACTACACAAAGTTAGCACCTCCCTTATTTCAAGACAAATCTCCACTCCAAACCTGTACTGGTAATCTTTCTCTATTCACTTCTTGCCTCAACTCCATTTTCTTTGAGAAGAAGTCAGAATTCTTGTACAGGAACATATGCATTAATAGGGAGTACCAAAAGAAAGGAGTACCAGTGTCCCCCATATGCAACTTCAACAAACCCTCATGTATCTTTTTAGCAAGAAAAGATGCATAGTCATACACTACAGAAAAATTGGGATGTTGAATCTAAGCCCCCATAAACATATAAGCAATGGGCATCACGATATTAGGGCTGAAACCTAAAATCTGGAAAAGTGAATAAAATGTTTCCAAGAAGTGATCAGCAAAATAGCTTAGCCTGAAAGGCTCCTGATCAGTTGGGCTTATGTGAATCGTTGAACTCCCTGCCATGGATAAATGAGGAGGAAGCAATTTTGATCTAAAAAGAGGCTATGACCTGGCATATTCCTGCTTCATTTCCTCAAAATCTACCTGGACTAAGAATGGGCTATATTCACTCAAATCAAAAACCTACCGAATCTCATCTGCATTTATATTCAGTAGAACCCCACCATCATTATCCCTGATAATCCTTGTAAGAGGATCATATCATGTTGCCACTGCTCTGAGTAGGTCAATATCAAGAAATACATTTGGTACAACTACTTTCCCCATATCGTACTTCCAGCCATTACAGAAAGGATGAGGCACATTTCACTGCCCATACCATCTCCTAAACATTTTTAGGCCTATCATTTGGACCCTAGCATCTGCAATATTATAGGTTTTACACCTTAGTCCCTCGCCTAAGGATTTCCCATTCATTAAAACCAAACCCCTCTTCTTGTCGTTTGTTGATAGCGGGAATTGATCTAGGAAATCGTCGTATAAATTCCTTTGCAAATAATCAAGATGGCTAGAATGCTGCTTTGATGGAGCCATTTTGAACAACCAAGGCTTCTCCTAAAATCAAATTCTTGAACAAACTAGGGCTACCCAAAACGAAATTACACCAGAACTTTGCAATTTCCCACAATTCAAAAGAACCAGTAACCTTACAGTCTTAATCAACAAGACCCTTGACCAACACAATACAACCCTCTACAAAAAATACATTCAAACAGAAACCATGGCATAGAAGGTAACTCATGGGATTTCGCGCCTTGCAGAAAACCAAACCTCGTTGTAATTGCTTGAAAAACTCAATCTCTGGCTCTGGAGTCTTGGACCACTTTGAAAACATTTGAATGCCTTTGTAGTGAAGATAGAATGGAATTAACTACTTAAAGCTAATGAAAAATAGCCAGTAGACATCTCATCCACCATTAAAGCTCACTTGCATGCTGCGCCAATGGCTTTAATCATATTTGATGCAAATTTAAATCCTCGTCGTCGATCTCTTGTTCCTGTCAGATCATCAATGATCAGATGGTCATCTTCAAAAGGTTGACAACATCTCCATGTCATTATTGAGGGCCCACCATAATACACAATGCCAAAGGAATACACGTGGCATTTGCCCGTGATATCACAATCACTAAACACCCTTCACTTTAGGATCACGCGATGGCGGGCAATCGTTGATTCCCTCCATCGGTGATCATGATCATTCACAACAGTGAGCAGCACCAAAACCTATCTGTCAAGCAACTTTTCATCAAGGTTAAAACATTGTCGTCGATCTCAAGCACGTGCATCTCACATCTAGTTTAGCAACTGACTCTATAATGTACTAAAGTCTGATACAAATATTAAGCACTTTATTTACTCCTTTTAAGCATCGGAAACCTAGGACACGTGGCGCCCGCCCATGATATCGCAATCACCAAGAAACCAACGGTGATGTCATCATGAGATCATGGGGAACGATCAAGATCAACCGTAGAGAGATCGACGGTCACTAAAAATAACCCCTGCAAAATAATACAATTACTTAAAATAAAAGAGGGGAAGGGGACACCGTCTAGGAAAATGACAAACGATGGCTCAAAGTTGTTCTAAAATACAGGGCACGGTCCGACCCAAACTTGAGAAATAAAAGGTCAGGCGAAATATTTAGCATTTTTATTAAAAGGGGCCCGACCTAGATGATTCAATGGGACATAAGTTGTTTTGAAACAACCCTCAAAAAGGTAACGTCAGAAAAGACCCAACCCAAAGATATACATTATATGGAAGGTTACTAAAATGATTGCGAGATGCACGTGCTCAAAGTTAACGGAGGTGTTATAATCTTGATGAAAAAGTTGCTCGATGATTATGTTCAACAATGGTGACTGTTATGAATGAACACGATTGTCGATGACAGAGATCAACAATTGCCCGCCATCGCGTGATCGGAAGATCCGAGGTTTTTATTGATTGTGATATCACGGGTGAGCACCACATGTATTCCTTTAGCGATGCATAGTGTGGTGGGCCCTTCGTGCTGAGATGGAGATTGCATCAACCTTTTTGAAGGTAGTCATTCGATGCTCTGACGAAAGTGAAGGATCGACGGTTGGGATTTGAATTTGCATCAAATGTGATTGGAAACTTGGAGGCTTTGGTGCAGCATGCAAGTGAGCTTTAATGGCGGATGAGACGTTTTATGGCTCAATTCGATCAACATTAAGTAATTTTCCTTCGTTCTATTTTACCACAAAATTATAATAGATTTTGGTTGTGTCTTGATGATAGTTTTGGGCCACTTTTGGCGCAAGTTTCTTAAGGTTTGGCGGCTGGCCAATGCATCAGCCATTTTCTAGAGGATGGGAAAAACAAGAAGATTCTTATGGGACTCAGTTGTTGTAAAAAAAAATTGAAATATCATAGGGGGGTCCAAGTGACTGGTGACATGTGTATTTCTGGCCCAATGCTTGTTTTCTCCTTCATTCTCTATAATAAGGATTTCAAGGCGAGAAATACGAGTTAGCAAGTTGGATAATTTTAGGTCGAGTCTAAGTAAAGTTGCAGAGTGAATTGTAAAGGGCCTGTTGTTTTATTGAAAATTTTGTTTTAGATTTTGTGTCATTCTGTAGTAGGTTTTAAACTCATTAGAGTTTGATATTTCAGGACAATACTAGCATCTAAATGGAAATTACTCATTTCGAACTCATGTCTCTCCATTGTATAAACATATCATCATTTTTAATAAAATGATCAAGGGTTATTTTGTTCATTTCTAAGTTATGGATGTTGAACTATTAGTCTGTTAGCTTTTGTTATGTTTTGACTAAAAATCTTGATATGATTCACGAAGTGCAATATAATATAAAATATTATGGAGACTTGGAGTGCAATATAAAATATTAAAAAAAATATCCTGAACTTGGAGTGCATTGATTCACAATTTATTTGAATACAATATAAAAATCATCAACTACTGTTTGGAATATGATTCATGCAGTGCTTGAGTGCAATATAAAATAAGATTATAAGATATCATGAACTTGAAGTGCAATGATTCACAATTTTAATTTAATAGAATATAAAATATCATCAACTACAGTTTGGACTTTGGAACAATGGAAACTGATTCAAGAAGTGCAATAAAAATACCTAAAACCTGCTAATTCTCTTCCATTTCCCGAACGGATTCAGGGTCCTCAAACCGATGCTCATCTTCAGATAAATTAAAACAGTCATCTTGATTCAGAGACTACTCTGCACTTTGTTCGGCCTATGTCTCAAAATCAACATTCATTGTTTGATTTGTGTCAATTTCAATATCACTGTCATCTTGATCTATCCCAGGCCCATTGCCACTGCCACTAGTACCACCACCAGTATCGATGGCTCCTGGAATTGGAGAGAATTTGTTGCACAACCTGACCCCTCTTCTTTCACATGTGGACCTCCATATTGTGAGTGCCCTTTCAAAAGGAAAATTTTTGACATTATGCGTAGTTCCTTTCATCCTCAAGCAATTTTCCAAATTCTTGTCCAGTTTGTTTCTTAACTTTGATTTCAAAAACCCCAATGTACTAAAAACTCTCTCATCCTCCACCGACCTCAATATCATTGTTTGACATAAATCAGCAAGTTTGAAATATTCTGACATCGAACCACGCAATATTTCACTCTGACCTAAGCTTGTCCAAACCTTTTTTATTGACTCCAGTTCAAAGGCCTTCTCCTTGCCCATGGAATCAGACTGGTCCCTCATAGCTATTGAAAAACTCCGACATTGATTTCTAAGCTTATTTTCATTTAAAATTCCTTCTATTGCCTGCTCATTATATGTTACCTTTTTCAAAAACTGTTTGATCACAATTTTTACTTGATCATGAAAATATTTTGGGTTATCTCAATTTACCCAAAATTGAGGATACACAATACCCGTGGCTTCAAGTATTTCATGTTGATGGAATCTTTCACGAATCTCTGAGGAAAGAGATTTTGCAATTTCCTTCAAATTATCACTAACAGATTTAATAATGTCCTTAAAATCTTCCTCGTTAACAGGTACTTCTTTTCTAGAGCGCCTAGCTATCTTACAATGGTACATTGGTATCTCATATCCACGTACACAAATACATAAGTGCCCGCTTGCATTAAACTATAAATAATTATCAGGATTATTCAAATCAATAATTTTCTGCCACATCAAATAATTGGTGCCTTCTTGTGTTAGATCTAGATATAGATGATCAAGGGCCAAGCATGTAAGTTTACGTAGGTTGGCATATTCATAAATATACATAGTTCTATCTTGGGCTTTCTTCACAAGATTTTTCATCTCATCTAGCATGGGGAGAAGACTGGCTAAAGTCAAGAGTGTCTCTATATCGCTTAACCTATGTAAGAGTTTGGGAACTTTGTCTACTATGTTGTGATGCTCGTACATCAACCCAATCAAGGATTGATATTCTGAAAGAACTCGTTGCACTGGTCCATGCAAGGATATCCATCTGGTATTGCCATCCTTGAGAAGATTGTTTCCAGGTGTTATTCCCTCAGCAAAATGTTGAAATTCAAGGAAACATTTGGGACTTTGGCAGAAGTATGCGTGGATCTCGCGAACTAGATTTTTAACTTTTGATACTGTTGGAAACTTGCTTACAATTTTAAATGCTAAATTCATTATGTGGGCCATGCAGTGAATTCCAAGCATGTATGGTGCACAAGTAGTTTGTAACTTTGTGCAAAGACCTCTCCTTTGACCTTGCATCACTGCAGCTCCATCAACTCCTACACACACCAACTTTTTGGCAATTGTCAACTCATCCAAACCTGCAATTTCATTCAAAGATTTCTTGACTAGTTCAAATAGATTTTGCAATGTTGAACTGTCCTTCATTTTACGAACACAAAGAAGATGAGCTTGGAAAACATGTTGTTCTATATTATACAAATGCATACAAACCCAAGAAGTATTGTCTACTGCAATAACTTCATCTAAAGATAATGCAATGAAATTTGACTCTTTTAATTTCTCCTTTAAATCTTGCTTTTCCACTGCAGAAAGATAGTTCGCCCATTCCCATCTAGTGTTTACTGACCAATGTGAGAAGGGAAAGTGGGGAACACTCAAATAAGATAATAAATCAAAATATTTTGGGTAGTCTATCATAGGATGCCCCCTAGACAAAATATGAAAAACAACACTCATCTGAACAATTTTTGACAGATTTGCTGCTGCCATGGCTTTTCCAAAATTAGCCTCAAGTGTACCTTCACATTTTTTAATCTTCAAAATTCTATGGTTATGCTCTCCATAATCTGAGGCATACTTAACATGCAGACATTCTTCCTTTGATTTCCATCGTACGACTGATTGTTCCTTTCCATCTATGATTTGTTTTTCGTAAAATGTTCCAATATGTTTTTCTATAGTGTCAAGCTTTAGCTACATCATCTTGTCTCTTCCACATTTCCAACTACAAATCTTACATCTGACCTCTGTTGCCCTTTCAATATCATTTTCATTTGATACCCCCACTGGTTCAAGGAATGGGTACTTCGACAACCAACCAATTTGAAAATTCCTTGTCATTTCCCACTCGTGCCCCAATTTTGCTTTGCCTTTTCTTTTCTTGCTACCAACATCATCCTCATCCAAGTCGATTATCTCATTCTGGCTATCCAGGGTATCCCTTGGAATATCTTCTGTGGTATTGTCATCCTCATTTGATACATTTTGATTTAACACAATGACAATCTCACCTTGACCTTCCTGTGGTGGAAGAGTTGATGATGTATCTCCATCTTCAATAATATTTGATGGAAGAGTTGATGGTGTAGCTCTACCTTGATCTAATGGATTAGAAGCTTTGCCAATTCCAAAGTAAGACTGTATGGTACCTCCCCATTTTGGGCGTTTTGATGGCCTCCCAATCTCTTCATTACCCACCTGCTCAAGATTCTTACCCTTGCTGCTCGACATATTGATCTCACTTCAAATAAAAGTTGGAAAAAAATGTCTTCTTGTTTAAGAAGGATAGACTGACAGAGAATAGAGATCCCATTCCCTACTTAAAATTATGTTTAAGACTGAAGCAAGAATGGAAAATAGATAAAGAAACCTTATTATTATAACTAATAGTCTAATAACTAATAACAGTATGAAGAAATGATCACTCACCTTTGAGTCTACATTTTCGGGTTTCGTTGACTTCTAAATTCAGAAGTAGAACCTCAAAACCGAACAAAATGTGTAAGAACAAATAACAGTTTCAATTATATTTATATCAATCCATATTTGGCGAATTCCGTGAGATTTTGAAATGGTATGTTAAAAATTTGGTGAATCCCGCGTGCTTATACAACGATACCTTGAAATTTTCAAGGTGAAATAGGTCCTCATAAGCAACTATTTGTAAATTTTAATTGGCGAATGGGTCTTCATAAGCAACTATTTGTAAATTTTAATTGGCGAAATGGGTCCTCATATAATGTTGTCTTAATAGTATTGGCGAATATGTTGGTGTTTTATGACATGCTCCCTGGGATTACAGGTGAAAATATTGATCAGTCCATTGGAAATTCGTAGTCTGTTATGGCAAATTTATTGCCTAAACATGCCTCGTAAAAAAAAACCGTTGGCAAATGGACATGCATTGGATCGATAGTACGTGAAACCCGAGCGATTTGAACACCTTGTTGGATACCTAGAATTCGCCAAATTCAATTTTCTCGATTCCTGGAATTTTCCAATTGGCGAAGATTCGCCAGTAAAGTTATCCCTGCTTGGCTGAGAGCTTGTTGGTTTGTCCAAATAACCTCTACAACTTGGTCTTTCGGTTTCTAAAAATCTCTTATTTTTATTCCACATAAAAAATCAAATATAAACAAAACTCCCTTGTCTCTCCATTTTTCTCTCTTGAGTTTTGATCCCTAAGGTAGTCGAGGAACATTCACCCTTCAAGATCACACCATTTTGGGGTGCCAAATTTCCTCCTCTACAATATGATAATTTGTTTGAATAAAATTATTTGTGTTCTTGCATCTTATCAAACCAACTATTTATTTTCTCACTAACTAATTTTATGTGGGGGTATGTGCAAGATCATCATGGAAAAAATAGGCCCTTAAGTTGTGATGAAAATTTAGAAAAATTAGAGTTAGGCAACTTCACGTAAAAATTTGAATAAGTTTTCTATATTATTTCAAAAATATGTAAGAATAGAACCTATAGAAAATTGAATGTAGTTTTTAAACTACGAAGTTTATTTTTAAAAATCATCTATTTGGTGAAAATTTTAAATTTCAATGCAGTAGTATTTAAATTTTAGGGAAAAAATAAGATGTAGGCATCTATCTGACCACCCTAACCACAATAAAATGATAATATTTTTTTATAATATTTTAGATATAAGTAGAGGACTCATGTCCCGATGTGATGCATATTTTTTTGTAATTTTTTCCAAGTAAATAATTAATTATGATTTTTTATTACAACTTTAAAAAAAATATTAAAACTCGTATGTTTGAAGAGCTTAACTTGGTCAAAACTTCATGAATTTTTTTTATTTTTTTAATCCTAGAGTATGCTAAGCATAGAATGTGATGCACGTTTTGGATTCAAAAAATGTGCTATCATTTGAAAGCTATAGATGTTTTTCAATCAGCCTCTCAATAAGGACTTTAGTCGTAATTAAAATATAAAATGAATAATAATTATTTATTAAATTCAAAGTAAAGCATAATTTATATTGGTGGAAAGCTGAGAATCTCCTTTAAAAACCCTTTTCGTTTCATCAATTTAGGGTAAAAAAAAATTCGTCAGGCACATGGGCGAAGTCTAGAAAAGCAAGGTAAGTTGTTAAACACATTGTTTGTGTTGACTTCTTAGGATTGGCATGTCCTAGCCAAATGTCAAAGCAAACCTGAGCCTAATCCCTAGGTAGTAGGGTTTGTGTTAGACATATTATATATCCGATTCAAATCGGATATCCAGTCCAAATTGGATATCTGATTTGAATCAGATATCTGATTTGAATTATATAAAATTTTAATATATGATTTTATTTTATTTTAATATATGATTTTATATAATTTTAATGTATGATTTTATATAAATTTTATTTATCATTTTATATAATTTTGATTTTATATAAAAAAATGTAATTTTAATAAATAATTTAAAAAATGCATTAAATAGTTTATATTTTATTTTAATATATCTAGTTGAGAATATACAATATAATTTCTAATATAATATATAATATATAATTTATGATAATCTCTTACGGAATTATGTATAATATATAATATATTATATTATTATGTATAATATTTATATATTTTAGTTAATGTATAAATATTTATATATATAAAGATAATATATAAAATATTATATAACTAATTAATATTACTAATATATAAAATATTTAAATATTATCTATCCCTTTCCCCCTCTCTCTCTCCTTCTCCTCTCCCTTCCCCCTATTTATATTATCTCTCTCTCTCTCTCTCTCTCTCTCTCTCTCTCTCTCTCTCTCTCTCTCTCTCTCTCTCTCTCTCTCTCTCTTCCCCCTCCTAATTCTCTCTCCCTCTCTCTCCCCTTCTTCCCCTCCTCCCCTCTCCCTTCTTCCCCCTAATTCTCTCTCTCTCTCTTCTGCTCTCCCTTACCCCTCCTAATATTCTCTCTCTCTCCATCTCTCCCTCTCTCCCCCCTTCTTCCCCTCTCCCTTCCCCCTCCTAATTCTCTCTCTCCCTCTCTCAATCCCCTTCCCCTCTCCTTCCCCCTCCTAATTATCTTTGTCTCTCTCCATGGAGTTATAGATGCATATAGTGGGTGGAAGGCTTAATATGCCATTTTACATGCACTCAAAACCCTTAAACAAGATATACAGACTAACCCTTAGTAAATTGCCTCTCAAATGCACAAAAACAAATGAAAATACTTCAAACCACGTTTATGGTGAGGTTAACCCTACTACCCACTAAATTCAATCCATTGGAGTGCATTTAAACTTTAAATTTAAACTGTTAAACTTTACCATTATTCTTGTCTTCAAATATGTTTAAACTATATAATATAACCATAATATAACTAAGCAATATATGATATAATTTAACCATTATTCATTATTATTTTATTGTGAACTATATAATATAACCATTATTTTGTATGCTATTGTACATTGATATTTAACCTTTTCTCAAGATTAAATTTTTGAATAATTTAAACACGCACATGAGGAAAAAATTATCCAATAATCAAGTGTATGTCCATATACAAATTTGGCATCAACGCCAACTCAAATAAATTTTTACAAAATGTGGCATATGTTATCTCGATATCTATTCAAAATATACATGCCAAAATGTCTATCTCATCCTAAGCTACCGGTGGATCCTCAAAATGGAGCATCTCGATATCTGTTCAAAATATACATGTCAAAATGTCTATCTCATCCTAAACTACTGGTGGATCATCAAAATGGAGCCTCTTTGAAGCAATCTTTGGCTCTAAAAGAAACTGCACAAGAAAAATTCAAACCATGATTGAGATTAGTTATATTATATAATTTAAAATCATATAATTAACATCAAAATCAATATAAATTGAATTATAATTGAACTCTAAAATTGAAATCTTGATTACCTCATAAATACGTCTCTTCAAACCATCAGGAGTCCTAGAATATACCCCTCTCAAAGAACCAGTCATATCAAATTTTGCAATGCCAATCTATATATGTGAACAAAAACATAAAATTGATACAAGTTAGCATACAGTTGTCAGTAATAGGAACATAGTTACCAAACACAATAAAATAAACGCATACCTCTTTAGGCATCTCTTTTTCTTTATCTCCTTCAGGTGTTTCGACAACTCCTCCTTGAGGTGTTTCAACACCTACTCCTTCAAGTGTTACAACACCTACTCCTTTAGGCATTGTGACACTTGTCAACAAGGATGTGTAGCTCATAACCACCTGTACATAAAAATGACAAGTATATGAAACTACCAATATATGTCGATGTATGTATAATCACTATACAAAATCTTTAAAAACTTAATTCAATCAAATTTGAGTTCAATTACCTTTCCCTTATCTACCATTGTGTCTCCAAAGTCTGGAGAGCACTGCACCTCACTTGCTCTAGGTGTTTCCTACAGGAGGAAAATAAGATAAACATATAAGTTAATATATAATTTCATTAATGACAATTCAAATGACAAGAAAGTATATAATGAAAAAATGTAAACAAGTGAATGTGAAAATATATACCATGTGCATGTCGAGGCCAAATGAAATGGCCTTGAGGGTACTATTAGTAACCTGTGTAAGCTCCTCCTTAGACATCAATTGTTAAATAGACCATGTAAATAAATATTAGTAATTGATACTGTCTCTTATTAATATTCATTTAAAAATAAATGCAAGTTATGAATTTATAACTTAAATCATACCTATGTAACTATTCCAACGTCCTCCTCTCTAGCAAAAGAGGACTCTGCAGGGTGTGCTCCAATTTCCTACGTCTGATCTCCTATAATGTCCAAATCATAGAGGTCATAATCAAATGTGTCCAAGGGATGCTCAATGGGTTGTACAAGAGAACCCAAGCATATCTGGTGGCACATAGTGCAAGTATGTGGCACATAGATATGTGAACCTATGGTGGATGATGCAACAACACTCGATCCATCACCAACATCACCAGCATTTGGCTGAGCTACTGTAGCAGTATGGGAAATGAAAGATCACTCAAAGAGTGAATAGTCTACGTGGTTGCATCCTCGATAATATCTGGATGACGTACTAGAGGTGGTTCCAGAAGGGGAGGAGGGGGAACATATGGGCCCTAGACTACTCTACATGCCCCTGATCTATCCTGGGGCATACCTCCACCTACGCCCTAGAAGGGTTTAATGTCAAAGTAATTGACATGATGCCCTAACACAAACCTAGCGTATAATTTTTTAATAAAGTAAAAAAGGTACATCACTATTGTTGTTGGGTGATTTATCAAAAACCATGCACCAACATTCCCAAAATTTATCTGCAATGTCCTTATTCGTGCACCATTTTATAAAAAGTTTTGGTTTATTAACATTAACTGGTAGACCGATGCAGGGGTTAACAAATAAAGAGGATATTTGGGCTATTTTTATTCCAATATCTTTCACATCTTTGTAAGACAATCCATAGGAGTAATATTCCCTCATGTTTTCTTTCCATGAAAGAAAGGCATTATGTTGGGTGGAGAGGGTTTCTATATTTTTAATTATTTATTTCAATGTGTTTTTCATCTTCCTTAATCGAGGGATTGTCTTATAAACATCACAAATGCCCCTCAATTGCTCAATTTTTTCACCAATTAACTCTTCAATTGATGGGCGCAGAGGTGGTGGAGGGTTTGGAATTTGTGGGTTTTGATTCTTAGCCATAATACCTTATTGAAGTTCAAAACTAATTAATCTAATTGAAATTACACAATATAAATGAAATTATTGTTAAAAACCCTAGTTTTTAATAAAATTTGTAAAAAACCCTAATTTTTAATAAAAATATGTTAAAAACTAGTTAAAATTATACAAAAAGTTCAAACAAAAATCGATTAAAACAAAAAAAACAACCAAAGACTTACCTTCAAAATCGAATATCAGCTAAAAACGGATATCGAATTCGTGTCCACTATCGCTATTTGAGTCGCTAGAAATTTGAAAGTTTTAAAATGAATTTGAAATGACCTTTTTTTCATTTATATTGCCCAACCCCAAATTGGATATCCAATTTTTTTACTTTCAAAAATTGAATATCCAATTTGTAAAACTTAGGCTTGTGCATTGCTATGGAGCAATGTACTTACACCCAACCCAAAAAAAATTCAATTCAAGATTTTTGTGTTTTTTGGCGAGTGCAAAATGCCACTTTTTGACCCATCATGATCCTGCACATGCCTATGGGACACTCTGGATTGCAATGATTGAGCAAGGGTGGTCCTATGCGAGTTTTTTCCTAGAGAATATTTCAACCTTACAATTAAATTCTCAAGTTATTTTCTATTATTTTTAATTTTACTATTATGTTTTGTTGTGTTCATGGAGGATTGTAACAAGCACAAAAGTTCCACCCAATAATTTTACTATGCTTAACCTCACATAAATAAAATTATGATGCCAACACTTAGCAATAAAACTTTTCCTTTCATATATATGAATAATATGCACATTTAAAATAAACATCATTCCAAACTTTCCCATTGCATTACAACAAATTATTTCAACTTTCCAATGTATTGATAATATAATACATAATTTCATGATTGTGTTTCCTCTTTTACAACCTTCCATAGAAATGGATACATAGATACTTACATAGCTTCCATGATCTCACTAGCACTAAGTATACAAATAGTCCTAGATATCCCCATTCCAAATCTTGATTGCCAACCGATGAGGAGAATCATCACTCAAGCACTTTTCCGCCAACCACGGACTCATTGAAAACTCATGCACATCTACCACATATGCTAAGATGGACCTCCCTTTGACAAAGACATTTGTTTGGTAACCTTAAAATAAAATTGACCTTCTTTGATCTTGGTGGTGTATCCTAAAAAATTCTAGATCTATCATACAATGGTTACAACCTAAACACATGAAATTCCCTATCTAGTATGTAATTTTGGATCACAGTGAATTGGAAGTGTAAACAGTGGTAACTTACACTACTTTGGAAAAAGTATTCATCACTCTTAATTTTAGAGTGTACATCACATGCTCACCCACCTTCCTAGCTTGATTTTTATATGACCATTCATACCCTATGCATAGGATATCCCATACATTGGATTATCCTAACCCTAGTAATAACCTGTTACCTCTATGTTTACTATGACACTTCTACTTAAGTAACTCAAAGTAACTCTTACTTATCAAATAAACATACGAAATAGCATAACAACACATCATTAAATGACTCTAGTACCAAAGGTAAAATCTCAACTATAAAAGTCTCAAATCAAGGGTTTATCTCAGCATTAAATGACTCCCTTTAAAAGTATAAACTTATCAACAAATGACCTCAATTCAAAAGTATAAACTTCAACAATAAATGACTTCAATCAAAATATAATTTCATCAATAAATCACCTCAATCAAAGGATAATCATACCAATAAAGGACTCACTCAAAAGTATGGTTTCAATAACAAATCAAATCCAATTGAAAGTATAATCAACAATCAAATGACCAATTAGATCATATAGTTTAATCTCGACTTATTTTCTTCAATCAATAGTCACATAGATAACCCTACAAAATAGGTTATTCCTAACCTAGGGTTTCCAACAAAAAGTAGTGTAACAATCAAGTGACCATCATAAAAGCCTCTTTTTCAATATATCACAAATATTCTCATGTTTTCTACATTTGTATAAAATATGAAGGACAATAGCCTGAGAAGGATTTCTTCTTTTGCACCTACAATTTCTCTACTCATCATGGCTTTGGGTTGCCAGTATGTGAGTTCCCTTCTAGAATTTTGAGACTAGATTCTAATTCAAAATAAGATATATCCAAAAATACATCATTCACCCCTATATCATTGAATATTGATATAACCTATAGTTTATACCCTAACACTAAGGTTAAGATTCTCTTCCTATTTCAAGGAGACATGAGTATTTAATCAAGTAATGATTATCATTCAAGGTTTTTTAACAATGTAATGATTAAATTCTCACTAAGTGCAACAAGCAATCTTTCATTTTCACATAAGTTTAAAATAACTTTTCCTTAATAATAAATTGATCTAATTTTCCAAGCAAAACCAATATCTCACAATATTTTAAAAACATAAAGTATAAAAGAGTAGAATATAGTGTGCCTGTTTATGCAATGCTCCAATTGATTGATCCAATTTCCCAACATAGCCTTCCCAAATCAATAAGTTTCTCTCAAGTAACTTTCTCCCACTTTACCAAAGGCTCCCTCCCAAAATCCTCTCTCAATTCTCTCATAAACTCTCTCTCACAACTCAGGAAATCAGAATATAGTAACTTAGAAAATCACAACAAGAATGAAAATATGTGTGCCCCAAATGAGGTAGATAGCTCCTCTATTTATACACAAGAATCAACAACTAAAGGCTAGAACCAAGTCATTAGGATTGACACTTCTCGGCTCAAATGATTTGAGTCAGCAAGGTAATTAAAAGGTGGCAACAAAAAATGATGTACAAGGAACACATACACAACCAAGTGAATCAGTCGTTCATCACAAAAGAATAGTAAGAAATATAATTAGAAATGCAAGGTATATGTTTCCCAACAGGTCAACTTGCATAAACAATTGCACTCTTGACTAATTCCAAGTATTTTATATGCTTTATAATCTAGAAATTCATACTGAGAATAGACTTCTATGCAATTCATTTATTTCCCAATTTGGCACCACCTTATGTCATTCGCACCATATTATTTGGTCGATGGTTTACTATTTTTACTTAGTTGACTATTAGTTGTGCATAAGAATTTGATATTGTTTTCTTTGACAAAGTCTATAGCAATGACTCTTTACACATTTGGAATGCACTGGTTAATAAGCTCTTTATATGGCGTTGCATATATTCATACTACTATTCTCTTTAAATGTTTTAAACTCCATTCAAATATATAAACATGCACTATTTACTTTAGTGTTATTTCACTTATAATATGTGGTGAGCTATTTATCATAAGCTAAACTTAGATTTCTATGTGCTATAAGATAATTCAGTGCTAGAGAAACATTACATTATCCATACATAATATATATAATATATGATATATATATACACCATGAGTTTCATGTATATAAGTATATATATTTATATATATATTCGTAATTCACAAGTTAATAGAGTTATATAATTCGATGTATGGATACTGATATGTATCCTCATATTTCACATATAATAATGGATGCGTATATATACATATATATATATATATATATTAATATAATTTTATGGATGTTTCCATTACATCGATACATACAAGTATGTAAATATACATATAAATATATATACCTGTATACATATATATATATATATATATATATATATATATATATATATATATATATATATATATATATATATATATATATATATATATATATATATATATATATATATCATACTTTGATATTAATAATTTAACACGTTCATATTGATTAATATATATACATGAAGTGTATATATGTAACTCAGCAATTAAGTATAAACACATAATGAAGAACTCACATAAGACAAGAGACTCAATCACATAACCCATTTAAAACATTCACATACAAGGTTATAACATCTTATAATTCATACTCAAATAAGACTAAGGATAACTTACTATTTCCCAAGTATTATCCCGATTAGAAGTGTGTGTGTGTGTGTGTTTGAAAGATCAATTTAGGTCTTATTAAAGGTTTCCAAACCAAGCCCCTCTTGTGAGTGATACTTTTCCTCTCTTTCAGAGGCTTGAACCTCTTCTTGTATCCAACTTAGCACATAATAACAATATTCAGACGTTCACAAGAAATCCACTTGCATCATTAAACATCTATATCGACAAAGCATTAGAATGTTCACATTGAAATCCATATTATTTCATTGCATTTCATCAATACAAAACATATTCTTTCCTTTGAAATCAATAACATCTTATTGCATATCTACATATTTCTTTCATCTAGTAGCCATATTAAAGTCACAATTGCATTTTTCAACATTTTCACTCATAAAGTTAAAAGTAACTCGGTAACTAGGAAATGGGGTGTAACATACTCCCCCCTTGTGAATCATCATCCTCAATGATTTAAAGTGCTAAAAATATACATATATAAAATCTAAAGTAAGATATAAGTTTATTTTATTAATAAAAATATATTCTTCCCTCAGAGCATGATCTTTTGCAATCTCATCCATGTTGGACCTTGCACTGAGGGTCTAAACTTAACATATAGGGAGAACTTGGGTGCTTCATGCATACCTTCCCTTAAAGAACTATACATCATAATTATATTAACTCCTTTGTACTTCATAAGTACAATAGTGACCATATCCTCTATGAAATATATACCCTAGTGACTAGAAAACACGTCATTTGCTAATGGATTTATCCTTAGTGTAACCCAAATATATAAGGATTGTCAATGCATTATACACTACACCGTGGGTCCCATCATCTATTTTTGTGTTTATGCTATCAACTCAAAATTCGAGATCATCCTTCACTGATACAACCATCTACCTTAAGCATAATTATACCACTTCATAATTTAAGCTTTGTATCCACAAAGTTTTATTGATCCTTTGATCTATTATTCCATTTATGACCATAATTTTGGTCCTAGCTTCTTTCAGATTTTTGGAATTTCAACCCTTCTTCCATATAATGATATAAGTTTATTTTTTTCTAAAAATATTCCTCAAATCCTCTAATATTGGATTTATCCTTTTGCCTAACTGCCTAGCTTAAAGTAATAACTTGAGCATTATTTCAATTGAATTTTCATTAGATGATCATTTTTTACACATAACCCTATCATTACATGCTTGTCCTCATCCGAGTTAACCTTCTTAGGAGCATTAATCAATTGTTCCACACAATAAGTTATTTAGGACTAATATCCTATAAATCAAATTTCCTAATCTATATTCGTTACCTTGGTGAGTCTGTCCACCATATCATTATGTTAGTTCCATCGCAATAGAAAGATCAAAATTTTCTTATGATATACCACTTTCCCCTCTAGAGTTTCATAAGAGTATACAAGTCATGTTGATGATGACACCTTGTCTACATCCTTTGGCATACTGGATGACAACTTGCTACATACTTTGCAACATCCTACTCAATCCCTTTCTAGTTTTAGTGGTTTCCTATTTGTCAAACATTTTTTCCATAACTATGTGTCCTAAGTATGAAATCAATTCACCTCATTCATTATTTAATCTCCCAAATTTTGGGTACGTATTTTTCTTTTATGATTCATAATAGTCCATCTTGACTAGTGAAACATCTTCCATGGACTTATACCATATTTGATTCTCAAAATATAATAATTAAATATTGTTGCGGAGATGAAACTCCTTCATCCTAGGTCATCCATATCCCGGATTTCTTTCATACTTTTCTCATTTCCAAAATTGTAATCTGATTTTCAACTCAGTGTATTTCCTCCAATGAGCATATATTCCACTTTGAGTAGAAATTCTGGCCTAATCATGTTGATTTGACATTGTCTTCCAAAATATGTCAGCAATTATTACTTTCCTAGTTTCCAATCACGTGAACATTTCTTGATAGCTCATAAACATGAGTATATAATTATTCCCTTTTCTATTGCATAGGAAATATTCTTTCCTTCCATGATCAAGTATACTTCATATCTTTCTCCAAAGTATCTATGATATTAACAATTTGTTCCTCCAAAACAATTAGATATAGAATTTTTGTTGCAAATATTTCTTTCTCATTGGTCATAAACCTTGACCTTTCCACTACCTTTCTCCAATAATTCCAATACCTTATCCCTTTAACTTTACCAACCTTGTTGCGATCATATAATACTTTGGTTGTAAGTCTTTGAATCATGACTTATGAAGAAGTCAAAATTTCTTCCGAGTTGAAAATACATTAATAAACTTCATTGTACGGGGTACTTTATCTGAGTCTAGCTACTCTCATTCATCCCCCCTTAGTGTTTCCATGATATTAGGTCATCTTAAACTTGAATTATTAGACAAATTTTGCTTTCCCCAAATTGAATTGGTTTATCATTCATTGTTGTTGACTTTTGATAGTTGATTGATCATTACTTACCTTTATTTCCCTCCATGGGATGCCTTGAATATAATTTTTCATTTCCAAATTTGGATTCATCATCGCCTTCTAATCTCTTTGATTCAATAGTCGAATCCTTTATATTGAGATATAATGAATAATCAACAACATACAAGCTAAGAGGCACTCTAATGTTTCATTCCAATTCTCTTTTCTATGTGTACTAATATCCTTTTAACCATAGTAGAATAATATCCCACAACCGCAAAGCCCCTCTTGTTGATGTGTTAATGAGCTTGCCTAAGGATCCCTATATCAATTATTTATTCTCCTTTGTGAGTTTTTTCCAAACTTTATTCTTTTGTTTTGACACATAGTTTCCCTCCATAGCCAATTTCCTTCTTGGAACATCCAAACATAAGTTCACTTTTGTTGACTAATTAGTGTGTTTAATCTGAACTAACTATGTTCTAACCAAATCCTTTATTGGATTATTCTTATTCACTTTTCAGTTCCCAACTTGCAATCATTGTTCCAAGTGGTTTTGTCCCAATTCTTCATGACTTTATTTTCTCATAACCTTAAACACTCTAAATTTGCTTGGCTTATTTTCCCTATCAAAGCTCCAAATTGGCCTTGCCTATTCCAATTGGTGGAATCATTTAATATGATTTCTGGATTAAAATTGTGTGCCAATTTTTAATCTAGAAATCATATTACATTATTACCATGGACTATGGAAACTTCATGCTTTTAATTGGTGGAATCATGTCAACTTCCGTATTCACCTTTTTAAGTTGTTTCCCTTTACTGACCAATCTAGTCTCTAACCCTATTCTAAGGTATCAACCTTTCACTCCTTTTAATTAATATGCAAGATCTTATTCTTGTACTAAATCATATTCTTCAAGGGTTATCTAATCTCTTGGATACCTCTCTAGTTGATTTTGATTCACAAAATGTTGGCTTACTTCTTTGACTATAGTTTCCAATTTATGTCAATAATGCATGTTCATAGTTTCATAATATCCCTATTTAATCCACAATAATAGAATTTCTTACAACTACTAGCTGTTATCAATGAGGGAGATTACTTTAATCCTTTCTATTCCTTAGAGTCATTTAACTATTTCATAGGGTGAAGGTATCCTTTGGTAATCCTCCAAAACTATTCTATTGAACTTGGTTTTATAATATTTTGCAATCCAAGGTATATCATAATAAAGTTGTTGATTTAGGAGTTTTCAACTCTGGGGACAATTATTCCTAATCCAAACTTTAAACAAGTTTTCAGGAATCTCATCTTCCCTTTTGTTTCCCCTTCACTCTTTTCCTTTTTCCATTTTGGCATAAGAACCTTTCAACCTTTAACTTCCAATAAGGTTTATGTTTTATTTACATAATGAGCCCATAGGCTCCAGAGCTGAACCCGGTTGCTCTAATACAACGTGTAACAATCCCATAGGTTCCACCCAATAATTTTACTATGCTTTTAACGTCACATAAATAAAATTATGATGTCAACACTTAGCAATATTTTTTTTCTTTTCATATATATGAATAATATGCACATTTGAAATAAACATCATTCCAAACTTCCCATTTCATTACAACAAAGTATTTCAATTTTCCAAAGTATTGATAATATAATACATAATTTCATCACTAATTTGGATCATAGTGAACTAACAATGTAAATAGTGGCAACTTACACTACTTTGGCCAAAGTATTCATCACTCTTAATTTTGGAATGTACATCACATGCTCACCCACCTTCCTAGATCTATTTTTATATGACCATCCATGCCCTATGCATAGGCTATCCCCTTCATTCGATTATCCTAACCCCAGGAATAACCTATTACCTCTATGTTTACTATGACACTCTACTTAAGTAACTCAAAGTAACTCTTACATATCAAAAACCCATACAAAATAGCATAGTATCACATCATTGAATGACTCTTGTACCAAAGGTACAATCCCAACTATAAAAGTCTCAAATCAAGGGTTTATCTCAACATTAAATGACTCCCTTCAAAATTATAAACTTATCAACAAATGACCTTAATTCAAAAGTATAACCTTCAACAATAAATGACTTCAATCAAAGTATAATTTTTTCAATAAATGACCTCAATCAAAGGATAATCATATCAATAAAGGACTCACTCAAAAGTATGGTTTCAAAAATAAATCAACTCCAATTGAAATTATAATCAACAATCAAATGACCAATTATATCATATAGGTTAATCCCAACTTATTTGCTTCAATCAATAGTCACATAGACAACCCTACAAAATAGGTTATTCCTAACCTAGGGTTTCCAACAAAAATTAGTGTAACAATCAAGTGACCATCATAAAAGCCTATTTTTCAATATATCACAAATATGCACATGTTTTCTATATTTGTATAAAATATGGAGGACAATAACCTAAGAAGGGTTTTTTCTTTTGTACCTACAACTTCTCTACTCATCATGGATTTGGGTTGCTAGTGCGTGAGTTCCCTTCTAGAATTATGAGACTATATTCTAATTCAAAATAAGATATATTCAAAAATACATCCCTCATCCCTATCATTGAATATTGATATAACCTCTAGTTTATACCCTAACACTAGGGTTAAGATTATCTTCCTATTTCAAGGAGACATGAGTATTTAATCAAGTAATTATTATCATTCAAGGTTTGCTAACAATGTAATGATGGCATTCTCACTAAATGAAACATGAAATATTTTATTTTCTCATATGCTTAAAATAATGTTTCCCTAATAAGTAGTTGATCTAATTTTCTAAACAAGACAACCAATATCTCACAATCTTTTCAAAACATAAAGTATAAAGGAGTAGAATTTAACATGTCTATTTATGTAATGCTCCAATTGATTGATCCGATTTTCCAACACAGCCTTCCCAAATTAGTAAGCATCTCCCAAGAAAATTTCTCCCACTTTACCAAAGACTTCCTTCCAAAATCCTCTCTCAATTCTCTCATAAACTCTCTCTCACAACTCAGGAAATCAGAATATAATAACTCAAAACATCATAGCAAGAATGCAGATATACATGCCCCCAATGAGGTAGATATCTCCTCTATTTATACACAAGAATCAAAAACTAAAGGCTAGAACTAGGGCATGAGGATTGACACTTCTCAGCTCAAATGATTTGACTTAGCAAGGTAATTAAAAGGTGGTAGCTAAAAATGATGTCTATAAGGAACACATACACAATGGAAGTGAATGAGTCATTCATCACAAATGAATAAAAATAAAGACAATTAGAAATGTAAGGTATATGTTTCCCTATAGGTTGAATTTCATAAACAGTTGCATTCTTGATTAATTCCATATATTTCATATGCTTTATAATTTGGAAATTCATACTAAAAATATAATTCTATTCGATTCATTTCTTTCCCAATTTGGTGCCACCTTATGCCATTTTCACCACATTATTTGGTCGATGGTTTACTATTTTGACTTAGTTGACTATTACCTATGCATAAACATTTGATATTATTTTCTTTGACAAAGTCTTTGTCAACGACTCTTTACACTTTTGGAAGCCACTAGTTAATAAGTACTTTATATGGTGTTGCATATATTCATACTACTATGCTCTTTAAATGTTTTAAACTCCATTAAAATATATATAAACATGCGCTATTTACTTAAGCATTTTTTCACTTATAATATGTTGCATTCTATTTATCATAAACAAAGATTAGATTACTATATGCTATTAGATAAGTCAGCGCTAGAGAAGCATTATATTTTTTTTTATCGGTAATTGGATTATATTTTATTGATATCAAGATTTGTCCTGCCCCGAAGCAGGGATAGTGACAAGGGACACCATATTCCCATGGAAAGGACACTAGTAGAAAGCCAAAATCCTAGATCAAACACCCCAGAGCTCTAAAATGACATTAAAAATTTCAAACACGTCCTTTGTGTTTGGTACCTCCCTTGGTCTGAGACTGGAGTACCATGTCAAAGGTTTCCCTCTTTCCCTTCTCCCTCTTCCCCTTTACAACTTGCCATCCCTCCTCCATCCTTCCAGCCTTCTTCTGCCATTCCTTTAATTTCCCATTTTGTATCACAACCTCTCCAAGAGCACCATCTCTAAATTGTTTGCACTGGCCCTCTGAGGTGCCCTTCTCCATTTATTTTCCATGGATCCTAACTAACCCAAATTTTTCCCTACATTCTAGGGTTTTAGCACCCCCCAGATTTTGTACAACCAAAGCTTCATCCACCTTCACCATTTCAGCACCAATCAATGAATGCACCTTTGTTCTTCTCATCTTGTCTGCTTGTTTTGAAGACTCATTTGGTTGTTGTGATTCTGACACGGCCTGAGAGTATCTCTTACCTTGCGCTTCCATCTTCTCCCCTTGTTTCTCCACTACGTAATGTCAATGCATCACATCCTTCCACCAAGATGAAGGTTTGGGTGCTCGAGGCTTTGCACATTGTGCAACCTTATGTCCAGTTTGGAAGCACCTTCTGTAATGGAAAGAAACACCTTCGTAGTCAAGGGGCTGCCTCCAACAAAATTTAGAGGTATTGATTGCAATTTCTTCAGGGAGGGCCTTTGTTACATCCAGTTCCACTAAGATTCGGGCATATGTGGAATGCATAAGGTTTGAAGAATCATCATTGATCATCAAAAAAATCCCTAAAGCATTACCAACAGCCTCCAAATAAGAATCAAACCAAAGGTGAAGAGGATAGTATGGAAGCCTCACCCACACTGGTACCTTCTCAAATTTTTTTGTTGCAAGATTAAATTTTGGGTGTCAAGGCTTCAAAGATAGCAAATTTTTCTTCCCAATTCCTAAAATAATCACCTAGAATTTTGTTTTTATCTTTAAGAGATTCAAAAACTACAATAAAAAAAACCTCTAGAGATAGGGTAGATTTGAATACATCCATCTACCACAGGTTCCCAATGTTCTGAAATCCATTTGTGAAGATCACACAACCAGGGCCAAAAACCCCTAAAACGCCCTATCAAACCTAGTTCTGAAAAAACATTAACATTATGCTTCACCTCGCTTTCAAGCTCAGCCAACAATGTTACCGATGCAAGGGAAGCCATCTTTGTGCTCTGCAACTATGATCCACTGTGTCCATCAATTATAGGCCCTTCAGCCCCACACATCTTCTTCATTTCACCCAAACTTGTTTTATTCCCACCCTTCGCGGATCTACGCTTTCCTTCCGGAAAGTCAAAACTTGCCAAGGTCCTAGCTCCCAAAGCCACGGGCTCCAAATAAGAGACCAAATTTGAAACAACATCCTTTTCTATCATCGACATGAGAGGGCACAGGCCACATCCGTCATCCTCACCATTCTAAGCGACCATTTCTGAGCAGCCATCCGCACCCACAACCACCTTCCTCTTGTTGCACTAGTCATCACTCAACCCTTTCCGCAGCTCCCATCTCACCGCATCCAACATGGACGCAGCCCTAGCTATTGCTAGGAGCACCAGTTGACTGTTGGCATCCCCCATCCAGATTTTTGCTTCACTTATTTTATTGGTATATTCGAGAAGCATTATATTATTCATACATAATATATATATATATATACACACCACGAGTTTCATGTATATCAGTATATATATATATATATATATATATATTCATAATTCACAAGTTAATAGAGTTGTATCATTTGTGTCATTCAATGTATGGATACTCATGTATCATCATATTTCACATATAATAATGTATGTGTGTGTATATATATATATACATATATATATATATGCACACACACATACATTATTTTATGTGAAATATGAAGATACATATGAGCATACATACATCTAATGATATGAATATATATATATACTTGTATGGGCGTTTCCATTAAATGTCAATACATACACGTATGTTTATATACATATACATATATATACTCATATACTATATATATCATACTTTTATATTAGCACATTCATATTGATCGAACATATATACATGAAGTGTATAGATGTAACTCATCGATTAAGTATAAACACATAATGAAGAACTCGCATAAGATAAGAGACTCAATCACATAACCCATTCAAAACATTAATAGACAAGGTTATAACATCTTCTAATGCATACGCGAACAAGACTAAGGATAACTTATTGTTTCCCAACTATTATCTCGACTAGAAGTGTGTGTGTGTGTGTGTGTGTGTGTGTGTGTGTGTGAAAGCTCAATTTAGGTCTTATTAAAGGTTACCGAACCAAGCCCTTCTCTTGAGTGATACTTCCCCTCTCTTTGGGAGGCTCAGACATGTTCCTATATCCAACTTAGCACATAATAACAGTAGTCAAGTTTTCACATGAAATCCACTTGCATCATTAAACATCTATATCGACAAAGCATTAGAATTTTCACATTGTATTCCATATTATTTCATTGCATTTCATCAATACAAAACATATTATTTCCTTTGAAATCAATAACATCTTATTGCATATCTACATATTACTTTCATCTAGTAAACATATCGAGGTCACAATTGCATTTTTCAACATTTTCACTCATGAAGATAAAGTAACTCGATAACTAGGAAAAGAGGTGTAACAAGGATGATAAGGAATTGTAGGATATTTTTATTGTGTTTTTTCTTCAGAAGGGATTTCGTGATGAGGTGAATAGGGATTTTGAAGATTTGGGGATCAACTCCTTAAAATTAAATAAATTTTAATTAAAAATATAATTCAATCTACCTATTTAATACAATTGTGACACTAAAAACTAAAAATACTCATCCTTTGACCTCCTCGGCATTTTGACGAGAATTTGGAAAAAAACTTGGTGCAAAATAAAATTTGCAAAATATGAGTGCAGTCAAGAAGGTTTGTAGGCCGTAAGATGAATAAAAATGCAAAATGAAGTGTCTTTTGTTTTTATTGCTTTAATAAGAAATCATGTGAGTGCATTATAATACACTATCATTATTTCTTTAATGAGTAATAATGCAAGTTTTTATAATGTGGTTGTGTTATTTCTTTAATGAGCCATACTACAAGCACATTATAATATGCTCATTTTATTGCTTTGATAAGGCCAAAAAGTGGGGTGGCCACTTTTTGGTCCACATATTTTTTAACACACCCTTTATGCAATCTATACTTTCGGTGACAACTCTATAGTGGATGATAGTGCATCACGAGAATATATGTGCTAAGAGTTGGCTTTTGAGCTCAAGACTCTCTATGACTCAAAAAGTCATCTTTAAAACTTGTACTTTCTATTTCTATTAATTTTTTGTTGTAATTAATTTTGTGTAGACATTTGTTTTCACCAGTTTTTAATAATTTATTATTTATCTTTGTAATAGAATAGTTTATATTTTAGTTTATATTTCAAGCACTATAAAGGATAATTTAAATAGTTATTAGGAGTATAAATGCATGCTAATGTATGTGTGAATAATTGACCATGAAATTTTGGTATATTTTTTATATGTTTCATTTTTCATATACTACACTATCTCATCTCTTTTATATCTCTCTCCATTTCTATCTCTCTAGCTCTGTAATGCCCGGCCACATAACCCTAGAGGAAGTTGCAATTAACTATTTAAGTGCACAATTTTTTTTATTTAAAGTATAATTAACATACATGTTCACTTCCTATTGACAACAACCTCTAAGGCTACGAGACTGAGATTACTTAAAACCCATACATACATCATAATACCTCCATAAAATTTAATTACTTAAGGAATTAAGTACTCATACATTCCATTCATGATAAATTACATCATAACACAAGAGATACAATAAGATTTCACATAACATTAATTTAACAATAAGGTTACATCTCTCATTCCCCGAATGAGGTATTACATATAAGTGAGATTACATATACATTTATCCACCTCAAATACAAATAAGGGGTAATAATTACAAGATCCAACTGAAATAATAACATAGCATGAAATGAATACTGGAAACCATGAGCTCTCCAATTGGAAACCTCGCCATCACGAACTGAAGATCAAAGGGGGACCCAACAGCGTAGGGTGCACGTTCCTCCCAACCAAGTGGAACTCAAACAAGTATACATGGCCAAACCTACAACCACTAGACACAGGTTGACTCATTCTGATACAACCAAACGCAAGTATAACACAAGTACAACCCTACAACATTATACATAGGTTACATTGCTTCCAGATATAAAATAGATCAAGTATGTTAAGAGAACCATACACATAAAACCACATACCAATAGTTGTCCTAGACAGAGGGTCATCACACATCTTGTCATGAGTTACCCACTACAAATCTTCATAAGCCTCGGCCCTTAATAAGGGATATCTTGGAGACCTCAATCGACCCTCGGCCCTCATACTTACTCATGCAGAGTCAAATACCTCTCGTACGGACAAGGTAGTTGACTTTTCCATTCCAAGCCTTCCCACTCATCCCAAGCCCAAACGAGCACTTGCGTCTATGAGTGAGGCTAACTTATCTTTTTTAGTGTGAAATACTACCTATTCTCCTAAGTATATTAATTAAGTTATCACTTAATTAAACTACCTTTGAAGGTTACTCGGTCTTACCTCTTACAGGCTCTGGCCTGTAACGGAAGCCACTCTTCTACTTGAAAACATACCAAACAAAACCATTACCAAGGGTACCATATTGCACACAAACTAGGTAACACAACCACTCCAATCCTAGGAGGCAACATATAACAAAACCAACTCCAAACATTGGAGGCAACAAATCACACAATCTACTCCTTACAACGGAGGGACAAATTCCCTGTTCGTGGAAACCAGGTAAATCTTTGATATGACTCCATGCACTACCCAAGGCAAATACAAATGGTTGACATCACAATTCAACAACCCCCCTACAATAAAGAACCTTTGGAAGACTTACAAAATATTTGACTAACACTATACCCCATTATTTCCCCAAAACATAACTAAAAGAAACACAAGGGCAATCAACACGATAAATAAATCTAATATTTGGTTTCACTAAATTTGTTCTCATTCAGTGAATAACATTAAAATAATTTATCCAATTTCACTAATTAAATAAAAGCCATTTTAAACAAAAGAAACAATTTTAACTCTTTAAACTTCAATTCCATAATTATTTTAACTACATAATATTTTCCTCTATTTGTCTAAAAGAAAACATCTCTTTTCAAATTACTTATTTATCCATGCAATATTAGATGCACTTATTTAAAAATGCATTTATATATATATATATATATATATATACAATTGTATATTTCATATATAATTATACATATATATTGTTTAAATATTCTAATTAACTTATTAAAATAATTCCAACATTAATCAATTTGCATATCTAATCTAAAATTTATTTTAAAATTATATATATCTATATAATATATATTAATTTATACAGATTTTATTCCCCTTCATTAAAAAAAAACAAAAACGAGTTCAAAAATTGAAATCTATATTGAAATAAGGAGGAGGCGAAATAATACAAAATTCGTTGTTTCTTAATAAAAAGGATTCCATATTGTTCTAACATAGCCAACCCCCATACACTGGATGGTGCGGCCATATGGGAAGAAGGGAGGGAAACGGTTGCCCTCACAGCCCACCTTCCCTCTTGGGGTGGCAGTTGTGGGGAAGTCCCTGCGCGCCCCCCTCAAATTTATTAATATAAACTCCAAACATATAAATTAATCCCTTCGATTTTTCCATTGCATTCCTTTCGTCGTACGGACGGCTAGTCTCATAGCAATTTCAATATTTTAATAATTCACAAATAATTTATATATATATATATATTCACATATACGTATATATTATATATATATAATATTTCATACAATAATTTTAATTGGGGAAATTTTTCCAAAAACACCATTTACAAGTAAAATTATGCAATTTCTAGAAGAAAAAAAATCCCAAATTCCAGAGAAGCTATAAAACATTTTTTTTTTTCCAAACAAAATGACAGGAATTATTTCTTGCTTTCTGAGAGGAATGAATTTGAAGAATAAATAAAAAAAAGAATTCCTACAGTTTAAAAACACACAGAAAATTTTTCAAGAAAAGACAAGCTACAGGAAAGTTACAATTTCCTCTAAAGGGTTTTCTTTTTAGATATAATGTTTCTATCTGAGTTTTTCCATTGTTTAAAATATCAATTTCACAGAGGCTCTCTAATTTCATTATAAAATTTTCTACAGAGGCATTAAATTAATCACGGAAAATTTTCAAATACAAAAGCCTTAAAAATTCTCAAAACAACTAAAAGCTTCTACTAAAAATAAAAAATCTTCTTACACAGACAATCTTTCAATTTCTTTTTAATCAATTTTAAACAAAGCTTCTACAGAATTGAATTTTGTACAGACATTTTTTCTAAATCAACTAAATAAATTAAACAATAAAAGAACTTGTTTGCTTGAAACATGAAGAAATGAAGGTTGGAGCAAAGTCTGGCCTTCCGAATTCAATTTCCAAAGTCTTTTCAAAAATCACCACTTCTAGAAAGATGCAAAAATATAGAGCCCACAATATTTCCCAGAACCTCTTTTCAATTTTCAACCAAAACAATTTCTCCAAAAAAATATTCCTCTTTCTATTCCCGTGAAATAACCTCTTACCTCACTCAATTATAGCAAATATTCTCTCCGAGAATAGTTTATCAACAAAAGTGACTAATAAATTATTCTCACACACATGTCAAATTAAAAATATTTTCTCAACAAAAGAGAGATATTTCCTCTAAAGCATTTACAAGTCATTTTTGCATATTAATAATTCAAACCACATTTTAATAAATTTAATCAATTAATCTATTTTCTTAATAAATAAATTAATTGAAATTTAATCGCAAGGATTAAATTAATTTACTAAATAAATTTAATTTAATTAATTGAATTAAATAGAAAGCTTCCAACAATATTATTTTAAATTAGTTAAATAAATACTAAAAGCATTAAAAGCATTACTTTAACATTAATTTTCATAAAATAAACCTTGCATAAATAAATAACAATTGACAAGGCAAACGTGGACATGACAATCAAACATACCGAACATGGACTAATGACACATTGTGGCTAGGGTGTAAACCTAACACAAGTAACCTAGCTACTATTTCCCAATCAACTTACCGTTTGATCAACACGCTCAAACCTGTAAAGTTAGGTGGAGCCGATGTTATGTACCTACAAACCTGTAAACGAGATATCAAAAGCACATGTATATAAACAACATATTAATACACACCATGAAGAGAAAATCATGGAATCACAGGTCCCTCGCAAGTGAGTGATGCTATTTCATCCCCTTCACCAATACACTTATCACAAACTGACAGTTCCATCATAAATAAATTACTCATGTGCAATAATCGTGTTATAGAAAACTAACATTATTACACTAATCAAAGCATGTCAAGTAAAATCATCAAAGAAGGTACATCATACCACCACAAATAGTCTATGTCACTCTATAAATAGCGATCAAATACAAACAACATGATAAAGTATATCAACGTATGTGAGAATCCAAAAAAAAAAAGTACACATTGTCCAGTCCAAAGAGTAAAACGGAGGGGTATTACATCCTCCCCCCAAGGGTCAGGCTTACTCCTGGAAGCCTGCAAACAAGTAGGTATATAACTCCCTCATACAAACTGCATCCAAATCAATACCTCGACCCTTGAGGACAAGTATCATGCACTGCACATCCAACTCCAAAAGTCTCAACTACAGCTCCTTGATAACCAATCTGGCAATTATCAACTGCAATATATGCTTGGTGAGATCTACCTACATTGCCTACTGTCGGCTCAAAAGTCTTTGGCCCCTAACCACATCCAATAGTGTTCCATTGCGGACAATTTCTAGCAAGGTGGCCTTGTTGGCCGCAAGAGTAACACCATGTGTTACGACCACACCCTCTATCTCCTATCAATGTACTAGACTATTGCATACTACCCCAATTAGTCATAGACTGTGAACTTTGGGCTGGCTACACCTGTTGATTGTGTTTATTGTGTCACTAGTTATGATTCCTCCTAGGTGAAGAACCATCATCATCCCGATGCGACTGAGATTCCTTATGCCTTCCAAGCGCACTCTTCTACTGTTGACCACTCTACGAAGGTCCTTGTAACACCCCTCCATTTTGCTTTCTGGATTGGATAATGTGTCCTTGTTTTGCGTTGATTTATGTTTCTTGGTTGCTATTCATTAAGAGATAGACTATATTATGTGATGTGATTTGATTTATCTGATGCTTTAGTTTACATGCTTTAATTGGTGTAAATATGTTAGTTGATATAACATGTAATTGCTTATGAGATTATTGGAATTATGATGGAAGTGTCAGTTTTGATGAGTGTATGGGTGAAGAGGATAGGTTCGCATCGCTCGCTTGCGAGCGCCCTATGATTTCATGATTTCCTCTTCACGGTGTGTATTTTATATTTTTTATATTATATGATGTTGATTACTATGTTTTCAAGATTGTAGGTACATGACATCGACTCCACCTGGTTTCACAGGTTTGAGCGTGTCGATCCAACGGTTAAGTTGAACGGGAGATAGTAGCTAGGTAACATGTGTCAAGTCTATGCCCTAGCCTTAGTGTGTCATCAGTTTCATTTGTTGAGTCATAGTTTACCATATTTTAATGTTATTTGTTTCTGAAAAGTGTGATTATTTAATCAATTTTTAGAATGATTGCATTGGTTAAAAGTAGTGATTATTTTATATTAAATTAAAATTATGCTTGGAAATTATATCTAAAGTTATTAATTAAATTTAATTTTATCTCAAAAGGGTTGAATTTAGTTATTAAATAATTAAAATTAATTAATTAAGTTTTATTTGGTTAAATTAAATAAAAGCAAAAATTGAAAGATATTTGAAATTGCATTTTAAATTGAAAGTGGGTTTTCGAAAATGAAAAATTAAATTGATATTTAATATTCAATTTTGCATGCAATTAGATTTAGGTTGTTTAAGATATTTTTGATTGAGGATTGAAGTGCATTTTTTAATTAAGAAGAAGAGTTGATTGAAAATTCATTCATTCAAGAAGAGGAATTTGGGAAGGAAAAGTTTTTTGGAAGGCAGAGAAGAATTTTTGGGGAAAATTTGCACAGAGAAGGGTTTTGAAGAAAGTTTTGATTGTAGAATTGATTTGAAGAAAGTTTGTTTGCATTAGTTGAATTTTGGATTGGATTCATTGCACGATTGAAGAAAATTCAGGAGATCTTTGGAGGAGAGTTGTATCAGAAAATCATCTTTTCCTGTAGCTTCGAAATCCAAGTTTTGTTTTGTGTTGTTCTTGTTTTTGTTTGTTCAAAAAAAAAAGATATTGATTAAAGAAATTGTTTGTTAAAAATCATTGGAAATAGAGATTATTATTGGATATTAGAAATTTACTATTTAGATTTTGGAGGAAACTGTAAAAATTAATGTTGAATGGAAGAAATTGTAGAATTTTTTGTTAAAACAAAACTTAGATTGTTCAACACATGTAGATCGTTGAAGGGATTTTATCCCTTTAGAAAACAAATAGATTCGGTTTTGAAAACAAATCCTCTGTAGAAAACTTTCAATGGAGAAATCTAGATCTCTTGTATTTTATTTTATTTTCCTATTTTGTATTGATAGAAATTTGAAGAAATGGTTTAAAGAATTAATTTTAAACCTCTGTGAAATTTAGAAAATCATTCTAGAAAATTTTATTCATTTTCCTATAGGTGGTTATTTTTTAATTATTTTCCTCAATTTTACTAGTAAAATCAATTCTAGTAAAATGTATATATATATATTTATATATATTTATACATTATATGTATTTACATATAATATATAAAAATATATACTTATATGATAGGTTATTTATTCTTTCTTTTAAAGAGAAAACGTCGTCGACGAATTTCTTTTATTTTGGAAATTATGTGCAAAAATTTTGCACTGGCATTAATGGCAAAAATTATTGTTCTGTGTTTTTCTTTTTTTAAATGAAATTACAATGAAAAAGTGTAAAGTTGTTTTTTGTGTGGTCGGTGGTCATGACCCCACCGCCCACTCTTCCCTATGGGAAGGACGCACTGCCCATGGGGTAGTGCGCCCACCGCTTGGGGGGACGCGATGTCCCATGGGGAGTACAGCCTCCCCAACCTCCTGCGGCCGCTGTACTTAATGTACAGTCGGCGGATGTACACTACGGGGGCCGGCGGTACCGTTCGTCCATTGTCATAATTGTATGCAATGCGAATTTTATTTTGTATTTAAGATTTTTATTTAAATAGTATTCTTTTGTTTAAAATATGTTGTGTATATTTTATATTAAATATTAATATATAATATTTAATATAAATATATTTATATATTGGGAAATTGGTGTTTAACTATGGATTTTATACAAAATTAATCAATTTAACAACCTTGTTATTATTTTTGGAAAATATAAGTTTTATAAGCAATGCTTAATGTAGATTTATTTTAATATATAGTTTTGTATATATATGAAATATATGTATTTAATGTATATATGGTATGTTGCATATATGTTTAAGTATATATATTTAATATTTTGTTGTGGGCATTTTGGTTGCATGCAAAATAATTAGATAGCAATTTAAATTGAAATGAATAAGTGTATATGGTTAGATAAGATTGAGAAAGGTATGTATTTTAATGGAAGCAATTTATATGTTTTAAATGAAAATTTGTAAGGTTATTATTTTAATTTCTACGAGATGCATTAAGTAGGGAAATGGATTTAAGATATCCGAAATTAGCATATTTCCTTATATTCTTGATTGGGGAAAAAGGGTTTTATGATTATTTGAGCTAACCCTATTATTGTGTCTTTAACTTTGTCAACATTACCTAATGAATGAGTATGGATTTAAAAAATCCAAATGTTAGATTTGATTAATGACTTGAATGCTTTGTTAGCTATTTCATCAAGTTGCATTGTGGGATATGGGATTAAGTGTTAGTCCAAATTTGTAAGTCTTCCAAAAGATCTTAGAAGATGAGGGTTGTCGAATCTTTATTTCAACCAGTTGTTTTTCCCTTGGGTAGTGCATGGTGTCTTCTCAGTATTTACCCGATTTCCACGAACGGGGATGTTTTGTACCTCCTGTGAAAGAAGTGGACTATGTGTTTGTTGCCTCCAAGATGTTTGGAGTGATTTTCATTATTTGTTTCCTCCTAGAGTTGGAGTGGTTGTTTAATCCTATTTGTATGCACTTGGGTTTCCCTTGGATTATGGTTTTTATGGTGTGTTGTCCATTAGAAGAGTGGCTTCTGTTAGGCGTCGGAGCCCAAAGAGGTAAACCGGGTAACCTTCAGAAGTGATTTAATCAAGTGATAACTAAATTAATGTACTTAGATGATTAGGATGCCTTTCACACTAATCAAGATAATTTAACCTCACTCATAGACACAAGGGCTCGTTCAGACTTGGGATGAGTGAGAAGGCCTGAAATGGCATAGTCATCTATCTTGTCAATACGAGAGGTATTTGATGCCACATGAGTGAGCATGAGGGCTGGGGTTTGGTTGAGGTCACCAGGATTACCATAGCCTATGAAGAATGCCCGGAGGAGATCTCATGAATAACTATACGATGACACTATGTCTAGGACAACAGTTGTTTATTGTTTTATGTGTATGGTTCTCTAAACATACTTCATCTACTTTATGTCTGGAAGCAATGTGACCTATGTTAGTGATGTGAATGTTGTACTTGTGTTGAGCATTTATTTGGTTATGTCAGTCTGAGTCAGTATGAGTCTTCCTTTGGTTAGTGGTTGTAGATATTTGTCCATGTTATGTTGTTACTATCTCCTAGCATGGGGGGTGGGCCTTCGGGTACCACTTGGTTGGGTGGAGCATGCACCATACACCATTGGGTCCCCATCTATCTTCAGTACTTGGTGGTGAGACATCCAGATGGATAGCTCGCGGTTCTTGTGTTTTATTCTTGCATTGTAATATTTTGTTTGTATAAATTATTTTATCCCTCTTATGTTTAGGAGGTGAAATTTTGTAATTATAACACTTATGTACTATTGCCTCATTCTGGGAATGAGTGATGTCACTATTTGATTAAGTAAATGATCATGAAATTGTATCTTGGATGTTTATCTTATTATGTATGTTGTATCCTTATGCTGCATGATGCTTATTTCATAAAGTATTTAATGATATGATTATATGTAGATATTTGTGTGGGTTTCAGTAATCCCAACATTGTAGCCTTAGAGGTTGTTGTAATTAGTAAGTGAATGTGTATGTTAATTACACTTTAAAAAAATTAAAAAAAAATTGATTCGCTTAAGTTGTTAATTACAACTTCCTTTAGGGTTACTTGGCGGGGCATTACAGTCCTTGCTGAGTCTTGGGTGGTGCATCTCCCTGAGTCTAACCCCCTTGTGCACTAGACCCTACTACTGAACCACTAGCGATCTGAACACTAGTGTGGCCTCCCAGTGCCAACTCTAGATTCTCCTCCACTAACCGCACTTTCTCCATAGTTGTCTCCATGGTATTGGGTTCAAAAACCCTCACTCATTCGCTAATAAGAGCATTCAAGCCCCTAACAAAGTGGTGGAGGAGCATCCTCTCATCATAAGCTATACTTGTGAATTGTTTAAGTTCATAAAAGCATCTCTCATACTACTCAACTATCATAGCTAACTGATGCAAGGCATGAAACTCAACACCTCGACATTGACATCAGTGGTCGGATAGGAAGTAGGATCTAAAGCACTCTAAAAACATATCCCAGGACACTGAATTAATATCTATGTGGGGATTTTTCTCCTCCAACCTCCACCATGTGGATGCAAACACCTACAGATGCATGATAGTGCACCACACTTTGGTATTAAAACCATATGGGTGCATGGAAAAGCACCGATTGAGGTCAATGAACCAAGTCTCAACCTCTAAGCCAATTCCTGCTTTGTCAAATAATGGTGGTCGTGCCTTGAGTAAGTCCCTCATATGTGCAGAGGTTATTGCCTTTGTCTGAGCCAAAACTTCCCTCTCACCAAGATTACCTTGTACACCTACCTGTCTCTTGCCAAGGAGCGCCAATGCCTCCTCAAGTATCCTACGCATCTATGCATCCTCAATCACTAGAGGATCATGCTATCGGTCTCCACCCCTTGGGGCATTATGTGATGTCTGGTGCTCCTTGTGATCTAGAATATGTGGAACATGAGGAAGGGAGTCATGTTGACTCCCTTCACGATCGCCTACACGGCCATGTCCTCGCCCTCTACCTCTTTCACATCTGGGAGGCATAATTTTTATTTAGGATCATGCCAAGGTATAAGATAAGGTAAACACTTAAAAACCTACACAACTAAAGCTTAATGGGTTCACCATAATCCTAGAGCACCTAGTGTTTAAACTCGGGCTCTGATAAGCTCCCCCCTCTCTATCTCTTTATCTCTCTTACTCCCTATATATTTTTATCTTTGTTTCACTATCTTTATACATGTCCCCCTCCTCTTATTTATCTCTCACCCTCTCCCTCTATCTTTTTTACCTCTCTTTCTCACTATCTCTTTATATGTCTTTCACCCTCTCCCTCTCTATCTATATATATTTAAATTTCCCTCTATCTCTATTTTTCTATCCTATTTATCCATATCTCTTCCTCCATATATTTATCTCTCTCACAATTAGTCTATCTCCCCCTCCACCTCTTTTTATCTATCTCTCCCTCTTCATCTTTATATATCTTAATATGCATGTAACTCCCCCTCTCTATCTCTTTATCTCTTTTGCTCCCTATATATTTCTATCTTTTTCTCACTATATTTATACATGTATCCCCCTCCTCTTATTTATCTATATCACCCTCTCCCTCTATCTTTTTTACCTTTCTCACTATCTCTTTATATGTCTTTCATTGTCTCCCTCTCTATTTATATATCTTTAAATTTTCATCTATCTCTATTTTTATATCATATTTATCCATATCTCTTCCTCCATATCTTTGTCTCTCACACTATCTCTATCCCCCCCTCTATATCTCTATATCTCTCTCCCTCTACCTCTTTTTATCTCTCTATCCTCCCTCTCTCTTTATCTTTCTCCCTCTCCCTCTCTCTATATCTCTCTCTCCCATCTCTCTTTATCTATATTTATTCCTCTCCCTTTCTATTTATCTATCTCACTTTCTCTTTTTCTCTATATCTACCTCTCCCCTATCCCTTAATATGTATATATATTTTTATACGTATATATATACATATATAATACATGCATACATATATGAATGTATATACATATATACATTATACATAATATGTATATATGCATGTATATGTTTATGTTTATGTATGTATATAATATATATGTATGTATATATGTATATACAAATATATATGCATATATGTATGTATAAATGTGTATATGTATATATGTATATACTCTCCCTTTTTCTCCTATCTCTCCCTCTCCTATCTTTTTATATCTCTCCCTTTCCTTCTCTACTCTCTCCCCCTCTCCCTCTCCCTCTTTATCTCTCCCTCTCCCTCTCTATCTGTCTATCTCTCTATCTCTCTATCTCTCCCTTACTTTATCTTTTTATGTCCTTCATATCTCTCTCTCCCTCTCCCTCTCCCTCTATCTTTTTTATTTCTCTCACATTTTCTTTATGTTTCTCTCCCTCTCCCTCTCTCACACACAATCTCTATCTCCATATATATCTCTCTATTTATCCCTCTATCTCTCTCTTTATCCTCCCTCTCTCTTTATCTCCCTCTCTCTTTATCTCCCTCCACCCCTCCATCCATCTTTGTTTATCTATCTCTCCCTTTCTCCATCTCCCTCTTTGACTCTCTCTCTATATGTCCCTCACATTGTCTCTTTCCCATCTCTCTTTCTCTCTCTATATATTTTCATATCCCCCTCTCTCTATCTCTCTATCTCTCTATCTCTTTGTATCTATTTCTATATATCTCTCACTATCTATATATGTATATCTTCCTCTTCCTCTCCTTTATCTCTTTATCTCACCCTCACCCTCTATCTTTTCTCTCATGATCTCTTTACATGTCTCTTACCCTATCCCTCTCCATCTCTCTTCCTCCCTCTCTTTATCTCTCTCACACTATCTCTATCTTCTCTCTATCTCTCCATATCTATCTCTTTATATATAGTGAGAGTAAGATATAGAGAGAGGGAGAGATATCAAGAGAAGAGATAGGAAGATGGGTCCCTATCTTCCTCTCTATTCTCTCTATATCTTTGATCCCTCTTTCTCTATATTTCTCTCTCTCCCTCTCCCTCTATCTCTTTATACACACACATATTTGTATATATATACACATATATATACATACATATATATATATATCACTATATCTATATGTCACTCTCTCTCTTTAGATATATATCCCTCTCCCCTCTCTCTCCTCTATATCTCTCTCCCCTCTCTCTTTCTCTCTCTTTCTCCTTCTCCCTCTCCCTCTCTTTATCTCTCACTCTTTCTCTCTTTATTTATCCATCTTTCCCTCTCCCTCTATCTATTAATATATATCGCTATCTCTATATAACTCTCTCTATCTCTATCTTCTTCATATCTCTATCTCACCCTCTCTATCTTTTTCTATCTCTCTATATATTTATATTTTGCTTGCCCTCTCCCTCTCTATCTATCTATCTCTCTCCCTCTCTCCCTCTCTCCCTCTCTATCTCTATATCTCTATCTCTATTTCTCTATCCTCTCTCTCTATCTCTCTTCCTCCCTATCTTTATCTCTCTCAACCCACCATTTTCATCTCTTTCTTCCTAAAACTCTCTTTATCTCTCCTTATATCCCTCTCTGCCTCTTTCTCTCTATACCTCTAGCTTTCCCTCTCTGTCTTTATTTATCTATCCTCTCTTTGCATCTCTCTTATTCCCTATCTTTATCTCTCTCTCATAGTATTTATCTCTCTATCCCTCATTGTCTTTTCCTATACCTATATTTATCTATTCTCCTCTCTCCCCACTCAATCTCTATATCTCTATCTCTCCCTCTCTATCATCTCTCTCCATCTCTCTTCCTCCCTACCTTTATCTCTCTATCTCTCTTTATCTCCCATTCTCTATCTCTCCCTCTCTCTTATCTCTATATCTCTCCCTCTCTCTTATCTCTATCTCTCTCCCTCTATATATCCCTATCACTCCCTCTATCTCTTAATCTCACTATCCTCCCCTTCTTTGTATTTCTTCCTCCTCTCCCTATGTCTATCATTCTCCTTCTCTCCTCCCTCTCCATCTCTCTCTTTATATATATTTTCCCCTTCCCCTTCTCTATCCCTTTGTATATATATCTACCCTCTCTCTTTCTTTGTATTTATCCCTCTCTCCTTATATCTCTATCTCTCACTTTCACTCTATTTCTCTATACCTCCCTCTCCCTTTATCTCTTTATATAAATGTATATCTCACTATATCTATACATCTCTTGATCTCCCTCTCTCTCTCTCTATCTTTTTATATATCTCACTATATTTTTCTCTTTTCCTCTTTTCTCTATCTATCCTTCATCCCCATTTCTCTCCCCCCCTCTTTCTCTATTTATCCCTCTTTATCTCTCTCCCTCCTCCCTCTCTCCCTATTCTTATATCTCTTTCTACTCTCTTTCTCTCATAATTTTTATATGTTTCTCCCCCTCTCACTCTTTATCTCTCTATATATCTCCCTGTCCATCTTTATCTTTCTTACTCTCCCTCTATATATCTCTAGATCTCTATCTCCCTCTCTTTATTTTTATCTATCCACCCTCTCTCTTTCTCTCCCAGGCTATATTTTTCTATCTCGCTCACCATTTATTTATGTTTATCTTAAAAAAAAATCCTCATACTACTTCAACCCAACTCATTTATATTATCATGCTTATTTTATGAGCCAAGAGTACCCTCAAAATTTTGTTCCTTTTCATGATGGTTCTCATGAAAATTTATCCTATCTATACCAAGAGGCTTGATACCCAAAAAAATATTAGCAATTAAAGGCCTAGAATACTCTTACAATCCATACCTAAAAGGCTCAACCTTATAGATCATTTTTCACTACTAATAAATTCATTATCGAAGTGTTCAATTTGATGGTAGTGCTACAAGGGAAACAAGGAGCACAAAATCTAATGAGGTTGTTAGTGAACCCAATTGCAACAAAGATACTTTTACAACATGTTCCAATCAGCTTAGTGAAATTTATAAGCTAGATGATTTAGATCTAATTAATCAAGTATGACAATAGAGCCTAACATGTAAAGGGGGGGAAACCATTATTCTCCCAATATATGATCAATATGTTAAAGATATGACAATAATTTGAAATAAAGTGATATAGCATTGTAGAAAAGAAAAAATAGGATCAAGATATGTGGAATAAAGTTATTAAATGTGAGCACATTTTATAAGCCACAAAACATGCTCACATTTTATGAGTCACAAAATCCACTCATATTTTTTGGCTCATTAAATACACTTGAATTTTTTAGTTACAAAACACACTCACATTTTATAAGGCATAAAATAAACTTGTGTTATGGATTGGTATTTTGTGATCATGTTATGTGATTTTCAACATAACATGAGCATGATAAAAAAATTAGTCATTTGGCTAGTTTATTGTACACCATTTTCATGCACTCGCCCCTATGGTCTACACAAGACTAGTGGTCCCACAAAGCTGGTTTACAATTTCTGGGAGATTCTGATTTTTGCTGAAATCACATATATTTAGAAAATATAATGATTTAAGCCTTAAAGGTCCCATTTTAAGGATTCCAATTGAAGAGGGTTTGATCAAACCACCTTATATCAAACCCCCTTGGATATAACCCTGCTAGTTTTAAACCATACCTACAACAGAGTCTCCTTTACACCTATCAAAATGTTGATAAAAAAACACTTTTGATATACATTTTGGGGGATCAAATGAATTCATTTAAAATTTATTTCAAATGATCATGGTAGTCCTCAGAATGAGCTATCCAATGAATATAATTTTAATATGTTTTTTTTAATTATATAAGTGTTTTTTTAGTTTTATTAAACATAGGTTTTTCCCCGAAAATCAAGCTCTATGTTCTGCACATGTGGAAAAATAGCAAATTATCAAAATAAAATTTTAAAAAATATGTTCAAGTTCGGTATTGATGTCCTTGATCCATTAAAATAAAAAATTGAATTTAGATACATACAAAAAATGCTATTTTGTATATAGTCCACCTATGTTTCAATCGTAATTGGTTTGACTTTGAAACTTGATTAAGCAAAAACTATTTAATAAAACACTATGAAACCAAATGAAAGTGCTAGATATCATAGTTACAAATCTAAATTCGAAAAAAATAGAATTTTATCCTTCATAAAAATAAAGTTATGTTGTATATGGTGAGCATCACTCCTTAAAAATGTTGTTTTAAAAAACAAACTAGTTTTTGAAGGAGATGGAAAAATAAGTGCAATCTGATTCCAAAAAAATTGAAAAAAATATATTTAGAATCTATAGACAAAATGTCACAAATCACTAGTTTGCACCATCTTCAAATTCCCCATGGTTTAGCTGCTATAGGAGCCCGAAAGTGAAGATTTAGTTAAAAAAAATCAGTTGAGTGTCCAGTTTGCCCGAAAATTGTAAACCAGTATTGTGGGATCACCCCTAGACATTGCCTAAGTAGTGGGAGTCCTTAACTAATTTATGGCCAATCCTAGATGAGTATGTTTTTATTAGTGTTAAACATGTTTTGATGGGACCGGAAACCCTTTACAACATGGTTTTGAAGGGACCTGAAACCCTATCCAAGAGAATCAAGATGCAACAAAGATAATTCATAAACCAACATCAACCCCTTAGCAACACCACCAAGAATAAAGAAATAAAACACATGATGCACAAATAAATGCAAGGACATAGATCCTATTAACTTATTACAACCAAGATTTAATTAGGCCCTTAAACCCAAAGGTTTTGTAGGGACCTTAAACCCTTAACCAAGTTTTTTAGGGACCTTGAACTCAAAAAGCTACTATGATCAACTAGGTATAGAAACAACCTAGCAACAACAATCCAACTACACAGAATCAATAAATTCCTATCAAGTTGGGAACCCAACTCACACTCCACCTCTAAAGGAGGGAACTCCCCTCTATTGCAAAGGAAGATACAACCATCTTTTCCACCAAATCCTGAAATCTCCAACAACCTCCACCTCCACCTCCATAGGAGAAGTGTCCACCTCAAAATGATCTACAAGTGAGGAAACCAAAAATAGTCATTTCCCAACTCCACCTTAATAGGATTCAAGGGGAAACCCAACACTCTAGCAGAAAAGGTACCTGCACCATCCTTTGGAAAACCCAGCAACCGAAACAAAAGGTGGAACAAAAAATGAAGCTTCAACAACACAACCACCATAACAGTTGTAAGCATTAAACTCATCTAGGTGTTCACATAAAGTCTGAAGAGTAACCCAACCACCATCCAAGAAACAACAACAAGGGAAAACCAATGCTCAGGGAAACCCCCACACAAATCTCCCCAAAACTTAATCGAAATCTAGGTATTCAAGAAAACAAACAAAATTAACCCAACCAACATCCAGAAAATAGGAACAAGGGCATCCACCATCTTGGACAATAATAACATCTTCCCAAACATCAGCATAGTGATAAAAGTAGAGGCAACCTCCACTCCCAAAATCCTCCTTAATAGGAACCAAAATTTCCTCCAAAATAGAGCCCCAAGTGAGATAGGAACAAAACCCACCCAACAAGCACAACATAACCCCACCATTTACTACACCACCACACCCAAAATCTCCCTCAAAAGGGAACCAGCATCATCAACCACAAGCTCCAAGAAGCTACCCAAAATAGCTTTCCACAATAGAAACCCTTACATCATCAGCAACCCTATGGGGAGATAAAACAAACCCTCAAGAAAAATGAAGAGACCTAACCAATCCATTAAGCACCCCATCCTCCTTGACATGTTAGCCAAGAATAAGAGATAGATAAAAATCCAAACACACTCCTAATATAGGAAAACCATACCTCACCCCAAGTAAGGCCACATACAAGAAAGGGATCACACAACACACAAAGGAAAACCTCCACAAAGAAAGGCACGTAGCAGTAACAACAACCACTTCAAACATGAGCCCACCAACAAAAATGTTGATGAGAAAGGTTGTTGGTGTCACTACTTGCATCATTTAATCTCTCATTTATCGAACCAGGCGTGTCTTAGAGTTGTATGCGATGAAGATGACTTCAAAAATTGGGGGTTTTGCACTGTGACCAATGACTTTGATTTCGATCAGTCTCCTTCAGGAGCCTTCGGGAACTCTCAAGAGGGGAACACAACAACTAATTTCTAAAGGCTAACTCTATCTTATCGATTTACTAATTTTTATCTAGACCTATTTCAACCCTAATGACTTAGTTTGGACTATACCTTAGTTAACTATAATTGATTCATGGAAAGATCTAGTAAATAACTTAAAATTAACTCTAAGTCTAAAATGCATAATTGAAATTTTCTTGAAAAAGGAAGTCTATTTACGCTTGTAGGAAATGGATATTAATCTATAAAATAGTGAATCTATTTATTATTGCAGGAAATTAAACATTAATCTAGAAAGCAACAATACTAATTTCCATGAACAAATTCCAATTAAGCCTCAGTTTGATCCTTACATCAATCATCATTATTACTCTCATTAGTAGTACATGCATTCAAAAATAAGTACTTGATCTAATTTCTATAAACAACAATTGAATATACAATAAGTGAATGAATTTTGATCTACAACAAATCATCTTAACTAATTTGGATCACAGTAAACTAATCTAAGTGAATGCAGTTACTGAACATTGATCAATAGAAATTAAAATGCATAACTTCAAACCAATATAAACCAAAAAAAAATTAACTAAATCAAAGAACATAAAACAAGGTCACCTCCTTTGGTTGAGTGGGCCCTACTCCTCCTCTGGTGGGACCTCTAACACCAAGATTCAGATCAACTTTTTATTTTCATTCCAATTGGCCAAAATAGGCGAGTAGAACCAAAAGTACATAGTACCAAAATTTACAATATTCAAAAAAAGATCAACTAACTTCAAATTAAACCTAAGGAAAAACATTTTAAAGAATATCTCTTATTTTGAATTCAAATTCATGGTGCTAACCACCAAATTACAGAGTGCCAAACTAAACTAAAGCATAACTGGAAATATCCAAGAGAATCTCGCTTCATCACAACTAGAGCAGCAGTTTCCAAATCGACAAAGGGAGCCAATTCGAAATCATAGAAAATCAGTATCCATCTGGAGCTTTCAGGAGCACAATTAATGCCATGTTGTTAAACATAATGTTTAATAGATCCAACTCAAATAGTAAGCATTTAAGTACTTGCACGAAATCCTCAAGAATAGATTGCAAATATGACAGCAAATATTTTAAATTGCATAGTCATTCCATCATTAACATCACTAAAATAAACACATTTAATGCAAAATACCATTTCTAATATATCTTCCAATTAGTTAAGTATAACATGAAACAAGCAAACATTTAAACATATAATCTATTGCCATCATAGTTAATTAATAATATAATTGAGTTTTTGAGATCATAAAAAAGATCAATTAAAGTGTCATTTCTAGGAACTCATCATTTCTCCCCCTCTTGATGTCAACTATGTCCTCACGCTTGAGGATCTAGTAAATCTTTGTTCTTCTTGACTATCCAAGCAACTAAGTCAACTAGATCAACATCTTGCAACATATATTCTAAGTATTTCCTAGAACAAGAATAACCATTTAGTTTCTCAATTCCTGCCATCCATTCTCTTAGAATTTCTCCTATGAACTATGGTGATGCATCCAATGTTGGTGTTGGCATTATGATCAAAGGAGGTCTAAACCTCATTCCTATCCAACTGGTTTGTTGTTCCTCAATAGCATATATCAAAGTCCTTGCCTTAGTGATACTTCAGGTGATGTTTCTTGGTGAAATAGGTTCCCTCCTTCTTAATGGTGGTGGAATACTATGGAACCTATCCCTCCCTACGCTTAAAGCTCTATGCTAGAGGTGATCTTGAGTTTTCTTAAAAACTTGAATGCTCTCATACAGACTTCTCTTGTATATAGGTGCTACATTCTCTGACATGGAAAAGTACCTGAACTGGGATCGGAAAGGTCTCAACCAAGGGTCTCATTCCTCATAGGTAGTCCTATTTTCATTTGTGCCTCCTTATTCTGAGTTTCTCTATTTTCCCATTCCACTTTTTTTTGCAACAATGACACAAAAGACCTTATTTGTAACTCTTCTATGAAAACATTTAGAAAATACTGTGGAAAATCACCAAGGAGAAAGTCATGCTTAAAGTATTCACACATCTGGTTTTGAATGGTAGGATGACTGTTGAATAAGTCCTTAAGGAATTTACTTTCATTACTATAATCAATTTTTCTTTTGAGAACCAACTGGTTAATTTTCCACCGGAGGAATCTCTCTCTCAAGAATAGTGCATATGAACCTGAAGTCTTTCTCATTAACAACATTGCAGATGACACTTCCACCACTTACTAAAATCTCTCATTCATTTCATCTATCTCCTTTTATAACTGTTGATTTTGACTTCTCAAATGAATCATTCTCATTTTTAAGTTTTAATGATGTTAAGGAGATGTATCTCTTTGGATCAGATGAGGTGGAAGCCTCATGAGAATGCAATATACTTGATTGTTGTTTCAGCTTCTCTTCTTTTTGTTGTAATTTTTACTTCAATCTTCCTATTTCTACCACACTAAAACTTGATGTCTCTTCTTCTCGAGTTAATTCTTGTGCATTAGCCTATTGTAAGGTCCTTTATGTTTCATTCAATTGTCCCTGCAAAACACCCTTTTTTTTGCGACTTTTTCCAACCGCTCTGTCTTATTTACAATGTTCTATAATTCCTCCTCTTTTCTTTTCAATTTCTCTTCAAGAAATTATATTCTCCTTTTCTCTTCATCCAATTTTTCCTGTATTCTTGACACTGCCATGGCCTTTGCTATCTCATCTTCTTCCTCTAATTCTTCCCCTTCTTGTAGTTGTGGAGATTTCTCTTGTTCGACCATTGGCTCTTTACCCTTCCTCCTTATAAAAACAAACATATGTTGGGAAGAAGATTCATCTTGTTCATCTCTAATTTCACCAAAAGCTTCTTTTTCTTTTGTTTGCTTATCAAACCCTTCAACTAGGCTATCATTTTTTGACATATGAAGTGATTGTGAGCCATGAGACAATGTAATAGGGGTTTTCTTGGGAGACAGTACTGGGGCTTTAGGAGGAATTTTGGGTTGTTCAAGGGAACACACAGGGGTTTGGACTTCTTCATGACTTCCCAAAGTTTCCTGAGGGTTTTTATGGGTTTGTTCAGGTAAGTCTTCAAGAGTTGATATATGGGCATTAGTAGCACTAGGGTTTTCCTTTTTTAATTTTTGCTTTTCCCCCTTAACAATAGTATGAGTTACCTCAATTATTTCTTGTAGCTTTCTTTTTCCCTTTTTCTGTCTTTTCTCAAATGATTCCCCTTTATCAAATTTCAACCTTTTCACTGTGGGTCCCTTTTTAGAATTATTTTTAACAACAAGAGTTGACATAAATTCTAACCACCCTTCCCTTCTAGATTATTTATTCATGAAATGATGCTTGATAATTAAGTGTATCAAACTATGGTACCTAATAAATAATTCACCTCTAGATTTTACCCTAGATATCATAGAAGATATTTGAGAAAACAAGAAGGCAGGTAGGTTAATTTTTGTAGAGGGTTTGTGTTTCAATACCTCAAATGCATTAACATTCTCATTCCTAGCCCTAATATTGTGTCATATTGACCCTCACATGTGAAAAAATTCATCAAATACATTACAACTATCTTCCATGGCTTGTCTAGGTTGTTTCATGTTGAACCGCAAAATTTAGATGCTTAGCATGGGGGTAAATGAATGGGTCCTCTACAACTTCCTAAGGTTTCACCTAGAAGGAAGAGGGTTTTCCTTTACCTCTAGTGGGCACCAAATCTTGTGATTTGTTCAATATTATGGGATTGGATATGTGAGTGAGATGTGCAAGGTGCTAAAATGTGCTATGAAAACCTAACTACTTAACCTAACCTAATAATAATTATGTTGCTGGAAAACACATGATGTAGTGCAATAGAAATGAAAGCAATATGAGAAAATTAATCTAACAGATCAGAGAAGTGCACCTAAAAACCGAAGAGGGTTAGAACAAAGATTGTGGAAGTCACTAGAAATCTAGAAAATCAGGGTTTTCAGTCATTTGGGACATTTACGCCAAGTGTGGTGACCTAGTCCCTTTTCGAGAAATCTGCTCTGGAAGCCATTTCTGTCAATTGGGTCTCTAAATCTACAACTTTTAGTGTCAGAAAGATTTAGTGGGACTAGGTTTCCATTATGGGTGACCTAGTCCCTTTCTGCTTTTCTGAGAAACCGAAAGTGGACATAGAGGTCTTTGGCCTGTATTATGCTTCTTCATGGGAATCATGCTCTGAATCTGTAAAATAACCTGCAAAACAAAAAAATGTTTGTGTTTCTAATGTGGATTTTTCCTTGGTCAAACCACTAGTTTGTATTTAAAGTTGAAATGAAATGGAAATCTGCATAAACCCTAGCCTTAAGTGTGTCTAGAACTAGGAAAACCCGAAACAAAGTAAAACCCTATTCTATTGTGCTAGAATAAGATGTATGTAAAATATTTGAAATGATGCAAGAATCTAAACCCTAGAAATCCTACACCATTGCAAATGAATGTAACAAGGAATGAAAATGGGATGCAAACCTCAGATCTGCAAATGGGCTAAAAGTAGATGATGGAGGGACTTTGAAATTAGTCTTTAGGAGTGATTTGGTGGCTAGTTGCACCTCCTCAACCTATATTTCTCCATGAATCTCCATAGACATCTATCTCCAACCTTTGTCAATGAGTGATCTTAGATGTGAAGTGAGCTTCAAGACCTACAAAAAAACCTAGTTTATTGTCTACAAGCTTTAATTTTTTTTTTGTGAGAGATGAATCTTCTTGAGGAAGATGTTTTACACTTGGTTTTTGGAGTTGGATGTGAAAAATGAGTAAGAGAGAGTGGCAAAATGACCTAAAAACAAGTATATATAAGCAACAAGACATAATTGTCAGGATTTTTGACCTAAGAAGCTAACACCCATCGGGGATTTATGATAAAATATTCATTTTCCCACTTTAAACTTCAAAAATCCTCAAAAAGGACTAGGTCACCAACTTGGGTGACCTAGTTCCATTGAGGAATTTTTGAGTGGTAACTGTACTTTTTGATTGATTGTGATGTTTTTTTTTGGGGGTTGAATGATCCTTCTGGTATAAAAAGCCTCCAAGTCAAAATTAACAACATTAGGGGCCTATAAATGTTGTTTTAGGGTGATAATTGGTGAAATGGGACCTAAAGTAGGACCAAAACGAGCACAAAATTGCCCTTTTCTTCAAAGGTATACAATATTTGGTGACACATTTAGCCCCCACTTTAGCGTCCATATGAATCTATGTGCATATTTAAGCTAAAGGACTCTAAAACAAACAATTCACCTTCATTTTCATAAAAGGATACTCCTTAAAGGTGGTAGAATGAAGCCCCCAGTGTAGTTATCTGCAAAAAACACAATGTTAGGAACCACATCTTGCAACACAAATTCATTAGAAGTCCTATAAATCCTCTTATCTAATCCCTAAAGATCAAATTTGAGGGTAGATGTATGCCCCCCCTTAATTTCTCTTACTTTACGAAGGTGGAATCAAGGTAGCCATCTAACCACATCGAATGAGGACACGCATATTGGAGGGAATTTCCAAGTACCATTCCTCATAGCAATAGGTGAGTGATGATGTAGGGCATGGAAACATGATTCTGAAGCAACAAATGACATCAAAAATGGAGATCACTAGCACCTAGAATGTTGATTTCAATGAAAAAGCGCACTAAAAAGGTTAACAAAGTAAAATGGTACAAATGTGCATATGTGTGTAAACGTGAGCTAGTTAAAAATAAATGAAAGGAGTAAACATGCACTTACTTTCTCATTTACCTTTTGTAGCATTGAGGAGTGACGAGGAGAGAGAGAAATAATGTCGAGCACACGTGATGTCACCCCCATGAGATTGGATGTTTTGCACGATTAGGTGGCAAGCGACAATCGCCAGTAGGAGGTTAGTTGATTCTGGAGCCTTTTCTTTGTGATTTTTCAATTATAGGATGAATTTAATGCTTGTTTAGAGTATATTAGGACCTTGGAAAAAAAAGTTCACAAAGTGTCCCTTTTTTTTTGCAAAGTGTCCCTTTTGTTCGCAAAGTATCCCTTTTGTTCGCAAAGTGTCTCGTTTCTTCGTGAAGTGTCCAAAAAGGGTTCTAAAGTGTCTAGGGTCATAGAAAAAGAATACTAGAACAACATTAGCACACTTGCTTGGTGAATTTGAGAAAAATTGAAGAAATTAGATGATTTAGATAGCATATTGTGATCATTTTGATAGGTACCCACATGTTCTCAGTAGTAGTTAGGCAGGAGAAAGTTGAGTTTCCTCAAAGACTTGGCTCCAACCCTATCACTAGAAGAGAAAGAACATTTACAAGAAGTGGGGATTTATTGGGCCTACCTTATGCTGCCTATGAGATACCATGATGCTATGTTGATGGCATTATGTGAGAGGTGGAATGTTGATACATGCATGTTTCACCTACCCAAGACAGAGATGGCTATTACATTAGAGGATGTCTATCACATTCTTTGAGCCCCTATTCGGGGGGAGCGTGTGTGGTTATAGAGGGGACGGTCCTTCCGAGAGCAGCAAGAAAAAATGTACTACTTCCTCGAGGGTCCCATTCATGATGATAGAGTAGCAGGACAGGTAGATTTGGCGATGTTACTCTATTCACGAGCACCAATGGTGAGACACATTATGATGCATACAGTGGCATCGGTTCTCCTTCTGTATGGGAAGGCATCACATCTGGAGGGTGGACTAGTACATCTAGTATGGGGCATGGCAGAGAACCAGACAGTATACGCTTGGGGCCGATGCATTCTAGCACATGTGTAATATGACCTTGGTTGGTTTTTTCTGGGAGCTAGATAGTATGGTACACTGCACGCTCTTATAGTTATGGTGCTTAGATAACATCACATGTACACGACTAGTGGGCTTCCCATGTTTGACAACAGTGGGCTATCCATGAGCATTTTGTTATCCATTATGATGATTTTGGCAGTACGGTGATCTGCACTTTTGGAGAGTGAGATTCAACCAACTAGATGAGGAGGATATCCTGTGGAGGTCATACCAACTTGTTCTCCAGTGACCAGATTATACAAGATAGCTCAAGAGATTATAGATCACCATGTTCCTAGTAGGATGACATGATCACTTAGTGCATCCATTCTACTATGATTGGGTTATGAGGTAGTTCAGACAAGTACAGATACCGCCACAACCACGATCATCATTCAGGAGGTTCATTTGGAGTGCACGGAGGCCAAGAGACATAGCACGATTCACACTAGATGATGTCATCGAGAGTGAGTCAGACTATTCAGATCATGACCAACTACCACCAGTTGATGATTTCAAGGCCACATGGGATCATGATCAGTGGTGGAGAGCCTCGTGACCAAAGCCAGTGTTCCCTGCGAATGAGCCAATGGGAGAGGCCTATCCTATGGCAGATGAGTGGGAGGAGAGGGAGAGAGAGGATAGGTTCGAGGAGACATGGTACAAGGATACGAATATATTTATAGATATTATTAATGAGGACTATATGAGGATGCAGACCCAAACCATGATGGACAAGAGGGAGAGGATGAGGATGAGGAGCAAGATGAGGAGGAGGAGGAGAGAGAAGAGGAGTCACCCCTAAGTGGGGATGATGGTGCTACAGCCAAGGACCAATACGAGTAGGGAGAGGTTCCACCTATTCATAGGACTAGAGCCTGGATAGTAGCAGCAATAGGTTCCAACACTCATTGCCAAGGGGAGGCGAGTACATCTTCTATGCCCCCTACATAGGATGAGGTGGACATCCCACCTTCCACTAGAGATATAGGTGATGATATTTAGTTTTGATAGATTTATTTTATGTATGATTTAATGCATATATATGTATATGCTAATGTGTTACTGATGAGACCCTTGTTTGATTTTGCAGGGCCTACAAAGGGTTGGTGAGAGTTCTTGCATCAGACAACCACAAAGATAGTGCCAACAACCTTCAACAAAGAGGAAATGGATACTAACCACGTGCCCCCACCTATCATGGAGCAAGACCCTGAGGCCCTTCATGAGATTGTGAGCAACCTATGAGGGCCTGAGGAGGCAGGTGCATTGAGTGAGAGGTGCACCAAAGGCGTAACCATCATGGCCTCCAATAGAGGTGGAGAGATTAGAAAGAGAGTTGACACAGGTACAGGCAGAGAGGGACCAGATAGCAGGTGAGCACTGGTTGGCACTCGCGCAGATGGGAGGATTAGAGTATGCATTCAGAGTCAGTAGATCATAGTCACAATCACGATCATGCATGATTATCTCCCGATGCCCTACTACTGATGCAACGCGAGTATCAAATCCTAAGGGATCTAGTAATCATAGTCCTCAGTGACACTGTATATTATGATGATATGTATAAAATGCTTTTGATATATGTATATATGTATTTGTATTTTGTATGATGTAATTTAATTGTGTGGATGTTAAATGACAATGTGATTAATTAAATAGTCTAGTATTAAATTAATGGCAACATGATTGAACAAGATGTATGTGATGAAATTACAACACATATTTAGAATGTATGTTAGATTAAACATTAAGATTAAATATTTTATTCACTTATGATTTTAAAGAAACATAACACACAAAAGGGGAAGAAGGTTGAATAGTATGAAATCTAAAGTAATTATAAAAAATGAATTAAATAGTCACTTTAGTGTTTGGGACACAAACATGATGATGTGTCAAGAATGAAGTAATGAGACAACCCATAGGATAGAATCCAATACTTTCAACAACACTAATTTATAAATCATACAATTCAAAAGGGTATTAGACATAATACCGACACAAATGTGTGACATTAATGGGATCTTGAAGGGGAGTGTAATTGTGCTCGATTAGGATATAAGCACCAGATCCATAATTGGAATTGACCACGTAAGCGCCAAGCCAATTAGGACTGAATTTACCTTTTTTAACGTAATTGGCGTTGGTGTTGCGTTGGTTTTCATATAAAACTAAATCACCTTTGGAAAAGGTTCAAGGAATGACACCAACATCGTGTTTTCATTGCAACCATTTAGCGTAACCTTGGAGATTCTCAAGAGCATTGATGTGTTGTTCATCAAGCATTTCAAGTTTGTGTAAACGTTGTTCTGCATAAGTGTCATTATCAACAAGACTTTGGAGATCAATCCTCAACGTGGGGATTTATAACTCTAAAGGGAGGATAGCCTCGATACCATAAACAAGGTTAAAAGGGGTATTTCCCGTAGAAGAACAAACACTCATGCGATATGCCCATAGTGCATATTGCAATTATGTATGCCAATATTTTTGGTTTTGATTGATAGTCTTCCTAAGGATTTGTTCCAAGATTTTATTAGTATTTTCGGCTTGATCATTAGAATGAGGGTAGTAAGGTGTGGAAAATTGATGTTAGATATGGAAGGTATCAAGGAAATTATTCACATCGTTGTTATTAAATGGAGTACCATTATCTAAGACTAACGCGGAAGGGAGACCAAAGTGAGCGATAATGTGTTCCAATAAGAAATGGCATATCACCTCAGCCATTGTGGAGTGAAGTGGAATGGCTTCGACCCATTTAGTGAAATAATCGGTAGCAATGATAATGAATGTATGTCCAACAGAAGAAGGTGGGGAGATTTTACCAATTAGGTCCAAGACCCACACAAAGAATGACCAAATAGGTATTTGGGAATGAAGCTCTAAAGCAGGAGAATGGATCAAATGACTATGTTCCTAGCATTGATGACATCGCTTAACATACGCATAGCAATCTTTTTCCATGTTTTTCCAATAATATCCCATACGAAGGATTTTTTGCACTAAGGTTTTTCCTCCAAAATTTCTTCGGCCATAAGTACCAGAATGGGCTTATTCGAGGGCAATATGAGTTTTTGCATACTTGAGGCATCATAGAAGGATTTCATCGAAGGACCTTCAGTACAATGTGTCTACAAGGATGATACACTTAGTGGCTAACTTTTTTAGGCACTGGTGGGTATTTTTAGTGGTGGGTTTGGGAACGATACCATCCTTTCGGTAATTGTAGATGGCATCATACCATTCACACAAATTATCAGGAAAGGTGGGATAGATATCAAAAGGTTGATCATTGATGGAGGGTTTCATAATGGGATGAATGGTAAAAATGATCTATTTAGAACCTCGGTCGATAGGAGATATAAGAGAGGTTGCACTATCCATTGCATCCACATGGCGATTATCTATTGGAGGCATTTTATCAATGGTAAAGGAGTCAAACTGGTCTAAAAGATTAAGAACAAAATCCTTATATTTTTCTAGATTTTATCATGTTTGGTTTGATAGAGACCGTTGATTTGTTTAATGACTAATTGTGAATCACCATAGATCTTAATATTTTTAACCCTCATGACAAGAGCAATGCGTCACTCAACGAGTAATGCTTCATACTCAGTCGTGTTATTCGTACATAGGAAATTAAGATGATAGGATAAGGGAATAGGCTTACCAATAGGTGGAATTAAGACAACTCCAGTGCCAAAGCCTATTCTACACTTGGATCCATCAAAGTACAATTCCCATGTAGTAATGTCTATAGTAAACACATTCTCATTAGGGAAAGAGTCATTGGTGGGTAATGCTAATAGTGAAGGAGCATTAGCTAAATGGTCAGTTAAGACTTGACCTTTGATTGCTTTTTGAGCAATAAAATTAAGGTCAAACTCAATTAACATGACCCATTTAGCAAGATGTCCTGACAAATCTGTTTTAGTGAAAAGATATCGTAAAGGGTCAAACTTTTTCATCACGTGTACTTCAGCATTGAGTAAGTAATGTCACAACTTACTAGTAGCGAATACAAGAGCTAGAATTTTTTTTCAATTGTAGAGTAACGAGTCTCGTAATCAAGGAGCATTCTACTAATATAATAGGCAGGATTCTCTTTACCGTTGGAATCCTTTTAAGCCAACAAGGTAGTGAGAGCATGGGAAGAAGCAGTGATATAAAGGGTGAAAGGTTGGTTGGGTATACCGGTCTATAAAATAGGTGGAGTTATCAGGTATTCTTTCAAACACTCAAAGGCCTATTTACAATCATTATTCCAATTGAAATTGACATCCTTTTTAATGAGGTGAGTAAACGATAACGTACAATCGACTAAGCATGTGACAAAATGGCGAATGGCTTGTGTCCATCCTTGTAACGTACGTAATTGAGAAATGTTGTGAGGAGGTGGAATATTGATGATAGCATCAATTTTCTTTGTATCCACTTCGATGCCTCTATAAGATATGATAACCCTCAAAATTTTACCACTATCCACTCCAAAGACACACTTTTTAGGATTTAAGTGCATGTTATACTTATGCATACGCTTGAAGATTTGGTGGAGGACACTCACATTATCTTGGTGGGTTAAGGATTTAGCAAGAATCTCATCAACATAGTCTTCTAAGATTTTGTGAATGTAATCATGGAAGATTAAGGTCATTGCTTGTTGATAAATAGCACCAGTGTTCTTTAAACCAAAAGGCATCATAACCCAACAAAATATGCCCCAAGCTGATGTAAAAGTCATCTTGTATTCATTGTGTGGGTTAATGAAGATTTGATTATACCTTGAAAATCCATCTATAAAGGATAACAAAGCATGTCAAACAGTGGAATCCATAATCATATCGATGTTAGGAAGAGGAAAGTCATCTTTTAAAGAGGCCTTATTCAGGTCTCTAAATTCCGCACATATCCTAACATGATTATTGGGTTTTACCACTGCAACAACGTTTCAAATCCAAGGAGAATAATCAATGGAGTGAATAAAATCCACATCAAGTATTTTTTCAAGTTCTCCTTTAACATGCAAGGCTACCTTAGGATTCATTTTTCAAATCTTCTAGCGAACAGGCTTAGCATTTTCTACAAGGAAAATTTTATACATAACTATCTGGGGATCTATTCTAGGCATGTCAGAATATTTCCAAGCAAATAGTTCAAGAAAGGTATGAAGTAAGGTTGCAAGATCCTCTTCTTCTTCATCATCTAGGCACTTCTCAATTTTAATGATTTTGTCCTTTTCATCGATATCCATGGGGATGTCAAGGGTATCGCCTAAAGGGAGTGCATTAGACTTAGGAGCTTCAAGATCATATGGTTCCAAGATGTTGTGAGGTTCGTTAATAGTACTAATGGTAGACTCAAAACTCAACATAGCACAAGAGACATGTCTCATGGAGTGAGAAGGCTTATTTGAAGCACCTAACAAATATTTTAAATCATCCTCATCATGAACATAGGTGAAGAGGGGAGCATCCACATCAATAAATTCAGGGTGCTTAAGTGTAAGGGTGGTTCTTGATGTGTATGATATAGTATTGGTGTTGAGGGAGGTTCATTGATTGAATTTTGTAGCTTTAGAAAAGGAAAACCCTAGACCGGTCTTAGTTCCTTGCGTATTAGATTCAATGGGGACATGGATGCCTTGCTCATGCTTGTCGCATCCTTTACCCTTGTAACCCAATTGTTTCACAAGATCATAACCATGTCCATAAAGTCTTTCCATTTCTTGTGGGTTAGGGGGTTGTTGATAATCTATCTCATCAAAAAATTTTGTATATGTGGCATTTTCTTCCATAAGAGATGAGGTGGATATGTGAGAAGGGTGCTCCTCTTGTTCGGTAGAGAGGACAATGGATTGATCATTTTGAGTGTCCTCTTTGTGTGTGACACTACACTCACCCATAAAGGAAGGACTAAACTCTAAGGAACCCCAATCGTCACCAAGTAAATTAAACTTGGTTTTATTAGTAAGTGCACCAAGATGGTTCCCAAAAGGGGGACTTAAGTGGACACCCTTTTTTTGAAATCAGGAGATACTAACCTTGGACATGAAATTGACAATAGTTACACTCAAAATTTTGAGATGGAACAAAAACAAGGATCGAAGTGCTCCAAGTCTACTTTCTAACGTATTAATTTATTTTTAAAATGGTTGATATTAAGGGGTTCAAACGAGGGACGTACACAAATTAGTGTTGTTTTTATCAGAAAAACATAATATAACAACTCTTGTATGACCCTAGCATGGTGTACCTTTTTTTAGTATTTTTAAAATCGCTATGGTCAAAAGTTAGCTAATAGTATGTAGTTGATGCACGATATTTTTGATAATTTTTTAATGAATATTTGATTTTATACTAATTTTTGAAGAGGACACTTCCTAAAAAACAAAATTTTGGTTGTGCTACCCCAACAAATTTTGGAAAATAATTGATTTTTTTTAAAATAAATAAATTGTAGAATGGAGCCTAGTTTTAAAAAATGTAATTTATTTGAAATTTCGATGAGTGGTTAATTTATAACGAAAAAAACACCAAACACATCTTTTTGGCAAAAAAGAGACATACAAACAAAAGAAATTAGGGATGAAAGGCTTAACATTGTTAGAAAGTGAAAAAAATTGCATCATTGGATAGCTAAGAGAGAATGTAACATTACCCAGATGTTCAATTTATTTGATATTGAACCACGTGCAATCCTGACAGTGAGCACAAACTTGATTATGTGAAATATTGTATAATTTGCAAAAACATGTCTCTGGTCATTGGCAATGCCCTCCAAGCCTTTGGATTGGTATTCCAAGTCAAATACCAATCTTAAGGCTTGGGGATTCCCAAAGAAAGATATAACATGAGAGTGTTATAACGCGCTCACATTATATCTTAGTTTTGACATGGTTTTTTTCTTCTACGGTAAACATGTTAACCAAGACATAACGCGAGCATGTTATAACGCACTTGCATTATGTCTTCCTTTATGTTAAATGCCACTCTATTGAATATATTCTAATATATTTGTATGTTTGTATGTATGCATGTATACATGTATGCATGCTTGTATGTATGTATGTATGCATGTATGTAATAATGCATGTATATTGTATGTATGCCTATATGTATGTAGGATTGTATCAACAAATATATGTATGCATGCTTCTATGGATGTAGGATTGTATGTACATATGTATTATTCTTGTATGTATGTAAGTGTGTATTTATGAATGTCTTTAGAGGGAGGGAGAATTTTAAGAGAGAGAGAGAGAGAGAGAGAGAGAGTCTGGAGAGAGGGAGAGGGAGTGGAAGTGAGAGTTTAAAAGACAGGAGTGGGATGGATAGAGGGAGGGAGAGAGAGGGAGAGGGGAGTGGGAGAGAGAGAATTGAGAGAGAGTGGGAGAGAGAGAGAGAGTTGTGTAGGTAGGGTGCCAAAGGGAGAGACTTCAGAGTGTCAGGGGGAAGAGAGAAAGAGAGAGTTATGTAGGCATGAACCCCAATCCTATACCTACACAAAGATAAGAAGAAAACACATTAGTAAGTTCATATGCAAGATAAAACAAGGATTCCCCATGAAATCTATTTACAATGCTCAAAATAGGAAAATGAAGAAACAAAACATGGAAAGATAAGTGAAATCCTAATTAAGCATGTAAACTCTTGATCCCATGGGGGAGTTGGTGCCAACTGGTGTGTCGAAATTGGCCCTTTTCCAGCTCCTTTGTAATCTCTTTGATAATATAATGAGTGATCCACCTTGATGAAGATTCAATCAAGCTCCATGATGAAAAATCTGTATAACCTAGCTATGAATTTGATGGAATGGATGAAACTAGATATGCTTGAGGATGAAGTTGAGTATAGTAAGTTTACTCAAATTGTGGATGATAGAATGAGAGGAAGAGTCTCTCATTTATAGATTTCCAAATTGGAAGAAAGAGTGAAATTGAGCAATGTAGGATCATTCAGGATCCAATAGCTAAGTGTCACTTGTCAAGATGTGAATGGTTGAAGGTTGTGCACATTTTGGTCAATGTGCATGATAAATTCCATTAGGTGGAATTTGAAATTAAGGAAATGACATGTGAGAAGGAAAAAAAAATGAAATAAATGCCACTTGGCTCAATGCACAAGGACATGTAAGAGGAGTGAATGCTTTGTTGGAAGGACAAATCCACTTGGATTTTGAATTCAAATTTGAAGGAATATTCCTCCTTTATTCCATGTTGAGAGAAAATAGGTAATTTAATAAATAAAAGTAATTGATTTATTGTGCAATTTGCATTCTCTAGAGGATGTGACATGGATTAAGATTAAATTAATCAAAGTTTGATTAATTTAATGAAGAATTTAGGAGATGTGACAATTTAGACTTAAATTTGATTTAAATAAGAATTGAGAGGAAAGGTTTAATTAAATAAATGTTCTGATTTATTTAACCAAAGGGGATAATGTTAGATTAAATAAAATAATGTTTAATTTATTCAGTTTAATTAGAGGACTTTAGGGATTTAATCAAATAAGATAAATTATTTAATTAAAGAGGGATTGAGGATTAATTAAATTAATCTAATTAATTTAATCAACAAGGGAGAAAGACCCAATTAAATAAATAATGATTTATCTAATTAAGAGATGAAAAAGTGATGATAAGCTGAGAGTATGATTTAGGATGAAGTGATATTAGTAATCAGGATCAAGTGTGTCGGTATATTTTCCATGTCTACATTTTGCCCCTCTTTGAAGCAATGTACTTGTTGTATTGGTTCAAAGAATAAACTGTTGTGATCAAAGTTCAAAATTTCTCATTTTTTTTTGAATGCCCCATTGCTGCCCCAGTGGAAGGATTATACTGATATATTGCCCCCTCGAGAGATCAGATGGAAATTTTGATTTTTTGGATGATCTCACGAAAAAAGAGGACAAGGTGACCAACAGGTCCAAAAAATGCCCTAAGATGCCAAAAAACATGTTAAAATACCAAAAAAATGCAACAAGGTCTTCGGTTGGACAAAAATGGGATCAAGGGACCAAAACCCTAACTAGATGGTCTAATTAGGTCAAAAAACCCTAATTTGCAGGCTTAAATAGACCCTGAGGGGTCACTTTCAATACATTTGCATACTTAGCCTTTAGAATTTTTTGCACTTTGAGCTCTAAGTCCTGATCGAGATGGCGCAACAAAATCTTCCCAAGCACGTGTCAAAGAGGGTATGAGAGCACCAATGGCCAGCCAGTGCAGGACCCGTGGTATGTACCCCTATCCCAACTTTTATTTTTTTTATTTACGTGTATTTAATAGGGTTTAGGTTGATTTTATGTTGAGCGGTGCTATATAGAGCCGTTGCAAATGCTCAGTCGACGTCGTGCAGTCCCAAAGTATGCTGCATTTCAAAATAGCACCGCCACAGGCCAATTAGGAGATTAGGGTTTTTCATTCAAACTTAGCCACATGCACAAATAGGGTCACGCAACTCACTTAGGGACTTAAGATTTGTCAAACTTTGTCGTGGTGGCGCAATTTAGAACTTTACAAACTGCACCGCATTTGCAAATAGCGTCACATTTTCTATTTCAAATGCGAAAAGCTGGCGTGAGGCAGTTTTTTTTTATGAGACTTAACACAATGGTTTCCCTTGTGTAGGAGGACCTCGACATACTTCACTTGAGGGACCATAGATGGTCGGTGCTCCATAGATTGCAGGGTATGCACATGTACCTTCAGGAGCAACTTGGTATTCTTGGCCTTTGGTTCGTTGTGTATGTTCCTCCTATTCGGATGCACTTGGGTATGATGATATCCTTGGTCGAGCGGTGGCACAATGATACCTCCTCTTTCCATATTCCTGCCAACGAGGCCACCATCACACTTGAGGATGTCTGGCACATCCTTCGATTGCCTATCTATGGAGCTAGAGTGATTTATGATCCCGATGCTGGTAGGGATGCCTGCTTTGATGTGATAGGTGTTGATGAAATCTATTTGTCTGATGGACAAATTGACTTGGAGCGATACTAGGGTATAGTGCCTACGTACCAGTTGATTGTTGCAGCCATTATTTTCAGTCTTGCGGCACCAAATTGGCAGGGCCGATACTTCAGTCTAGGCTAGGGACTGGCATGGGAGTGGATGGTCGTCCATCGGGAGTGCTTTGCTTGGGGGCCAGTGATGTTGGCTTCCCTATATAGGGATCTACATGAGTTTGCATACCTGGACAGTCGGGATCTAGGGTTCAAAGTTACTTTGCTACATATCTGGGCATGGGAGTGGATTCCAATGCTTCATCCAGATGTCACACCGATTGTTCTTGATATTGATGACCCCATTGTCTGGCCGTATGGTAGGGAAAAAATCCACTTGACTCATACTGCCACATGTGGTGTCGCCCATTGGTGACAAGCTCTTGATGAGATGAGAGAGTTGATTTAGAGGCCTTGGATGAGCATAGGCCCATGGTACAATGATACAAAGTAGTTGTTCTTTGCTCAATAGGATAGATGAATGTAGGGCCGAGAGAATGCCATGATAGAGTGGTACATTCCAGATAGGGTGGCCCGATAGTTCAGCGAGATTGAGGACAAGCCGGATGATCAATATGTGGCAATCTTCACCCATAGCACGAGAGAGATAGCATGGGGCTAGCCCATCACCACATTTGAGGTAGTGTCCTCGTTCGGATAGCTAGTGGCCAAGTCGTGGCCATATGATCAGGGTCCAGTAGATGCAGGAGTGACCCAGACATACAGAGCTTGGTTTAGGGCTCCATTGAGATTGACAGTTCCAGGTGCAGGTCAGTTGGTAGGGACAAAGGACAAGAAGACAAAGGTGATGGTGATGGGGATGGGGACAGAGGAGGAGGTGGACCATCTCCTCATCAGACACCCCTAGAGATCAAGCACATCGCACACCTCCACGAGTAGGGATACAGGATGATCAACCCAGAGATGGGGAAAGAGTAGTCTCGCAACAGCAACCACCAAGGCAACTAGATCATAGAGATGAACCGATCTACTAGTTGTAGGGTCAGATTTAGATATTGACTGTGGAGAGAGATCAGGGTCGGCAGTAGGTTTTGACAGTTACTGCTGAGAGGTAATAGGCTCGATCTGAGAGGGATCAGGAGGTTGGTTGGCAGAGGCAGCTGGAGAGTATGGCTTCATCATCCCAGGGCCGATCAGTTTATTTACAAGCCTACAAAGAGTTTGAGTACTATTGGCAGCATTGCAGACAGTGGTGCCACTAGCAAGCCGGGTGCCATACTTCTGTCAGCAAATAGGGATGAGGTCGCCAAAGGATCATGGTGACAGGCCAGAGGGTGAGGGGCACAGCCAGCAGGGCTAGCCCTTTGATTAGAGGCAATTTTCTTTTTTTGATTCATCGGCTTCAAGGAAAACTTTAGTGGTGAATCTTTGAAAATTGGCAAATAATTGAAATTGGGACCTCCAGAAATGGCGAATAGTACAAGCTAAAAACGATGCTGAATTGCCAGGTTTTTACCAAAAAAAATTGCATCTCGATTAATTCGCCTATGTATTATATTTTAAACGATACGTCATTAGATATGACTCACCAACAATTTATACTATAATCACAAATATCGATTATATTCGCCAGTAATATTATATTCCTACCATTAATTTTGGGGAAATATCGCCACATTAATAAATTACCATTTAATTTCAAGGAGATTTTAGCTTTGAATAAGGCTTTTATTTATTGCCATCAAATCATTGCTTAACTTTTTAATCGGATGGCAACAGGTTGATTCTGCGGCCTAATATGCACATGCCTTTTAAAGGGCTTGTTGAGGCCCAAAATTTTTTTGGGCCACACGATTAAATCTAATCATGTGGCCCAAAACAAAATTTTGGGCCTTAACAAGCCTTTTAAAAGGCATGTGCGTATTAGGCCACGGAATCAACATGAAGCCGTCTAATTAAAATGCTAAATTGTTAATCGATGACAACATTTACACTTTTAATTTATTCTTACTTTTAAAGTGAGATTTTTAAAAACACACTTAATCCATGTGTTATCCAATGCATTTTTTATAGTGAATTTATGCTTGGTGGCAAGGGGCTCTACCCCTCAACCCCGCCTGTATTACAACAAGAGCACGTCGAGGCCACTGTCCTCGGACCCCACGAGGGGGCGTCGACCCCTTGACCCCCACAAGGGGGTTTTTCCCCCTTGACCCCCATAAGGGGCACTGCCCCTTGACCCCACCGATGTCTGCTGCCCCCAGGCCCCTACTTCAATATTACAAATATATATATATATATGGGGGAATTGCGCCAACCAACTATGCAAATTTTTAAAGAAGAGATTTGCCATTGTCATTAATATTTTTAGTGAATATTCACTAGGATTCGCCACTGTGATTATTATTTTTACCAATTATTCATTAAGATTCGCCAAGATTTTACAAACCTTTTTAATAATGTGCATAGATTCGCCAAAAAATTTAATAATTATTTTCAAATATAAGGAAAGATTTGCCAGGTTTTTACACCTTGGCCAAGGGGGGGTTTTCTTAAAGTTATCCTTGATGAGCTTTGATTATTGCCCCTATTGTATCATGTATTTTGATGTACACTTGATCCGATTTTTGTACCATGACATTTATACATTTTGATGATATATATATGATATGGTTTTACTTATGAGATGTCTTACAATGTATGATATGCAGATGCATTTTAATTTCCTATGTGTAATGAGATGTTTATGAAATGTTCTATGCTTATGCAATATGGTGTATGCTTTTACATGATGATTATGGAAGCATTTATTTTTGTACTTTTCTATGCATTTTGATGACAATCGTATAGATGTAATTCCTACTAATGATTATGATTCAAATGATATTTAAATGATTATGTAATGATAATGGATGCTAATGATTTCTATTATGTTCTCAATGATTCATGTAATGTATGAATGTAATGCAATGATTTATTAAGATGCTTAGAATAACTAATCTATATTATTCCTCATAACTTGAGATGATGGCAATGCAAGATGATATGATGTGGTATGATGTATATGATATGATATGCACTTATTCTGATGATTTTATTAATGCAGGGTGGATGCATTAGCGATGTTCTAATTAACTGTCATGGTACCATGTTAGTATGGAAAGAAGATAGAAGAAAAGAGATCCAATCAAATCATTAACATGATGATGATTTTCTTACCAGGAGTCAAGATTTTCAAAGGGCCAATTAATTTATGTTTGATAACACACATAGGTACGATGCATCAAGGTATAAAGAACCAGGATGGTGTGGTACCTAGTGTGATGGACTTTGAATCGATAGTTAGATAGGAATATTCTTGTTCACACTTAGCATATGAAACCTTGTTCAGGATGTAGTTTGGATATTCTAAACATCTCGGGCCAAAACATAGAAAGGAAAGCCTTCCTATGTGGTCAACAAGATACCTAAAACACCCTTCCTACAAACCAAACAAAGCACGCATGACTAAGTTATTTTACAAGAGTATCCCACAAGCACAATAGATAAAAAAGATAATGATCATTGCCCAATTCCTTTCTCTTTAACCTATTTTTGCTTAGGCATCATCAAGAGGTCCTTGGAATGAGCGCAAAATAAGATAAGTCATAAAGACCAAGGAAAAAGTAAACAAACAAGCTAATGTTCTTCATACCGCTAGCCAAGGCTAAACTACTACGAGATACCTGACTCTTATGTCCATGATGGGAAGGATACATCCTGACATGTTGTGATCAGGTTTTTGGTGAGACTGGTTGTGTGATAAGCTATTGATACTCCGAGTTGATCAACTTGCTTGATTACTGACCTAGACTTGAAACTTTGACAATTAGGGTGTTTACTTTGGAACCTGCTAGACTTGCTTTTGACTGACCTACCAAAGGATGAAGGCGATGATTGATTTATTAGGAATGAGACAATCGTGGGTGAAAACGAGATGAGATGGATGCACCATTTTGGGTTTTTCAAATATTTAGATTTTTTTGATGATTTTGAAATATTTTGAGGCTATTTTGATTTTCAAATTTTTCAAATTTGTGGTATTTTTTAGATTATTTACAAATTTTATTATTATTTTCAAGATTTATGACAAAGAGACTAACTTAAAGACCTATCCTAGGGGTCTTGGGAGCTGATCCATAGATTATCCTTTCCTACGTTATACATGCAGAGACCACGTAGTTCGACTGACTTTGACTCAGTGATGATAGATGGGAAAACGGATTGCCAAATTATTGTGAAAAATTCCTAAAGGACTGGCCTAGGGTGTCTTGTGGGATGATCAAAGATCAACCTTGCCTACGTTCAAGCTCAAAGATGACGTGGTTCAGACTAAAGATGTCGCTTTTGATTTTTCATATTTTCGACGTGTTGCATTTTTGAGATTTTAGGAAGATCAAGAGAATATACACGAATCCGATCCGATGCAAGTATAGGAACATGCCTCTAGTATGATGTAGTAGACAACTTCGATAAAGGAAGGACAAACTAACCTTAGGAATATGCCAAGTAGTACTATGGTGGAACATGATACGAGCATAAGATCAAGCTATGGTACAAATGTGAATGGATGATGGAAGGATGGATGATATAAAATGAATAAGTGAGTGTGCACAATAGGCTGTGGAGATCCTGGTGGATGGAGAGTGCTTTATTTATGCTTGGCACCTATTTTCTAGGTTTTCACCAAGGTACTTGTCCAAAGCGCCACCAAAGTGGTTTTCACTAGAGGGTAATTTTTTTCTTTACTGTTTTCAATCCTTTTTCTGATTTTTTTGGATTTTTGGATTTTTGGATTTTTTTGTTGTCACCAAGATGTCTGTTTACTAGGTATTCATCAGGGTGACCATTTTCTCGGGACATTTTTCTAACTTTTTGTATTTTTTGGTTCTATACCTTGCAAAATTTTAGGCATAAATTTTTTTGAGATGGGAGTTGTTCAGGGGCTCCTGCGGAGGCTCACCTTCTAGTGTTGATAGTTGGTATGCTCCTGAATTATATCTTGTTGTGATGATGAAAGGTCCCTACCAGTTGGGCTCAAATTTTCCTTTGCTTTCTGGATTTGGCACATTCTTCTGATTTTCTTTTAGCACAAGTTCACCAAATTGGAAGGTGCATCTCCTGATCTTCTTGTTGTAGCTACATTTCAGGCGATTTTGATAGACCTGTAGATGGTTGAGGGCATCCATGCACCATTCATCTAGTAACTCCAGCTCATTTAACCTTGAAACCCAATATTCCTCATCTGTAATGAGGTTTTTACAATAATATCCTTAATGATGGGAGTTCGATCTCGATTGGGAGGATGGCTTTTGATCCATAGACCAAGGAGAATGGGGTGGCACCTATTGGTGTACAAATGTTGGTGTGGTAGGCCCATAAGGTAGGATTTAGTTGCAGATGCTAGTCACAACCAGAGTCATTGACTATTTTCTTAAGGATTTTCAAGATAGTTTTGTTGGTAACTTCTGCTTGGCCATTGCCTTCTGGGTAATACGGAGTGGAAAAGCGATGTTGGATTTTGAATTTTTCACATAAGTCATGAACATTCTAGTTTTTGAAAGGTGTCCCATTATTTGAGATAATAGCTTGGGGGACACCATATTGGAAAATGAGATAGTTTAGGATGAACTTGGATATCTTCTTTCCAGTTATGTAGGTCATGGGAATTGCTTCGACCCACTTGGTAAATTACTCTGTGATGATGAATTTGTGGCCATTGGATGAGGTGGGTGTGATTTTTCCTATGAGATCAAGCCCCCACTACGAAAAGGGCCAAGGTGTAACAATAGGATGAAGCTCTTGAGTTGGTGCATGAATAAGGTCTCCATGCAACTAGCACTATAAACACTTTTTGATAAATTCATGTGCCTCTCTTTCCATTGTTGGTCAGTAGTACCCAATTCTCAGCAACTTCTTAGCCAAGGTCATACCACTTGAGTGTGAACCGTAAGTGCCACTGTGAACCTCAGTCAAAGCAGTCAAGGCTTCCTCAAGATTTAAGCAACGCAATAGGGTTCCTTCAATGCTCCTACAATAGAGAGCTTCTCCTAGAATGAAAAAACATAAGGAGATTTTGACAAAGGCTCATTTAAGGTTTAGGGTTATGTTAGCTAGGAGGGCTCCTATTCTCAAGTAGGTGTAAATGTCGTGATACCAGGGATCACTAGGACCAATGAGTTTGCACACATATTCTGACTCTGGTACCTCGAATGTGGGTACGAGAAGCCGCTCTACCAACAATTCATGTTTTGGTACATTGCAAGGGATATCCAATAAGGAGCCAGTTGTTGCTATGGCATCAGCTGCTCTGTTGTTAGCCCTTGGTATCTGTTCAAAGGTGATATCAATGAATAATTCTTTGAGGATCTCTACTAATTTCTTGTATAGTGTCAACTTATCATCCTTAGTTTGGTATTCACCATTGACTTGGTTGATAATAAGCTATGAATCCACATAAACCTTTAGTTCCATGAACCGCCACTATGTTGCAATCTTGAGACCTATGGTTAAAGCCCTATACTCTATAATGTTGTTAGTGCAGGGGAATGCGAATTTGTAGGATCTAGGTATATAATCACCCTGTGGGGTGATGAAGAAAATACTGGCTCTTGATCCATGTTGTGTGTATGAGTCATCGAAGTAGAGTTTCTAGTGATTGGTTGTGCTGAGATTAAAGATAGATTCGTCTGGAAACTCTAATATGAGTGGATCTTCTTAATAGATTGGAGCTTCTGCCAATTGGTCTGCAATCGCCTACCCCTTGATATCCTTGTTCTTTCAATATCATGACCCATTTGGTTGTTCGTCCTGTGAGAGTTTCCTTAGAGATCAGATACTTTAGTGGATCTATCTTTGCAATCAGTTTGATATGATGAGCCAGCATGTAGTGTCTAAACTTTTGGGTTGCAAACACAACTTTCAGGCAAGATTTTTCTATTGGTGTATAGTTGAGCTCATCCCCTACCATTGTCTTGTTGATGTAGTATATTTCTCTCTCTCTTCCATTTTCATCGTGTTGAGCTAGTAAAGCACCAAGAGATGTTGTGGTTGCCGAAATGTATAGAATCAATGGTTTTCCTAGAGTAGGTGGCATTAAAACTGGTGGTGTGAGTAGATATTCTTTGATTTTACTAAACACCTGATCAAACTGGTTGTCCCACTTGTATGCTACTCCCTTATGGAGTAGATGAGAATACGAGATACATTTATCTGCCAGCTGTGTTATGAATCTGTGGAAGGATTGGAGCCTTCCTTGTAGGCCTCTGAGCTATTTTAGTGTCCCATTTGCTTCCATTTGGAGGATTGCCTTGACCTTGGTGGGATCCACTTCTATTCCTCTCATTGATACTATGTATCCCAGGAGTTTTCCTGATTGCACCCCAAAGACGCATTTATTGGGGTTAAGTCTAACATTGTATTTCTCCAATCTATTAAAGATGGCACTTAGATCTGCTATATGATCCTATCTTTTCCTTGAATTAGCCAGTATATCATCCACACAATCTTCCACAATTTTGTGAGTCATTTCATGAAAAATTAGTGTCAAGGCCATTTGATATGTCCCTCTCGCATTCTTTAGCCCAAATGGCATCATGTTCCAGCAGTAGGTGCCCCATGGACACATAAACGTTGTTTTATGTTGGCCTTCCTTTGTGATCATAATCTGGTTGTACCCTGAGAAGCCATCCATCAATGATAGCATCTTGTGTTCAGCCATCATGTCCACTATCATATCAATGTTGGGTAATGTAAAATAATCCTTAGGACATGCTTTGTTTAGGTCTCTGAAATCAATGCAGATACAGATGCCCCCATTTGGCTTTGAAACTAGCACAAGATTGGACACCCATTCTGGATAATCAATTGGGTGTATGAAACTGGCATCCAAGAGTTTTTGTAATTCTACCTTGACTAGCAAGGCTATCTGAGGGTGCATCTTTCTCAATTATTTTCTTACTGGCTTTGCCCTTGGGTAGAAAACTAAATGATGAACCACGACTTCTAGATCGAGACCCAACATGTCGGCATAGGTCCATGCGAATTTTACCTTTCTTTCTCTTAGAAATGCCACTAAGAGTTCTTGTTCTTCTATGAGGAGTGATTCAGCATAGAAGGTGATGTGTGGTGTTGCTTATGTTCCCAGATTGACAAGATTACACTGTTTTGCTAAGACTGTTGATTTCTCTTGATGAAGTGTAATAGGGGGGAGATTGAATCATTCATCCTCCGGTGCCTTAGTGAGGTTTTCACCATTGGATGCGTCCTTTATTTTTACTATTCTATGGTTAGAGAGTGCCACAATGTGGTTTTGACTCAATGACCTTGAGCTTATTCTCATTCTTTTGCTTTTGTGACTGAAGGACTCAATCATCTCCCCATAATAATCTTGTGTGTCTAGTGTGATGTTGAATCCAGCTTTATGATCTTCATATAGTACTGTATCCCTTAGTCCCATTAACTCCAAGAGATCCTCATCATTTTTGAATGTTTCTAGAACCAGTGGTCCTTGTTGGTTGTGATCGATGAGTTGACGGTAAACAAGGTTTATCTTGTGGGACTGGTGGTCTATCTCGAAAGATGATGTATTAATCATGAGTAAGGAGGAGTCCTCAAAAATCATGGGAAGGCCTGCTATGGTATCCTCATCATCACAACTACTACAGACCTCAGTTATGTCGAAGGTGAAATTATCTAGGGGCAGACCTGTTGATACAGGTAGTTGAAGGGTAGTTGCCGATAGCTAGGGAGGAGACTTGACTGCTCTACTAGGGGTACCTCTACCATGTACAGTTATAATTAGAGGGGTACATCCAAGGCCAAGATTTCTCATTTGTCTTTCTACAATGATGGGCTCCAATTGTCCATCACTATTCCTTCCAAGGCTTTCATTTCTGTTGTAGCCCATACCAAGCATCATTTGCAGTCCTCTGCTAGCTTCATCCATGGGTAGGGTGGGTGTGGGTCTTTCATCTTGGTATAGTGTGCTTGAAATTTTTCTTTCGTGCACATTTTCCTAACTTAGATCCCCCCAACAACAAAATCTAGAAGGTTTGCCCTAAAAGTGTAGGTAGGTTTTTCAATTGATTGAGGTCATCCATGTGACCTAGGAGATTGAGGTAACTCTCCTACAACAAAAGTATTTTTTCTCATTCTGTAATCTCCACACCCATCATCCTAGATCATGAGCTTGATGTCATATATATCATGGATGGAGGGTGTCTTTGTTGTAAAAGTGGAGGTGAGGTTAGATGGATCTATATAGGGAGTGGATGGGCCTTCATCATTCTTTGGTACTTGGGGAACTTTGTATAACTTGGCTTGCAAGTTTTTGCAATAGGTAAATGGTTGTGGATCACCATGTATTGTGACCTCCTCATCCTGGTATGAAAATTTTACACATTGATGAAATGTTGAGGCTACCACCTTCATGCCATGAATTCATGGGCATCCTAGCAAGATGTTGTAGGGAAAATCAAGGTCGAGGACTTGTCATATGGTTTCCATAGTAGCTGGACCTACTTGGATTGGGATCTTGATAGTGCCTTGAGACATTCTTTCCTAGTCATCATATGCTCTTATGGTAATTCCTTTGTTTTTGTCGATGTAGTCTTCTAAGATTCCCAAGTTCTTTATAATTTTAAGCGAGAAAATATTAAGACCCGCACCTCCATCCACCAAGACCCTTTTGAAATTTTTCTTATGAACCAAGACTTGAAGATGAAGTGCACTGTTGTGAGATGGTTGGGTGAGGAAGTCTTGGTTGAAGAAAGTAAGGATATTTCATGTGACGATGTTACCAACCATAGCCTGGAATTGTTCTATATCAAGGTTAGAAAAGATAGTGGATGCAGCTAGTGCTTCATCAAGTATTTTCCTATGGGCAGCGGAAATTTTCAGTAACTCCATGATGGAGATCTAAGCGAGGGTTCTTTTTAGGTGGTCAATGATGTTATAATCATGGGGAATGAATTTCATATTTGATATGGGGGTCTTAGATGGCTACGATGCCCCTGCAATAGTAACTTTTTCATTGCGTGTGGTGACTCCACAATCAGCGTTGGCTCCTTTGATGCTAATGACAGTGACCATTTCATCTATGCATGCAATGACACCTTCATATACAAGGTTTGAACTGGCATAATTTTGTTTCCCTTTATTGTTCCCTTGGTTGTTTCCTTGATTTTTTCCTTCATTATTTCCTTCATTATTTCCCTGATTGTGATTGGGCATCGAATTCGTGTATATTTTGAGATCTTGATTGTCGGTAGGTTGCTCGACATTTATGATTTTTTCCTCAGTGAGATCTTGGATGAGATTTTTCAATCTCACGCAATTAGCAGTTGTATGCCCTTGGATTTTATGATAATTACAAAGGAGTTTTTTGTTGTACCATGGTGGTTTTTTCATGGGTTTCGCATATTGCTCTAAATTGGAAATTTTGATAAGGTTATCTTTAACCATTTTCTTCATTATAGATTTGATTGGCTCCCCAAGGGCTGTGAACTTTCGCTTGGGAGCATACTTGTTTCGGGGAGGTGGTCTTCCTTGATTTCTCAGATTATTGATTTGGTTGTTTAGAGGTGGTTGTTTATGTGCTATCGTATTGGTTTGCATATTGTTGCGGTTGTGATTTTGTGGTTGATGATGGGTTTGAATATTTTGCTTGGGAGCACTAATGACAACCTTAGCATCGACCACTCCGTCATTTGTGGCATTTTTGTTCCTTGACCATGTGTGAGGTTTATCGTTATAACTGGTGGATGGGTGATTATCCTGTTGTGTAGGAAATGAAGATGTGCACCCTCATGTAGTAAGGGCTCTTTTGATATTGAGCGCTTTTAGGATCAATTGATCATATCTTGTAATGCATTGCATTTTTAAATAAAATGCCAAGTTTTCATCTAGGTTGGCTATGATTGTGTAAACTTGTTGCTCTTCTAGCATGGTCCACTTGCTTTGATTGGCCTTGGATCACCATATTTGCAAGAAGGAGGCGAATAGCTCTCCTTTTCTTTGATTCAGCATTGATAGTTCCTCTAGACTAACATCCATACCCATGTTGAATGCATAGTTTTTCATAAATGTGTCCACAATTTCTAGGAATGTTTTGATGCATGTGGGTATGCGAGAGAGCCATTCCATGGTAGGACTAGTCAGACTTTGAGGGAATAGTCGCATTAGATATGTGTCATCATATACAACTTCCATGCAATGCACTTGAAAGTCCCTAATGTGATTTTCATGGTTTCCCGTCCCATTATATTTATCAAATTTGGTAATTTCAAATCCCTTTGGGAACGATATCATTGTAAGACTTCTATCAAAAGGATAGGGGCACAAATTGCCTGGTGTTCTAGTTTTTTTTCCTGATTGAAGGTCTAGAAATTGCTGCAATAGTAGTTTGATCTATACTGCAACATCATTTTGTGGATCAGGAGGTGGGATGAATGTGTTTTGAGGTGTTCATGGTTTATGATTGATGGGTGGGGTATTGATGGGGTTTTGTTTCAAACTCTATTATGCTTTTGAGGCCTACTGATATGCATGCATTTGTTCCAACAATGCTTGTTGTTGGTCTTGTTGTTGTTGTTCTAACCAACCTTGTTGTTGGTCTCGATGTTGTTGTTCCCACAAAGCTTGTTGTTGGTCTAGCTATTGTTGAGCCAACAAAGCTTGTTGTTGGTCTAGCTTTTCTTGCACCAACAAAGCTTGTTGTTGGTCTAGTTATTGTTGCACCAACAAAGCTTGTTGTTGGTATAGTTGTAGTTGTGCCAACAAATATTCTTGTTGGTCTAGTTGTTGTTGCGCCAAAAAATCTTGTTGTTTAGATTTTCGATGTGCCTAAAAGTCTTGCAGGGCTTGTTGGTATGCTTGTTGGTGGATTGCTTGTAGTTTCGTGCGGTACTGTACTTGTGATTGTTGAGCCTATTGTTGGGCTTGAGCCTGAGTACGCTTGTTGGGTTGCTTGTGTTGCTTGTGCACCTTGTGCGGCTTGTGCAGCTTCTGCATCTTACACAACTTGTTGGGCAGCTAGTTGCACTTACACTTGCTGAGCAACCAGTTGTGTAGCCTATTGATTTTGTTGAAGTAACCTTTGGTGGGTGGATTTTTGAACCGCCTGAATCATGGTGATGAATGAGTTATTAATGTTGAATTTTGGTGGAATCAGCGATGGATCGGGAACAGTGTTAACCGTTGTGGTGATCGGAACAGTTGTGTTGGAGATTGAGATTTGAGTTTTGGATGGTGCGATCGAGATACTTGGTCCCTGGGAAACCATGCTTTGAGAGATTTGGGGAATGGTGGATGTGTTGACTATGGGATTATCTTGAATGGTTTCTATCTATTGTTTTGATACTAATGGAAAAAGGAGGGGGTTTGATGTGATGCTTAGATTGCCTTGGTTTGGTAGATTGGTGACGGGTAGAGGGGGAAGACCCAACCCAAGAGGTGATACGAATGTTAGCAATAATGGAGGGAATGGTGGTGTGTTCCCTTGGAAAATTGATGATGAAGAAGGATCAATGACTCCCTCTGCCTCGAATAACCCACCCTCTCCTTGTGAAATCATGGGGAGAGAAGTTTGTATTTTCAACGGATAGATTGGCATTGCATGAAATGAGGATGACTCTGCATGATTATGGAAAGTAAGTGGAACATACGGGTGTAATGAATTTACCAAGATAGAGTTATTTGGTATAGTGTTGATGTTTATCTCTTTGTTGTTTACAAGGCGATGTTTTTGTAATTCATGAAACATGGTGCTTCCCTTGTTAACAGTTGGCGGGGTTGAAGCGATTATTGATATGACTTGGGTAATATCTTGAGTGATTTTTGAGAGTGATATTGGAGGTATGCTCACAAGAGTCCTTTCCATATTGGTACTCATGTCAACGTTAGAAGGGATTTAGGCCCCTTTTAACGCATGTATATATAGAGAGGGGTTAAGTTTCAACATGTCGATGATTCTATGATTCTCAGGATTTTGAACCATTTCAGTTATTTCCTCTTGCATCATGCCCAAGTCATCGTTGGTGATGTCCTCTATATGACCCTCCTCTAGAGGGTTTTGTGATGGTAGAGAGGAGTTTTTGGAGGGTTGCTTGATCCTACAAGGTTTACTTCGGAGGTCGTTTGACTTAGTTCATTTGAAGTTGATGTTTCTTTAGTGATTTCCATGTTCTTCTTCTATTGGGATCTCGTTTGAACCATAAAATAGATCATTTGATCTTGATATTTTAGGCACAAAAGAGAAGAACTTGGAAAGTCTAAGGATCAAAAAGTGAGGATGGGGATGAAAGATGGATGATGCAAGTGAGTGAAACTCTTGAAGAACCTTGGGGGGGGAGATGCTAAAAAATTTAGGGATTCAATTGCTTTTATTTTGATAGTTTGACTAGGTGTGTTAAGCCAAACAAGATGATGATGAAATTGTAAAACCTAGGAAGTTGTGTTATCCCTGAGAAAACTCGTTCGAGAGGGTGATTTGACTAAGTGTGTTAAGTCAAATGAAGTGATTTTGTACTTGTAAACCTTAGAAAGTTGTGTTATCCTAGGGGTAAATTTGATCAAGAGGGTTGCTAACTTGACTAGGTGTATTAAGTCAAACAAGGTGATGTTGATTTTTCCTTTAAGTTTAGCATGAATGATGTTTCAAAGTTCTCAAGATTTTTTTGGTGAGATGAGAGTGATGATTTTGATACTAGACTTGACCTAGACAAGACTTTTTCTTACAAGACCTCGGTATTGAAGAACATGCCATATTGCCTATGTGAGAAAATAAAACCTTTGAAAAAGAGTTGGGTTTTGTTGATAATATAAATCATATAAACTTGGGTTTTTCTTTGAGGCCTTCTTGTAGAAATGATATACCAATCTTTCTCTAACTTCAACAATCATCTCAAGATGCTCTTCATGAGCCTTTGGAATAAGCTTCTTGAACCTTGGTTTTTGGATTTTGATTTTATGGGAAATAATTTGAGAGAACACATGTGTGAGGTCTAATCATCTGTATCTTTGTTTAATGAGTTCCTTTTATCAAAATCACTTTCTCGATTACGATTTCAAACTAAATGTTTGTCTCAATTCCTTTCATTCCACAAGCTCCATTATGTGAAAATCAAGGTTTCAAGACCATAGTTTCCTAGGTTGACTTTAGTGAAAACAAATGGTGATTAAACCCAAGCACTTAGAAACCTCTAAGGATATAATCCCTAGGGCAAGCAAGAGCACTTAGATTCGTCAAAGGATATTTTTTTTCTCCAAAGGGTTTGAAATTTTGAAGCTCTTCGTGAATGTTTGTTTTCAATTTTTTTGGGGACCAAGCAATGTATTTTTTTATTCCAAGCACATGTACAACCCTAGGATGAAGGGAAAATATTTTGTTGGGTTCCCACTTGGATAAATCTAGCTGCACATATTCAGTGTGGATGATTAGATGCTTGACCACATAGCTCCCCCTTATAGTGCACTCGCTTCTTGGGTCAACCAAGCATCAGTACCCATGAATCTCCCATGGCATACTTTTCATCTCTTACAACAAAACCGCATGTATACATGCGGCAGCTTCAAAGGATATGACCTTTTGCACCAATAAAATAGGTAAGGATTTGGCCTTTGCTAAACAAGGGTTTTAATTCAGACTTTTCATTTGTAGGAGTTGACCCATGTGGCAAGAGACCATCATTGCCCTTCTCATCAAAGCCAACTATGTGATACCGGCTTTTGTTCCAGTACCCACTTTTATATCCCAGTTGGAAATACACTTGTCCTTAGTGCGTTACCAGTTGGGTCGTTTCCTTGGGTGAGTAATTTTTCCCACAAGGCAATCCCACTAAGATAAACAAAAGTGAGCAAACATATACATAGTTTGATCAACCTTCTTTTAGAAAAAAAGGGAGAACACACACAATAAGCTTACTCACACTCGCAAGATGTTTTGTTCAATTTTAAACCCAAAATGATATGTGGAGGTAATCTTTTTACTCAACTTAAGATCACCAAAAAGGGATTTTGATTTTCAAGATTGTCGTGAGGTGTGAGAGAAGTGCATACGTCCTTTTGATGGTATTATTTTGAGTAAATAATTACAAAACAACATAACACTTGTTCATTTTAAGTCCAAAAAGCAAAAGCGAGTTATTTTTATAGCACCAAATCAAATGTGGAATTTTCCTTGTTCAATTTATTAAATCCGAAAACCAACTCTAGTAAGTTTGTCCTAAAATTATTTTTAAGCCTTTTGTTCACAAAATTTGAAAGAAAATTTGCATTGTTCTTTTTAGAGCCCAAAAGGAAATTTATTGTTCCCTAAAGCATAAAAGATGACAAATTTCTTAGGAGAGATTAAGAACTCTCTAAGAGTGTTAAAAAACACTAGAGTGTTTAAAAACACTTGGTATAGGATAAGAATGATGTCATAATGTAGCCTTCATTTTTCTTTCCCCCTGTCCCTAGCCTGCAAAATGATTAAAACCAAAAAATACAGAGATAGAAAATATGTTAATAACTTGAAAAGATGAAAACAAAATGGCATACGTTAAAAAAATCAAACTTGAACTTTTTACTGTCATCCAATGATGCAATCAGCAAATGCGGTGCAGTTTAGAAATCTAGCGACGCAATATAGCATTGCATGTTGACTAAGTGTGGCGCTCTATAGCAAACAAAGAGCGCAAAGGTGATGCTATATTGGAATGTGGTGCAGTTTGGAGTGTGGCACAGTTTGCAAATTTGAAATTACTGGGCAGGAAAGCAAGTGTGGCGGAGTTTGAGGTTGGAGCAGTGCAATTTCCTGTAAGCACAAAAAATGTCAAAACCCACAGAATTTTGGAAAAACGTGATGAATTTCTCCAACTGAGCCCTCCTTCTAGTGCCAAAATGTGAACCCCAATCCTATACCTGCACAAAGACAAGAATCAAACACATTAGTAAGCTTATATGCAAGATAAAACAAGGATTCCCCATGAAATCCATCTACAATGCTTAATAATAGGAAAAACGAAGAACAAACATGAAAGATAAATGAAATCCTAATTAAGCAATGCAAACACTTGAGCCCATGGGGGAATTGGTGCCAATTGGTGTGTCGAAATTGGCCCTTTCCCAACTCCTTTGTTGCAATGTTGATGATTTGATGAGTGATCCACCTTGATCAAGATTCAATCAAGCTCCATGATGAAAAATCTGCATAACCTAGCTAAGAATTTGATGGAATGGATGAAACTAGATATGCTTGAGGATGAAGTTGAGTATAGTAAGTTTACTCAAATTGTGGATGATAGAATGAGAGGAAGAGTCTCTCATTTATATATTTCCAAATTGGAAGAAAGAGTGAAATTGAGCAATGTGGGATCATTCAACATCTAATGGCTAAGTGCCACTTGTCAAGATGTGAATGCTTGAAGGTTGTGCACATTTTGGTCAATGTGCATGATAAATTCCATTAGGTGGAATTTGAAATTGAGGAAATGATATGTGAGAGGGAAATAAGAATGAAATAAATGCCACTTGGCTCAATGCACAAGGACATGTAAGAGGATTGAATTCTATTTTGAAAGGACAAATCCACTTGGATTTTGAATTCAAATTTGAAGGAATATTCCTCCTTTATTCCATGTTGAGAGAAAATATGTAATTTAATAAATAAAAGTAATTGATTTATTTTGCAAGTTGTATTCTCTAAAGGATGTGACATGGATTAAGATTAAATTAATCAAAGTTTGATTAATTTAATGAAGAATTTAGGAGATGTGGAAATTTAGACATAAATTTGATTTAAATAAGAATTGAGAGGAAAGGTTTAATTAAATAAATGTTTTGATTTATTTAACCAAAGGGGATAATGTTAGATTAAATCAAAATGTTTAATTTATTCAATTTAATTAGAGGACTTTAGGGATTTAATCAAATAAGATGAATTATTTAATTAAAGAGGTATTGAAGATTAATTAAATTAATTGGATTAATTTAATCAACAAGGGAGAAAGACCTAATTAAATAAATAATGATTTATTTGATTAAAAGATGAAAAAGTGATGATAACTTGAGAGTATGATTTAGGACAAAGCGATGTTAGTAATCAGGATCAAGTGTGTCGGTATATTTTCCATGTCTACAGTAAGTAGAGTGCCAAATGGAGAGACTTGACAGTGGGAGGGGGGGCAAGAGGGAGAGACTTGAGAGATAGGTAGTGAGAGGGAGTGTGAGTGAGAGACTTGAGAGAGGGAAAGGGTGTGGGAGGGAGTGACCTAATAGAGGTAGAGAAAAAGGGGGGTGGAGTGAGAGGGACTTATCTAGGTAGGGTGGGAGGGATAGATAGAGAGAAGTAATAGAGTTACCTAGGTAGGTTTCCAAAGGGAGAGACCTAAGAGAGAGAGGGGGTGGGAGGGAGATACATGAGAGAGAGGGAGAGAGAGGGAGTTGGAGAGAGTGGGAGGGACATAGATAGATATGGATAGAGGAAGCGAGAGAGGGTGGTAGGTATTGATTGAATGAGAGGTACATAGAAAGAGGGAGAGGGTAGATAGAAACAATTATAGAGGGTAGGAGAGACATATGGAGGGAGAGGTGAGATGTATAGATAGAGAGAAAGTGATATGGGTTGAGGGTATAGGGTGGAGGGATTAGGGTGGGGGACCTATAGGGTTGATGGTCTCTAGGGTATTAGGGTTTAAGGGTTCAGGGTTGAGATATTAGGGTTGATGGTAGAGGGTATTGGGTTGAGGGTATAGGGTAGAAGGTTTAAGGTTTAAGGGTTTAGGGTTGAGGGGAGAGGGTTTACGATATAGGTTTGAGGGTATATGGTTGAATGATTAGGTTGAGGGTCCAATGTAAAGGGTAGAGGGTATAGGGGTTGAGGGTTTAGGGTTTAAGGATTGAGGATTGAGGGATTAAAGGTATAGGGTTTAATGTATACGGTAGAGGGTAGAGGGTAGAGGGTAGAGGGTTCAAGGGTTTAGGATTTAAGGGTTGACGGTTGAGGGTTGAGGGTTTAAGGTTCAGGGTAGATGATTGAGGGTATAGGGTATAGGGTCGAGGGATTAGGGTTGAGGTTCCAATGTATAGGGTAGAGGTTATAGGGGTTGAAGGATTATGGTTTAAGGGTTTAGGGTTGAGGGTAGAGGGTTGAGGGTTTAAGGGTTGAGGGATTAAGGGTTGAGGGTCTAGGGATTAGGGTAGAGTGTTTTCTTGGATTTAAGGGTGTAAGGGTTGAGGGATTAGGTATTACGGTAGAGGGTAGAGGGTAGAGGGTTTAAGTGTTTATGGTTTAAGGATTGAGGGTTGAGGGTTTAGGGTTGAGTGTTTAAGGGTTTAAGGGTTTAAGGTTTTAGTGTTTAGTGTTGATAGATTAGGGTAGAGAGGGAGGGATGGATGGATAGAGAGGAGAGAAGAGGAGGGAGGGACATAGATATATGAGTGTTGAGGATCCAATGTATAATGTAGAGGGTTGAGAATGGAGGGTATAGGGGTTGACGACCTGTAAGGTTCAGGGATTAGGATATTGAGTTGAGGGTATAGAGCTGAGGGATTATGCTTGAGGGTACATATGGTTGAAGGATTGGGGTTAAGAGTCCAATGTATAGGGTAGAGGGTATCAGGGTTGAGGGTTTAGGGTTTGAGAGTTGAGTATTGATGGATTAAGGGTTGAGGGTTGAGAATTGAGGGTTGGTTGTTTAATGTATAGGGTAGAGGATAGAGGGTAGAGGGTTGAGGGTCCAATGTATATGGTAGAGGGTATAGGGGTTGAGGGATTAGGGTAGATAGTTTACTGAGTGGGTTTAAGGTTTGAGGGATTAGGGTTGAGGGTATAGGGTAGAAGATTGAGGGTATATGGTAGAGTCTTTAAGCTTTTAGGGTGTAGGGTTGAGTTTTTAAAGGTTTATAGGGTAGATGGTAGAGGGTTGAGGGTTTAAGGGTTGAGGGTAGAGAATTGAGGGTATAGGGTTGGGGGATTAGGGTTGAGGATACAATGTATTATATAGGGTAGAGGGTATAGGGGTTGATGGATTAGTGTTTAAGGTTGAGGGCAGAGGGCCTTGGCTGGCTGAGGCCCATGGCTTGAGAGAGGCATAGGGTGTCAACGATAGAGAATGGAGGGTATCATTAGGACGAATGAGGTCCAGTCAGGGTAGAGGGTCTAGGGCTGAGGAACATGACGAAGGGACATGGATTACATCAAGAGGGCTGGAGGGATTAGGCAGAGATTTGACAAGGGAATAGGGTCGGGGATCAGGCTGAGTGGCAGAGGGGTGAGGGTAGAGGATCAGGCAGAGGGTAGGAGGGTTTAAGGCAAAGGGCTCAAGGTTGATGTTTTAGGCTCTAGGCTGAGGCCAAGGCTCTATAGGGTAGAGGGCTGAGGGTAGAGGGTCATGGCTGAGAGCTTAAGGTTGAGGGCAGAGGATTGGAGGGCATAGGGTCAGGTATTAGGGCTGAGGGTCCATCGTGTGGAGGCATAGGGTCGAGATCAGGGTCAAGAGCTGAGTGGATTAAGAGTGACAGGACACGGATTAGGGTTTAAGGGTTGAGGGTTGAGGGTTGATGGATTAAGAGGGTATAGGGGTTGAGGGATTAGGTTTTAAGGGTTTAAGGGTTGAGGTTTGAGGGATTAAGAGGGTATAGGGGTTGAGGGATTAGGGTTTAAGGGTTGAGGGTTGATGGTTGGGGTATTAAGAGGGCATAAGGATTGAGAGATTAGAGTTTAAGGGTTGAGGGTTGAGGGATTAAGAGGGTATAGGGGTTGAGGGATTAGGGTTTAAGGGTTGAGGGATTAAAAGGGTATAGGGGTTGAGGGATTATGGTTAAAGGGTTGAGGGTGTAGGGTTGAGGGATTAAGAGGGTATAGGGGTCGAGGAATTAGGGTTTAAAGGTTGAGGGTATAGAGGTTGAGGGATTAGGGTTTAAGGGTTGAGGGCTGAGGGATTAACAAGTTATAGGGGTTGAGGGATTAGGTTTTAAGGGTTGAGATTTGAGCATTGAGGGATTAAGAGGGTATAGGGGTTGATGGATTAGGGTTTAAGGGTTGAGGGTTAAGGATTGATGGATTAAGAGCGTAAAGGGGTTGAGGGATTACGGTTTAAGGGTTGAGGGTTGAGAGATTAGGGTTTAATGGTTGAGAGTTGAAATTTGATGGATTAAGAGCGTATAGCAGTTGAGGGATTATGGTTTAAGGGTTGAGGGTTGATGGTTGAGGGATTTGGGTTTAAGGGTTGAGAGTTGAGGGTTGAGGGTTGAGGGTTGAGGTATTAAGAGGGTATAGGGGTTGAGGGATTATGGTTTAAGGGTTAAGGGTTGAGGGTTGAGGGTTGAGGGATTAAGAGTGTATAGGAGTTGAGTGATTAGGGTTTAAGGGTTGAGGGTTGAGGTTTGAGGGATTAAGAGGGTATAGGGGTTGAGGGATTAAGAGCATATAGAGATTGATGGATTAGGGTTTAAGGGTTGAGGGTTGAGGGTTGAGGGATTAGGATTTAAGGGTTGAGGTTTGAGGGATTAAGAAGGTATAGGGATTGAGGGATTAGGGTTTAAGGGTTGAGGTTTGAGGGTTTAGGGATTAAGAGTGTATAGGGGTTGAGGGGTTAGGATTTAAGGGTTGAGGGTTGAGGTTTGAGTGAATTAAGAGGGTATAGGGGATGAGGGATTAGGGTTTAAGGGTTGAGGGATTAGGAGGGTATATGGGTTGATGGATTAGGGTTTAAGGATTGAGGGTTGAGGGTTGAGGGATTCAGAGGGTATAGGGGTTGAGCGATTAGGGTTTAAGGGTTGAGGATTGAGGGTTGAGGGGATTAAGAGGGTATAGGTGTTGAGGGATTAGGGTTTAAGGGTTGAGGGTTGAGGGATTAAGAGGGTATATGGGTTGAGAGATTAGGGTTTAAGGGTTGAGGTATTAAGAGGGTATAGGGGTTGAGAGATTAGGGTTTAAGGGTTATGGGTTGAGGGTTGAGGGATTAAGAGGGTATAGGGGTTGAGGGATTAGGGTTTCAGAGTTTAAGGGTTGAGGTATTAAGAGGGTATAGGGGTTGAGGGATTAGGGTTTAAGGGTTGAGGGATTAAGATGGTATAGGGGTTGAGGGATTAGAGTTTAAGGGTTGAGGGTTGAGCTTTGAGGGATTAAGAGGGTATAGGGGTTGAGGGATTAGGGTTTAAGGGTTGAGGGTTGAGGGTTGAGGGTTGAGGGTTGAGGGATTAAGAGGATATAGGGGTTGATGGATTAGGGTTTAAGGGTTGAGGGTTGAGGGTCGATGGATTAAGAGGGTATAGGGGTTGAGGGATTATGATTTAACGGTTGAGAGTTGAGGGATTAAGAGGGTATAGGGGTTGAGGGATTAGGGTTTAAGGGTTGAGGGTTGAGGGTTGAGGGATTAAGAGGGTATAGGGGTTGAGGGATTAGGGTTTAAGGGTTGAGGTTTGAGGGTTGAGGGATTAAGAGGGTATCGGGGTTGAGGGATTAGGGTTTAAGGGTTGAAGGTTGAGGATTGAGGTATTAAGAGGGTATAGGGGTTGAGGGATTAGGGTTTAAGGGTTGAGTGTTTAAGTGTTTATGGGGTAGTGGGTAGAGGGTTTAAGGGTTGAGACTCTCCCTCCTACCCCCTCTCTCTCTCACTCACTCTTATCTCTCTCCCCTCTATCCTTAACCCTTTAAACCCTTAACCCTTAAACCCTTAACTATTAACCCTCTACCCTCTATATCTCTCCCACTCCCTCTCTCTCTCTCTCAAATATCTCCCTCCTACCTCCTCTCCCTCTTTCTCCCCCTATCACGCTTTTTCTTTCCCTCTCTTGCTTTCTCCTACTCTCCCTCTCCCTCCCACTCTCCCACTCTCTCTTTCTCCCACTCTCCCCCTCTCTCCCTCCCTCTCTACCTCCATCTCTCCCTCTATCCCACTCTCTCTTTCTGCCCCTCTCTCCCTCCCTCTCTATATCCATCTCTCCTACTCTCTCTCTCCCTCTATCTCAATCTCTCTTTTTCCCACTCTCTCTCTCAACCCTACACCTTCTACCCTTAAATCATAAACCCTTAACCCTCTACCCTTAAATCTCTACCCTCTATCTCTCTCCCACTCCCTCCCTCTCTCAAATCTCTCCCTCCTACCCCCTCTCCCTCTCTTAGGTCTCTCTCTCTTTGTTCAATCACTCCCACTCTCTCTTTCTCCCACTCTCCCTCTCCCTTCCTCTCTCCCTCTCTCCCACTCTCTTTATCCCAGTCTCCCTTTCTCCCACTCTCCCCCTCTCTCCCTCGCTCTCTATTTCCATCTCTCCCACTCTCTCTCTCTCTCTCCCTCTCTCCCACTCTCTCCCACTCTCTCTCTCTCTCAACCCTACACCCTCTACCCTTAAACCATAAACTCTTAACCCTGTTAGAACCAGAATTTTCATAAAAATTCTAAAGGTTTTTATCCATTAAAATCAAAATTCATGCTATCTTTTAAAATAAAATCACTTTATTTCCATCCATGGAGCAAAAATAGTCTTTTACTGTTGTACCGCTACCTCATCATCAACCCTCTATAACCCTCACCTAATGCCTCCTTACTGTAGCCTCTTGCAAAATGACTCGCAGTATCATAGTAAAGGAAGCTAACACTATATCGTATTACCACTATACCGTGGAGGGTAAAAACATAGCCCATAGTAGAGCAGTATAATGAACAATATTAACAAAAGGAGACCACTATACCATGGAGGGATGGAACACAACCCGTGGGTGAATGGTGAGATGAATAATAGTGATGAGGGGAAACTGATATACCGTAAAGGGTCAGAAAAAGACCCACAATAGAGCGGTACACTTGAGAATAGTAATAAGAGTAAACACCACAGTACCATAGGAAGGTGAAAAGTATCCTACGGTATAGTGGTATATTGATATATGTATTAAGGATGGACTGCAGTACCGCTAGAGAGCCAAAGGTGATGTGTGGTAGAGCGATACACTGAAGAAGGATAACAAAACATACCACGATACCGCAAGGGAGAAAAAAGTGACATGAGATAGTGCGGTAACCAACCTGTTGGGTTATTTAAAACTTACCAATCACATCAGTCACATCAAAATGCTTATTTATGAGCCATCAAAGAGAGTCTCATCCAAAAAAGTAATGCAACATCCTTATTTTGATGATCTTGAGAAATCTCAATTTTGATTTGAAGCCATTATAAAAGAGCATGTGAAGCTTTGTGAGGGAATCTCAAATTACTCATTTGAAGTTAACCTCATAATGAGCACCTATGATGTAGACATTATAAGAGAATCTCAAATGTAGGAGTGACATTGTAAAAAAATTGTGAGAACAGATTACTTAAGTACTTGTAATGAGATTTACTGAAATAATGAAACTTAATAAGTATACACATGAAATTCCTTTGAGATAGAATAAGTATACCAATTAATAAGTAAACACATGAATAAGTCAAGCATTTACATGTGAAAAAGGGAAACACAAGTACTCAAAAACACATAGGCCTTGAAGTATACACATGAATACATAGTATACACAAATTAATACAAAGTATATGCACGAATACAAGGTATACACATGAAATCAAGTAAGTCTCAAATTTTACATTGGAACACACATAAATCACAAAGTATACACGTAAGTTGTAAAGCATACACTTGAATACACGTACCTCATATCTATTGAACCATGAACTTAGAATGAAAATATGGACACCATCGATAAAAAAGATTTGTATTAACCAAATAGCCATGTAGGCATACATCAATATATGTCGATATAAGTATGAAATATAGGTACAAATAGTCATATAGGCTTACGAGAATGCCATATAGGCATTCAATGTCAAATATATCCAATATAAAATATGTACAAAAATAGCATGTAGGCATACAACAAAGGGCTCTAGAATCAAAATTCATCGCTCTCCATCCCCTTGAAATAAACTCTTTCCCTTTTATTGTTGATCAGATGGCGATACATTTGTCACTCATTTATGCTACGGTCAAGGAGTGCTCCTGGTGCTCCTCCTAGTGTTTATTTCTTGGTGAAGTTTTATCTATTACAATAAGAAGTAAAGACATTAATATATAGAAATTACATTATAAAAGATTCTATATTTAACAAAATAATCACTTACAACCATCCGATGATCACTCTCCTTGAGGGAAATATTTGTACGCCCAGGCTGAGGTGTGTTGAAGCCCTGTATAAACTATCCAAATAGAAATTAAACCAAGAATCAATAATGGTTTTCTCTTTCACTAGAACTACCATCTATAAAAATGAATGTAAATTGAAATTTAGTAAATTGCCTCATACCTCCCCTGTTAGAGCCATTGAGGATTCCATAGCAGATGAAACACAAATTTCCATTGCCCTCGTCACATTCGGAGGTGTCTCCACTTGCAACAGCTGAAAATAAAAGAACAAATTATTCAATCACAAAAACTACAATAGCAATCCACATCATGACTTATAATGTATGAGATAATAAACAAAATTTTGAGTACTTGTTAAACTATATATTTTTTACTATCATGCTTACTATTTGCCCTATCCATATCTTGTTCGAAAGCATGTGTTTTTAGGCTCTTACCCATAGTAGAAATTCAGTGAACCGTTTGATAAAATGCTTTCGTAGACATGTACAATAACTGTGGTGGCATAGAGAAGGCAATGAACTATTTGAAAAAATGCCTTAAAGAAATGGGATATTATGGTGATGGAATGCCATTACAAAAAAATGCATGTCATGGCATTCCATCACCATAAGACCACATTTCTTTCAGCCATTTTTTCAGATAGTTCATTGACTTCTCTATGGTATTATTGCTTACTATTATGTTTTGATAGATATTTTTCTAAGCGTCCATAGTTTTTTGGAAAGCACCTATTTTAGGCTTTTAGCCATAGCAGAAAGGAATTGAGTAGTTTGATAAAATGCTTTGGTACACATGTATGTAAAATGTGGTATCATAGAAAATGTGGTGAGCTATTTGAAGAAATTCCTTGAAGAAATGTGGTCTCATGGTGATGGAATGCATTTTTCCAACCTACTAACTGCCTTGTCTATGTTATTGCTTACTATTATGCTTTGATAGATTTTTTCCAAGAATCCATTGTTTGTTGGAAATCACCTTTTAAGATTTTAGCCATAGCAGTGAGGAAATGAGTTGTTTGATAAAATTCTTTGGCAGACATGTATGGATAATGTGGTAGCATAGAAAAGGCGGTGAGCTGTTTGAAAAAGTGGTACGAGTGCACCTTTACAAGACCATGCCTCCATGAGGAAAATTTAGGATTTTGAGGTTGTATAGGTATTTTCATGATGTAATAAGGCTTAAATAGCCATTTTTGATTTTGTAATGTTGTTTGTTAGTCATTTTAGGCATAAATTGTAAAGTTGCAGAATCTTAACAAAAGTTGTCAATCAATGTTGCAAAAATCCAAAAAGGTGCCAAGTGGAGGAATATGAAGATTCAAGGTAGTTGTAGAGGAAATCTTAGGTGCTTAGTAAGTTGAAATGATTTAGGAATTTGAAACGAATGGGTAAGTGTTTAAAATATGTGATTCATCGTTGTTAGCTATTTTTGAAGCATTTTGAAGGAGAAAACTAATAAAATATCAATGTTATACTGTTATTTTATGTGTTTTCCTCCATCATCTACCAGTGTACGATTTTGTACAGGTGGTAGTGCATCTGTAATGTGTGTGAATTGAATGATTTAGGTGTTGGAATCAATTTAAAACTAATTTTAGAATTTGATATTTAGTTTCAAGCTTTTGGTGGCCTGATTTCTCTAGGCGGTCAAAAAATAGGGGCTACGGGTTTAATTGCCCAAATGAACTAAAAATTCCATTCCACCTTTCTATAGCAACCATTTCTTGGTGGAATGGACCATTCTAAAGTAGGATTAGATGTAGAAGATAAGGAATTGGTTTGGTGAAATTTTTTGTGTGAGTTCTCCTTGTTGCCCTAGTGAAAAACCAATTTTGGTGCCTTTTAAACAAGGCTAGAGTGAGTGAAAAGAGGACAGGGGTTTAGAAGTGGATAAAATCCCCTAAAAACTATGATAGAAGGTTAATTGGAGGGTTTTTAGAAGATCTAAGAGGTTTTAAGTGGTCATAGAAGTGAATAAGTGAGAAACCCTAGGTGAAAGAGGGTGAAAACTAGTGAAAACGAGTGATTTTGTGAAGGAAGTGTATGTAGATTTTTAGGGAAGTACTATTTGAGAATGGAATGAGGATTTAAAGGCATAAATAAGCCTGATTGAAGTTATTATAATCTTCTGAGAGGTTAGAGCATAAGAGTTTCAATAAGCCCTAATTGATTGCAAGGAAAATGAGGGTTTTATGAAAAGGGGTCTAAATGAGAAAGATGAGACCTGAAAGTTGAATAATCTAAGATTTTCTTGGCTGTATTTTGAATTTTTTGAGGTTTCAAGTGTTGGTTGTGTTTGGAGAGGTGTCTCTTTGAAAAAGAGGCCTAATTGTGGCCTAATTCAGCGTTAAAAGCTAGATTTGGGACAATTTCTCCAAAAGAGTTGCAAGTGAGTTTTAGATCTATGAGAGTAGGCCATAATGGGTGCCTAGTTTGGAGCATAGACAAGCCAGTGAACTATTTGAAAATATGCCTCACTAAACTGTGGTCTCATGGAATTCCATGACAAGAAAATGCAATTGGAAGATGCTCCTAGACTTATTACTTATGTTATGTGAAGTAATTGCATCACTACTTATGTTGACTTTCTAAACAACTATATTGTAGTTAAAATTTTGTCATCTATTAGCATCTAGTTATTATTTATGGAATGTGAAGTAATTCTTTGAGTTTGAATGATGTGCAATGCAACATAATCAACGATATGAATATAAACTACACAAATCTATTAAGTACAATTCATTAGTTAAACTCTTTTTTCTATTACCTGCGTGAAGGTTTGACTAAATCCACTGGCACTGGGAGGTGTTCCCTCAAAACCTCCAATATTAGCCTATTCAACATCCAAAATCACATATTAAAATACCATTCGTAAAACAATGCTATCAACATGTAATAAATTTATAACTATTTACTAGTTACATACCCCACTGATAGGTGTACTGCAGAAATAAGTAGGTGTAGGGCCAATGTATCCAGTATCAACACTATGACCTTGCAAGTTTATTAAAATCATAAAACTAAATTAGTTAATGTTGCATTTCAAAATCAAAATTAAATAAATTCAATTCAATGAACATGCTAACTTTTACCTAACTATCAATGCCATATGCCTCATGCAAAATGTCAGCTACCCTCTCCATCTCCATAACTATAGATGGATCCTACGCAGTAGCCTCCTAAGTGTCATTTGGATCATGTGAACAAGTTTCCCTGCAAGATTGACACACATTGGATCGAATCCCACCTGTTGAAGACTCCCCTAGATGGCATTGTACAAGAGGGCTAACATGTTGGATGACACTTTGCATCAAAGAGATGATGGCCTATAGAGTCTCTATGTTGGCACTCTCCTTCGCGATGGAAGGGATGACGATGTGCTCATGAGGTGGCCTAGCGAGAGGTTGTCTCACTTGCTTCCTACGATCCAGTTGTGCACTGGGTCTATCTTGTGTCGACCCCCCACCTCTCCACTTGAAGTCCCTCATATCAAAATAATTTGGGATTTTTTTCAAGATGAACTCAACGTATAGTTTCCTGAGAAAATATTGTGGGACTTCACAATTGTTGCATTGTGGGTCATCAAAAACCATGTACCACCTATCCCAAAAAAATTGTAATCTCTTGGTGGTTGCACCAATGAATAGGAAACCTCTTCACATTGAGGGGGAGATTTTCATTTGACCGTGGGTCAATAAATAATGCACACAAATCTATTTTTTTAATTTTTAAATCTTTTACATCTTTATATGATAATTTATCTTGATAAAAATCCCTAGTCACTTGCCTCCTAACCTACCAACCAGATAATTGTTTGCTGATTGAATCTACATTTTTTAACATATCTTGCACTAAATTTTCCAGGGTCACTCTTTTCGTAGTTGAACCGTTTGGATTGTTCAACCTCCCGATTAAATCCTCAAATTTTTTTCTATTGTTCTCAATTTCACCCATTAAATTTTGTTGAGTGCTAGGAGGGTATTGAGGGATTGGTGGAGGAGGTTGTTGTTGTGGTTGAGGATTTTTTTGCTGAGGATTTTCTTGTTGAGGATTTTGTTCTTGTTGTGGATTTTGAGGAGTGTTTCCAGGTTGATTAACATCTCCTACAATTTCAAAAAATAAATATCAAATACAACCTAAGACTAACAAATTCAAAAAAAAAAAAATCCCTACCTCTTTCACCTCCTCGTCGACGTGGCGGCATCTTGGCGATGAATCAGCAACCATTGATAAAAAAATTTACACAAAAGAACCTCCTAGAACGCGAGTGCAAAATTCTCGGGTTTTTGGCCACGGGCAACAAAAAAAACCAGTCACAAATGAAAATGAAATTCAATTCTTTTTTTTTGCTTTTAACATGACATAATGCGAGCGCATTATAACACAGTCGTGTTATGGGCTTGTGGTGGCCAAGCCTCAGGCTCGACACACCAAGCCATAATGCGAGCGCATTATGAGTTTTCAAAAAAAAAAAAAAAAGTGGCCACGAAATTGCTATCCATCTCCATGCACTTACCCTTATCTTCAGGTTGGTCCTTCTATGGAGGGGCAACATTAGAGGTAGGAATTAAGGAATGGAGAGGACTTGATGTGCCCTTTTCGAGTTGCAAGCAACTCTCAGGTTCAGGATTGATGTCAATTTGATAAACTTTATTATTATAGACATATTTCATTTTACAATGAAGGGTCAAGGGTACCGCATGCATCTCATGTATCCATGGTTGTCCCAAAAGGAGATTATAAGAAACATCATAGGGCATGACATGGATAGGAGTCTGCAGCATAACCATTCCGAGAGTAATGGGTAAGGTGATGACACCAAGAGGTTGTTTGGTAACATTATCAAATCCTCTAATGGATAAGGAATCAAATTGAATTTTTGATCGGTCCACATGTAATCTATCAAGAAGCTTCACATTGCACACATTTAGGGTAGAGCCATTATCAAAAAGGGTCATTTTGATACTTATCTAATCATATTGGGCTATAATCATAAAGGCTTCATTTTGTTGGTGTAATTCTACTGGCGATAGCTCATGTTGATAGAAAGTAATATCCACATTAGCTATGTTCATGTCATGTAGGAGAGTTGCCACATCATTAGTATTCATACCAGGAGGGACCACTATCTATTGTAAGGTTGTTTGAAGCATGGAGTGATAGTTACAAGAATTTTGAAGAAGATCCCAAAGGGATATTTTGGCGGGATTTTTTTTAAGTTGTTCAACCAAATAATACTCCCTGAGTTGTGAGTTGAAACGAGGAGCCATGGGTAAGATGGGGTTGGGTAAGGGTAGGGAAGTGAAAGGAGATGGTTGTTGGGGATGTGGGTTATTACAGGTATAATGAGTGTTGGCAACGGTATCGTTCTTAGGAGGGTAAAGGGTAAAATCCAGTTTGGGTGGGGTTGGAGGTTTAGGACAAGGTGGGTAAAGAATGAATTGGGGTTGGATGACATTGACATATTTTGTGTTAGTTTGGTCATCAGAACAAACCATAATGGATGAAGTAGGGGAGATGAAATCTTGGAGGATGTCATCTAACATGCTTATATCATCACAACTAAAAGGATTGGAAGACAGCGGTGGGGGAGTTGTAACTATATCATCACCAATCTTAATGGATGAAGTGAGTGAGAGGAAGCTTTGAAGAGCTTCATCTAACTTATCAAAATCATCACTACTAAATCTTTTAGATGAGCTAGTATTCCTATAGTGAACAAGTGTGTCAATTGTATTATGTGAGTTATCTATGTTTTTAGGTGTATGTTTCACGAAATTTACTTTGAAAGAACTAGGAACTAAAGCAAAAAATGAAACATGTAAAGCTTTAATGCTACTCATAAATGTCATTTTAAGCTAAGAATAACCATATAACAAAGAAAAAAAAAATTGAAACCCAGCATTAACAAAAAGAAATAGAGAGTACAGAATATGGAAAGCAAATGCAAAAAGTACTGATGCAAAATGTCTACTAGGACTAGGTTGCTCAGGTTGGCGACTTAGTCCTAGTATGAATGTTTTTGAGTTTTTAATGTATTTTGTGATGAAAAGTGCAAGTTTGCAGAAGCTAACATGCAGAGGTATAAGATTGATGTTAATTTTATGTATCATGCAAGGAAATGAATGCCAAATACAATGCTTTTTAATTAATGCAAGATGAAAAACCCTAGGATGCTTGTTTACACAATGAAACATTCAATACAATGCTAAAAAAAGAGCTAGTAGTATGCAAATGCAATGGAAATTAGAAATATGTAATGTGTTGAAATGCAGGTTCACCAAAATCAACCACAAAATTTAGATGCTTAGTGTGGGGGTAAAAGAATGGGTCCTCTACAACTTCCTAGGGTTTCACCTAGAAGGAAGAGGGTTTTCCTTTACCTCCAATGGGCACCAAATTTTCTGATTCGTTCAATGTTATGGGATTGGATATGTGAGTGAGATGTGCAAGGTGCTGAAATGTGTTATGAAAACCTAACTACTTAACCTAAACTAATAATACTTATGTTGTTGGAAAACACATGATGTAGTGCAATAGAATTGAAAGCAATATGAGAAAATTAACCTAACAGATCAGAGAAGTGCACCTGGAAACTGAAGAGGGATGGAACATAAATTGCGGAAGTCACTGGAAATCTAGAAAATCAAGGTTTCAAGTTATCTAGGACACTTACGCCAAGTGGGGTGACCTAGTCCCTTTTCGGGAAATCTGCTCTGGAAGCCATTTATGTCAACTAGGTCTTTCAGTGTCAGAAAGCTTAAATGGGACTAGGTCACCATTATGGGCGACTTGGTCCCTTTCTAATTTTCTAAGAAACCAAAAGTGGATATGGAGGCCTTTGGTCTGTATTCTACTTCTTCATAGGAATCCTACTCTAAATCTGCAAAATAACCTGCATAACAAAAAAAAATTACATTTCTAATGTGGGGTTTGCCTTGGTCAAACCCCTAGTTTGTATTTAAAAGTGAAATAAAATGGAAATCTACATAAACCCTAGCCTTAAGTGTGTTTAGAACTAGGAAAACCTGAAACAAAGAAAAACCATATTCTATTGTGCTAGAATAAGATGTATGTAAAATATTTGAAATGATGCAAGAATCTAAACCCTAGAAATCCTACACCATTGCAAATGAATGTAACAAGGAATGCAAATGGGATGCAAACCTCAAATCTATAAATGGGCTGAAAGTAGATGATGGAGGCACTTTGAAATCAGTCTTTAGGAGTGATTTGGTGGCTAGTTGCAACTCCTCAACCTAGATTTCTCCATGAATCTCCATAGGCATCTATCTCCAACCTTTGTTAATGAGTGATCTTGGATGTGAAGTGAGCTTCAAGACCTACAAAAATCCCTATTTTTTTGTCTAAAAGCTTCAACTTTTGTTGTGTGAGAGATGAATCTTCTTGAGGAAGATGTTTTGCACTTGTTTTTTGGAGTTAGATGTGAAAAATGACTAAGAGAGTGGAAAAATGACCTAAAAACAAGTATATATAAGCAACAAGACCTAATTTTCAAGAATGTTGACCTAAGAATCTGACACCCATTGGGGATTAATGATAAAATATTCATTTTGTTGCTTTAAACTTCAAAAATCGTCAAAAAGGACTAGGTCGCCAACTTGGGCGACCTACTCCCATTGATGAATTTTTGAGTGGTAACTGTACTTTTTGATTGATTTTGATGTTGTTTTTCAAGGTTTGAATGATCCCTTGGGTATAACAAGCCTCCAAGTTAAAACTAACAACCTTAGGGGCCTATAAATGTTGTTTTAGGGTGATAATTGGTGAAATGGGACCTAAAGTAGGACCAAAATGGGCACAAAACTATCCTTTTCTTCAAAGGTATACAATTTTTGGTGACACACGTGCAATCCCTCTTTAACTTCCCTTGTGCCACTAAATCTCAAGCCATTTTTCAGGTTCTTCATGAAATACAACAACCAATTCTTCAAAAATAATGTGCCCTTTACTCATCACTTCAAATTCAGCTGGAATACTAGAGAGTTCACTTATCACAATGGGACTAACCTCTATTGCCTCTCCTCTTACTCTGTTAACATTCACATAATTTTTTTTGACGAATTCCTCAACCAACTCTAGTTCAAATCCTTCATACATTTGTATGAAGTCAAGCCACCCAGCTTCTCTAAGCAATCTCTCCATTTTTGGGTCCAGACTAAAGTTCTTAGGCTCTAAAGTCTTCTTATGCCCCATCTTGTTCACTTCTGCAACTTTGACAAAGAAAAATGGCAACCATAATTAAGCAAGACTCAAAATGAGCGCTTCTTTTTCAGACGCAGTAATTTTGAAAAACCACACGTCAATCAAAATAGGATGTTATTAATTTTCCTTTATTCCTCTAGACGATTTGTATGCCACCACCCTATACTTTGCATTTACGATTCACAAAGCTGGCAATAGTGTTGACATAAGGAAACTTATTGACGTTCACATGAGATATCTCATTAGTACTTGAAATTACTATGGAAGTATTTTCAACATCACATCTCTATTTCTCCACCAAATTTGAAATGATTATATACTTCTTTATTACAAAATTAATAACTACTTTGGTGGAGAGTTCTATGCTAAAAATTTACTTCATTTTAAATCATAATAACTAAGTCAAAAAATGATATTTCAAAAATGATACATACAATAAATGCATACCTTTTATTTAATGCCAAAGTTAATTGGAGTGTGTTAATTAACTCAGTTGGCATTAATTCCAATGAGTCAATCAAAAGAAGCTCAAAATTAACAAGAAGGTTATTGTTGAAAACTTTAGATATCATCAAGAGTCGTTAGGAGCCATCAAGAGCAAACTGAAGTTGATCTAGGAAGACCACCATTTCTAGTTTTGAGCCATTCCTTTATTTTTTCTTTTTTTCTTTTTTCTTTTTTTCTTTTTTTCCTAGGAGATAAACCGTCATTGTCGTTTTTCAATATATCCCCTTATTCAGAAGGTAAACTGGCATTGTTGGTTTTCAATCTACCTTATTATTCATGTATTTCTTCAAAAGGTTACTTAGGAGCACATTCTCCCATGGAAGAAATATCTTCCATCAAAAAATGTTCAATTTTGTGTTAGAGATCTGATAAAAAGTCCTCTCTTGATGCGGGTTTATGGTATATCTTCAGTTTATGACCATTAACCAGCATAATTCTTCTTTCTCCATCTATTGGCACCAACTAAACTACTCCATTTTCAAAAACTTGGTCAATTTCATATGGTCCCAACCATCTTATATGGAACTTACCTTTAAACTCATGAAATATAGAATCAAATAATAGCGCCAAATCTCCCTTTTTGAATTTTCTGGTTACAATGTGCTTATCATGCCATTCTTTCCTATATTTATGAATCATTGTTGTGTGTTGAATAGCTTCCATTCTCATCTCATCTAATCGGTTCAATTGTAGAATCCTACTCTTTTCTACTTCTAACAAGTCAATGCCAACATCTAATGTTGTCTTCAATTTTTGCAACTCGAACTTAATTGGCATGAATAGATTTTTCCCATACACTAGTTCATATGGAGAGAACCCTATAATAGTTTTTCATGTTGTATTATAAGCCCAAACTGCTTCATCTAACCTCTCTACCTAGTCTATTTTCCTCAATGAAACATTCTTTGTCAAAAAATTTTCCAATTCCTGGTTGGTAACTTCTACTTTCCCATTTTCCTCTGGATGATATGGTGTATATTTTCTATGTGTCATCTCATATCTTTCCATAAAATCTTTCATCATAGCAGAAAAAAACTATGATCCTTGGTCCGAAATTATCTCCCTTGGTGCATCAAATCTTTGAAGAATATGTTTGTACAGAAAATCAACTACTTTATCTTCTCTTGCTACTGGTAAAGCTTTCACTTCAGCCCACTTTGTGACATAGTCTATGCAAACTAGAATATAATGGTGTCCTTTGGAAGGTGAATCAACAGGTCCCACAAAATTAATTCCCCATTTATCAAATGGTTCCAGATCTATCTGAGGTTGTAATGACATCTCCATTTTTGGTGTAGGTCCTCCCATGTGCTGGCACTCATCACAATGTTTAACAAAGAATGAAACATCCTTTGTCATAGATGACCAAAAGTAACCAGCTCCCAAGAGCTTGTGAACAGTCTTGATCACTGAATAATTTCCTCCTTTTGGCTCATGATGACAAGCATGTACAACATCACAAACATCTATCTTAGCAACACACCTGTGAAGAACATGATCAGGACACAACTTAAATAATATCCCATTTATCCATTGAAATCTATAACTTTCATGAATTAATCTCTTTTTCTGCTTAGGATTGAAATGATTGGGACACTTCCCTGTTACAAGATAATTTGCAAGATCAACAAACCATGGAGGATGAATAGATATTGCAAATAGGTGGTCATCTCGAAATGTGTCATCTATCAGCTCCTGATCACCCTTCAAAACAATTCTTGAAACGAAATCAGCATCAACATTATCTTTTCCAGGCTTATCTATTATGCTTACATCAAATTCCTGCAATAATAATAACCATCTTATAATCCTTCCACCCATTACAACCTTGTTCATCAGATATCTAATAGCAGCATGGTCTATGTGAATGAATATTTTGTAACCTGGAATATAATGCTTGAACTTATTAATTGCATATATTATAGCCAAAAACTCTTTTTCAGTTGTTGTGTAGTTTCTTTATGCATGATTCATATTTTTTCTAACATAGCAGATAACATGCATTGCTTCATTTTCATCTTTTTGTCCCAAAACTGCACCAATAGAAAATTTAGAAGCATCGTTATGGATAAGAAATTGAACTCCCCAAACTGCTCCTTTATTGATTGGACAAGTGGTTAAGGCATGTTTAATTGTTTCAAAATATTTTTGATATTCATTTGTCCATAAATTTTTTTTCTTTCTTGAGCAATGTAAATAAAGGCTCAACAATTTTACTGAACCCCTCAATAAATCTTCTGTAATACCCAACATTCCAAAGAAAACTATGAACACTAGTTTGATTTTCAGGGATCTCAATTTTTTGAATGATTTCTACTTTCTTGGGGTCAACTTCGATTCCCTGTTTGGAAATGTGGTGTCCAAGAACAATTCCTTCTATCATGAGGGAACAAATTTCATGATTTAAAGATAACCTATTGTCCTTACATCTTTACAAAAAAAAATTAAACTTTCAATTGCTTCTTCAAATGTTTGTGCATGGACTATGAATCCATCCATATATACTTCCACACATGAAGTAGTTAAATTTACAAAGATAGCTAAAACAACTCTCTGAAAAGTGGTTGGTGCATTACACAACCTGAATGGTAGAACTGTATAAGCATACATACCCCAAGGACATATGAAAGTAGTCTTATCTTGGTCTTTACGAGCCACTTGGATCTTATTGTACCCACTAAAACCATCCAAGAAAGAGAAATAACTATTGCCAGAAAGGTTATCAAGTACTTGATCAATGAATGCCAAAGGAAAATCATCCTTTTTAGTGGCTTTGTTCAATTCTCTATAATCAACACATACACGCCACTTACCATTTTTCTTTGGAACAATAACCAATGGAGAAACCCATTGACTATCATATATTGGATAAATAAATCCTACTTTCAACAAGTTTTCTATTTCTTGTTTAACAAGGTCTCTAAGAATAGGATTTATCCTTCTTTGACCCTATCTTACTGGTTTAACATCTATTGTGTAAATATGGTAAGTACAAATAGAAGATTGGATTCCTCTCATGTCCTTGTATTCCCATGCAAATGCTTCAGTGTGATTTTCTAAAGTTTTCATTAATTTCTTTTCCTGTGAGGAGGATACGAATGAATTAATGAAGAGAGGTTTATCTCCTACTATCATAATTTCATTGGTCTCATTCTTGGAATCAAGTGGGTCCCCTACAAGTGTGTTCAGATGACATGGATGTGAATTTTTTTGATGCAAGATTCCATGACAGTCACTCTTTTCTTTGACTTGATCAATTTTTTTAGGATTAAGACCTTGTTCTTCACATTCCTCTATATGTTCCACTAAATTAACTATGACCAATTCCATAATACCATCTCCTTCAGAATCCATATCCTCATCAACCCAAGGTTGAGTATTAGACTAAATTGATGGTTGAGTAGGAGGATAAAGTGACAACTCTTTCTATTTTTATCCATTAGAAATGATCATGCTCCCTAATCTATAATCTATCAATTCTACTACGATGGCTAACCATGGTCTACCTAAGATAATTGGATATCCAAAATCTTTCTTTCTAGCTTTAAGGACTAGAAAGTCAACTGGATAATCTCATGTGTCAATGGTAACCATGACATCTTCAAGAACACCTTCAGTTTTAGTTGTAGACTGATCTTCCAACTATAAAATAGTTGTTGTGGGTTGAATGCTTGCCATACCCAACATCTCAATAACGTCTGAGGTGATAACATTGATAGTTGCTCCAAAATCAACTACCACATTGGTTATCTCGATTCCTCCTATACTCAAAGTTATCATAAAGTTATCATAGGACTACCAGGATCATTATACTTTTGAGGAAGTGACCTTCTTAACAACACATCAGTGATTTTGGTCCCTATTTGAATTTTAGGAGGTAATTTCTTCTTCCTACCTTGAGTTTTCATATAGAGAGACTTAACGAATTGGTTTATTTCTGGTATATCTTTAAAAGCTTGTAACAATGGTATCTCAATATTAATCTTTTTCAATTCATGAAGAAGTTGAGAAACTACCACATTCATATAATTCAGTTGGGAGCTGTCAGAAGCTATTTATTCCATTTTCAGATGCTCTAGGTAGGGCGCCTAATTAACTTTTCGCTCATCATCAAAGTTATGGTTTTCTTTTAAATTCTATTTTTCCTTTTTTCTCATCCTCCTAGTCTTTAGTAATTGGTATGGATGGCACATTTTGGTTCCTTAACTGAATATCATTAGCATCAATGGTGTTTAAGGTAGGTAGATTTGCATCAGTACATTTTTTTTTTCGGATTTGGAACAGGTTGTGTTGGCATCTGAGGTTGGTTCACTTGTTCATTGGTAGGATTAGAACCCTGTGTTAATTGAGGTGATTGTCCCAAAGGATGCCTCGGTCCCTAATTTTTCCATGGTTGAAATTGTGTTTAATTTTGTTGCCATTGTGGTCGATTTGATTGTTATTGTGATTGGTTCCACTGAGGATTCATTCATTCGGGTTGACCCCAAAATGTAGGTGGTGGTTGTGTTTGGTAGGGAAGATTCCATTGATTTGCATTTGGCCAAGGGTTTTTATTCCAATTAATTCTAGGACCATACTGCCTTTGATTAGCATTATATCCAATATTCTGAGATCAGTGTCCAACATAATTAAGCTCTTCCTCTATCACAAGTGGTTTCTTCAACTGGTTCTTAATTCCAAGTAAGAGGTTACAAGAACTTGTTGCATGATGTTTCTCACAAATCTCACAACTATCAACTTGATTCAATGGACACTCTCTCAAAATATGTTCCCCTCTACATTTGGAACAATAAATGGCTAAGGGCTCGGTAGTCTTCTTATCTCCTTGCATATTGAGATGGAGTAAATTAGTTTTCAAATTAGCAATTTCCTCCATTGCTTGAGACACATCAGTAGTGAGAGATTTGTTTCTTCAAGAGCCTATAGTTCCTACTCTAGTCCTAGAGTAGTTTTTGCATATTTCAACAATATCTTCTAGAGAAAGCTTATTGATATCTCCTTTTCCCATAAGATTCAAAGACTCTCTAGACTCATCATCAATTCCCTTCAGGAAAATTGTCTTACTAATCTCATTATCCAACCCATTACCACATCTCTTGTGCACAAACTAAAATCTATCAACATAATCCTCCAAACTTTCATCTTTCATTTGTCTCATTCGAAAAAATTCCTCTTTCCTATCTCTCACACGGCAATAATCTTGGTATTTATCCAAAAAATTAGTTTCCATTTCATGCCAAGTTGAGATTGTACCTGCACCTAAACCCATGAACCATTGTAAGGCTAACTCCTTTAAGGTAGAAGGAAATAGTTTCAACTTTTAGTTATTAGTTGTATAATCGTAGGTTTGGCACAAAACCTTAAAATCAAAGAGAAATTGGTCAAGGTCCTCAAAAGTCTTTCCCCTAAAGGTAGGTAAAACTGAGGGTGAAATATTCTTCATAGGAGGCTCATCAAGCTCTATGTTTAGATTAATAGGATAGGGAAAGGTCCTATTTGGTGGTGGATAATTTCCTAGTTGGTCACCCATTTCTTCTTCTTGAAAATGTTCCTGATTCTCTTCTTGATTTTCAATCTGATGTTACAAAATTTGTTGTTCTTGATCAAAATCAATATTTCATGGAAGAAACCTTACTAGATGGTCTCTAGCTCATCTCATCCACAAACTAAATTGTCTTCCTTATCAACACTACAACTTCAAACATAACAACCAAATCTTTTATATTCCCCGGCAATGACACCAAAAATGATGAGAAAGGTCATTGGTGTCACTACTTGCATCATTTAATCTCTTATTTATCGAACCGGGTGGGTCTTAGAGTTGTATGCGATAAAGATGAATCCAATAATTGGGGGATTTTGCAATGTAAATAGTGACTTTGATTTCAGTCAGTCTCCTTTGGGAGCCTTGAGGAGCTCTCAGGAGTGGAAAGATCTTATCGATTGACTAATGTTTGTCTAGACCTATTTCAACCCTAATGACTTAGTTCAAACCATACCTTAGTTAATTGTAATTGATTCATGGAAAGATCTAGGAAATAACTTAAATTAAATCTAAGTCTAAAATACAAAATTGAAATTTGCTTGAAAAAGGAAGTCTATTTATGCTTGCAAGAAATGAATATTAATCTAGAAAACAATGAATCTATTTATGCTTGCAGGAAATTGAACATTAATCTAGAAAGAAACAATACTAATTTCCATGAACAAATTCTAATTAAGCCTCGGTTTGATCCTTACATCAGTCATCATTATTACTCTCATTACCACTACATGCATTTGAAAATAAGTATTTAATCTATTTTTTGTAAACAACAATTGAATCTATAATAAGTGAATGAATTCTGATCTACAAAAAATCATCTTAACTAATTTGGATCATAGTAAACTAATCTAAGTGAATGCAGTTACTGAACATTGAATAGAAATTAAAATGCCTAACTTCAAACCAATATAAACCAAACAGAATTTAACTAAATCAAAGAACATAAAACAAGGTCACCTCCTTTGGTTGAGCGAGCCCTACTCTTCCTCTGGTGGGACCTCTAACACCAATATTTAGATCAACTTCTTATTTGCATTCCAATTGGCCAAAATAAGCGAGTAGAACAAAAAGTACATAGTACCAAAAATTACAATATTCAACAAAATATAATCTAACTTTAAATTAAACCTAAGGACAAATATTTATAAGAATATCTCTTATTTTGAATTCAAATTCATGGCACTAACAGCCAAATTACAAAGTGCCAAACTAAATTAAAGCATAACTAGAAATATCTGAGAGAATCTCGCTTCATCACAGCTGGAGCAACAGTTTCCAAATCAGCAAAGGGAGCCAATTCGAAATCATAGCAAATTGATATCCATTTGGAGCTTTCAAGAGCGCAATAAACGCCATGCTATTAAATAGAAATTTTAACATACATAGCTCAAACAGTAAGAATTTAAGTACCTGCACGAAATCATCAAGAATAGATTGCAAATATGACAACAAATATTTTCAATTGCATAGTCATTTCATCATTAGCATCACTAAAAGAAACAAATTTAATGCAAAATACCATTTCTAATATATCTTCCAATTAGTTAAGTATAACATGAGACAAGAAAACATTTAAACATATAATCTACTGCCATCATAGTTAATTAATAATATAATTGAGTCTTTGAGATCACAAAAAGATTAATTAAAGTGTCATTTCTAGGCACTCATCACACGAGCTCCCAACAACTACCCACAATAGCTACCGGCAACAATAATGTAATTGTCGATAACAACCCTTCCTCCATGTCAAGAAAAACCTCCAAATAGAAAAGCCGACAGAAGAAGACACCAAAGAAACAATAGCAAAAGCCACTCCAAACACTAGCACACCAACAACCAAGAGCTCCAAGCAAGAACTCACAACAAAATCCGCCAAAAGAAACCCTACTATTGACAATAATCCGTCTTCCATCAAAAATCCAATAGGGAGATAAGGGAAACCCTCACAAGAAAAATGAAGGGAACCAACCAAACTATTTAACACCCCATCCTCCTTAATATTTCATTCAAGAATAAGAGAAAGAAAAAACTCCCAACACAGTCTTGACTCAAGAGAACCATACCTCACCCTAGACAACAACAAGAAATTCATTGTTGACAACAACCCAAAAAACCCAACAACAACATCTCCCAAAGAGATGCCAACCGCTTCCCTAATGAATTCAAGAAGCAAGTCTTCGGGAAAACCATTCACCTCATCTTTAGAATTAACATCTCCCTCACCCTCAACACCCCGACTTTGTTTCTCACTGCTTGCCATAATGTGTTAAGATGGTAATCCTAGATGAGTATGTTGAGATACAATGAAGAGGGTCTTAAATTATTCTTAGGGTATCTCTAAGTATTTATTACACTATTATGGTTATCCTATAGGGAATAGACATTCAATTTGAATTCATGGATTTATGGATTTAGATTGGGCTAGAGATGTTGATAAAAAAATATCCACTAGTGGATACATTTTCACTATGTTTGGTGGTGTAATCAATTGGATAAATAAGCAAAAATTTGTAGTCTCCTAGTCCGCTACAAAATTATAGTACATGAAAATAAATCATGCTTGTAAAGAAACCATCTGGCTTAAGAGATCGTGTTCAAATATTGGACTAGAGGTAGAAGCCATTAGAGTTTATTGTGATTGTAAGAGTGCTATATTTCTAACAAAGAGCCTAAAATTTCACGCAAGGAAAAATTTATATTGATGTCTAATACCATTTTTTCTAAAATATGGTAAAGGATAGGAGAGTGATGCTAATTTTTTTTGACAATTTATAGAATGTTACAAATGCACCAATGAAGCCAATGAGCACATAAAATTTTAGGTGGTAAGTTATGATTCTATGGGCCTCTTAGCCCCTAGCAATTAGATAATGATGTTGATAATCCCTTTTCTCTTACAAGGTTTTCAACAAGTGGAAAAATATTGGAAAAGGTGTCTCAACCTTGCTCCTAATGTTAAGATTAAAAAAGTAATTTTTAAAAATAAAATGGAAAACTTTTTTTTGGCTATAGAGTTTGTTTTTGGACAAAATAAATATTTTCATTTATTTAAAACTCTCTATGGAGTGCTTGTTGTGTAGATCTCTTTGAGACTAGATCAAAAGTTATGGCCTCTAAAATTTTGCATAGGAAATGTAAAAGGTTGTTGGATGTATAAAAAAAATTAAGGGGAGTTACACGTATTAACCAACTTATAATGCAATTATGACAAATTATAAGGTATATTTGAATGGGGATAATTTTGGACACCATTTTTTTGGGTGGTTTCTATCTCATGGTTTTTTTATTACAATTTGATGGTTTCATATATTAAATACCTCTTATATAATAGGTGTTTGAGATAGAGGTTATGTGAGAGTTTTGTAGACATTGTTAAGTTGTCAAAATTCCTCCAAGTTTTTGTTCGGCGATATTACTATGAGGGCTTTCTTTGTGATTGTATTGTAATTATGGTTTACTAAATAATACAATGGGCTACTTTAGAAAATGAGATTTTTCTCTCAAAAGGGTTTTTCCCACATGCACTTGTGTTATAGTTTATCATTTATTTTATGTTTAAGATGTATTATTTTTGTAATTGTTAAAATATTGAAACTTGCACAACACTCTTCTCAAAATATTAGTGTAGGAAGCATTTCCATTTACCTTGCTTCCTTTCATTACCCACTCCATAAAATTTGAAGATACATACATAATAATCATCTATGAACAATTAAGTTACATTAGAACTTAGGATATGCAAAATGAATAACACAAATAGTCTTGACAAAAGCCAATTTTATAATAATGAAAACCAATATTTTGAAACTATTGAAATTTTGTTATGTCCATATAAATTTTATTATACCCATAACACCTCACAGAAGGGTTTTTAATTCCTTTTTACTATTTAATGTTTAAATGCAACACTTTTGTTATGTATTTAGGATACTCAACTACACATGTAAGTTAATTTTTTAAGGGAAATACTGGATTGTCAAAGAGATCAATGACACATTTCAATGAGCATGAACTAAGTGTTAGAGAAACTTTTTACATGTAAATTTTTATTTTATTTTTTGGGTCAAAGTTGCTCTGTTTTCAATTTGTTAAGACTATTATTTTTAATAGCTCAACCAAATTTTAGTTTTGAGTTTTAAGAAGTGCTTCAGTCAAGGATATTTAAAGCAATGACATTTTATGTTTGAACAATAAAATCAAAAGATTAAAAGTAAAAAAATATATCAAAAACGTCTTAATAACTATAAATCTTAAAAACCAAAATAAATTAATTACCAAATTTGATTTTTTATATACAAATAAAATATTAGTAAGATTAATTTAAATTTTAAAAATTAAATATTAAAATTATATTAAATTTTAAAAATTGTATATTAATTCTGCCATTATCAAATTTAGGAGTTAAAAATAAAATTCGAAGAAAAAAATTTAGAGTCAAACTCATAAACTTACATAATAATCATTATACTCTCCTTAGAAGAATGACTCCACACATTAATTTCTCTGTCAAATTCGGTCAGATATAATCCCGACCTCATTTGTTTGTCTGGATCTTTTACACTCTGACAAAACTTAAAATGAAAATATGTGCATCTATGGCAAGATCAATTCTTTTTGCAATCCAGCAATGGAAGATGAAATTCCCAACCAGCCCTGGGTGAGAGTTCCCAAAATGAAAGAAAATTACTCCTCCAATATCACCAATAAGTTTATGATCCCATACTACCAGTTTTGACGAGGAAAACGGTGATGGTATTTCATTGCCATCGTAGATTGAATAACAGTGTACATTTCCCAAGCTTCAATTATAATCACAAAATCCAAAATCAATTTACAACCCATCACAATATCAATCTGAGAGTATTATGTAGAGAGGGCCTATTGAAGGAAGCGCTACACATCTTGCTTACAACACACAGACCCCCCGTAGAATCCTCTGCATATCTTCAACTATTGCAGACCTGCATTGCCAATCATGCGCTTTCTCAAGGTAAACAAATCCATTCTCGCATTACTCGCAGCGAATTTGCATTTGCTACACAAACATTTTATCAAAACAATCTTATCAACATGTATGTCAAATGCGGTAGTTTGGTGGATGCTCGTCAAGTATTCGATGACATGGAAGAACGAGACTGTTTTTCATGGAATACTATAATTGCAGCTTACAGAAGAAATGGATACCCTCACCAGGCATTGATATTGTTTCAGCAAATGCAACGAACAGCTGTCCAACCTGATCAGTTCACCTTTGCCAGTATACTAGAAGCCTGCGCCGATACAAAAGATTTGGATCAGGGAATAGGTGTCCATCAAATCATAATGAAAAGGGGATTGTTATCTGAGGTTGTAGTTGGAAGTGCCCTGGTAGATATGTATGCAAAATGTGAAAACGTAAACAAGGCGCGTGAACTGTTTGACAAAATGCCTCAAAGAAATGTGGTCTCATGGACTGCAATGGTTACAGGATATGCACAAAACGGTGTTCTTGATGAGGCTCTGTTGCTTTTCAAAGAAATGCCTAGAAGAAATGTGGTTTCGTGGAATGCAATGATTGCAGGATATGCACAAAAAGGTAGTCTTGACAGGGCTCTAAAACTTTTTAAAGAAATGCCTCAGCGAAATGTGGTCTCATGGACTGCGATGGTTGCAGGATATGCACAGAGTGGATTTGTTGAAGAAGCCTTGGAAACTTTTAAGCAAATGCAATTGTCAGGTGTAAAGCCAAATTCCACCACCATTGCCAGCATCCTCCCAGCCTGTGCCAAAAAGGGTGCTCTGGAAGAGGGTATGGAAATCCATCGGAGCATAATAGAAAACGGATTTCTTAGAGATGTCGTAGTTGCAAATGCCCTGATAGACATGTATGCAAAATGTGGAAGCATACAAATGGCACGTGAATTGTTTGACAAAATGCCTGGACGTGATGTAGTCTCATGGAATGCAATGACTGCTGGATATGCTCAAAATAGGTTTGTTGAAGAGGCCTTAGAAAGTTTCAAGCAAATGCAATCTGCAGGTGTAAAGCCAAACTCCACAACTTTTGCGAGCATCCTTCCAATCTGTGCCAAAATAGGTGCTTTGGAACAGGGTATGGACATCCATCAAAGCATAATCGAAAGTGGATGTTTGTCTGATGTCATAGTTGTGAACGCCCTGATAGATATGTACGCAAAATGTGGAATCACACAAAAGGCACGTGAACTTTTCGCCAAAATGTCTCAACGAGACGTGGTCTCATGGAATGCAATGACTGCAGGATATGCACAAAATGGCTTTTGCAAGGATGCTCTTGGGCTCTTTGAACTAATGAAGCACTCTAGAACATGCCCTGACCATGTAAGCTTCACTTGCATCTTATTTGCATGCAGCCATGCAGGTTTAGTGAACGAGGGGAGTAAATATTTCAATAGCATGAGGAACTCTTACTGCATTATGCCTACAATTGATCATTATGTGTGCATGGTTGATCTCTTTGGCCGTGCTGGCTATCTCAATGAAACTCTAAACTTTATCATCAAAATGCCAATAAAACCTTTGGTGGTTGTGTGGATGTCTTTGCTTGGTGCCTGTAGATCACACAAGAATATTAAGTTAGGAGTATTTACTGCAACGCTCCTTTTTGAGCTGGATTCTACAAACACTGCAACTTATGTTCTTCTGTCAAACATCTATGCAGAAGTGGGCAGATGGGGTGAGGTTCAAAAGGTAAGGAAATCAATGAAAGATAGAGGAATTAAAAAGATACCTGGATGTAGCTGGATTGAAGTCAATAAAACACTACATGCTTTTTGGGTATAAGATAGTTCATACCTACAGACTCAGGATCTGTGCAATGTCGGAGAAATTGTCTTGAGGGACGAGGGCAGGAGGTTATTTTCAAGATTCAAGACAGTTACTGAAAGATGACAAGGAGAAAATGATTTACTCGTCTGCCACCACGGTAGGAAGTTGACAATTGCGTTCGGATTGTAAAACATGGATCCTGCAGCAACTATTAGTCATCAAGGACCTTCCAGCATGTATTGAATGCCACATTGCAACCATGTTTCTCCCCGAGATCGAGACAATTGTTGCAAGAGGTTTGAATTGTTGGATTGTATATTTTTATGTTTAATAGTTTGGATGGAATCAATCTTATAAGTTGATCAGAAATAACAACAAAAAGTAGGTGTTATTTTAGGTATTTTTTATTTTGTGTCTGTATTAAAGTATTTACGTCTATCTTTTAGATGATTTTATGCAATATACAACACCAATTTTGATGTGTTTATTTATATATGCACATGCTTAAAAGGTTAAGTAAGAAAAGTTCATATTGTATTGGAGGAAGGTTGAGTTTTTGTGATAGTGAAATTTTATATTATACTAGATTCTTTGCCTAAAAAGGTTTTCACAGGCCACTATTTTTTATCCTTTTCAAATTGTATATGCACAATTTAATTGAATAGATTTATAGGGCTTTTCTTTTCAAAAACAAACCAGTTCTATCATTTCAAATAGGACGATGTTCTTCTGGAGATTAATAGTGATGTTGAGTGAAGCAATCTATAAAAATGATCGGGTTTTAGGAAGTCCGATATTCACTAGGTGAATTCTCATGTCAATTGTACCAAGAATTATAAACAAAAATTCGTTGTTTGCTAAATAGCTCTGATAAGGTGCTACAAATATGAATAATATGTCATGAAAGCATCACTAAGTTCATAGTGTGTGAACAAAGTGAAGAAAATAATGGAATGCACGCCCCCACCTTAAAGTAGTTGCTAATGCCAATTGGGAGCAATTGTCTTTAAGGTAGAACAAAGTGATATTTGTAAAATGATGGGCATGAGAGCTTGTTAGAAAACCACATGCCAAGTGATATATTCCCAAAAAGCTGACTCATGACAAGGGGTCCCCCAAAGCAAAGCCATATAATTAACAAGAAAAAATAGCGCATGAGGGATCTAAAGATCTAGGGTCAATATAAAGGAGATTGTAACAACCATCTTCTTACAAAAATTTTACCATGAATTATTTACCTAACAGTTAATAACTAACATCATAGGTAAAATGAGATGTGATTTTTTTCTTTCAAATTGGAATGCACATCTGCATAACTGTTTTTCTAAAGATATAACAAATCATCTATACATGCTTTTCAAATTGAAAGGAGTAAACATCTTTCACTTTTTGCATTTCAATTTCAATGATTTCATTTAAGATAAAGAAATGCCATAGAGAAACAAGGTTAGAGATCCCATATATGGATTCATTTTGTCTTCCAAGACTCAGCATGTCATTTTCAAGAGGGAGAGCATCACTCGGATGCTTTACTTCCAACCACAGACATACGGTCCCCGGCACACCTTCCTAACTGGAAGTGGCTTTGCCCTTCAGCGAATGGTTTATTCAAGAACCCTCTTAGTTCTGCCATTTCAGCACTGGTGTTATGCCCTACTTAACTAATACCATTGTACAACTATGAAAACCTTCCAACTATGTATGACATCTCTAACCAGCTAAGTATCTAGGTCACAGTGAATCGACAAGTGCATGCAGAGACAATTGCACTCACTTTGGCCAAAGTGTTTGCATTCTAAATACAATCGCTACTAAGAACAAAGTCATTTGTTACCCTACCCTACTTGATTTGGAATAACTTTTCTGACTTAGGGTTAACTAGAACTGATTGTTCCACCCATTGGATAATCACAAAGAACTTTTACACAACATACCATACCTTTCTAGACATAACTCAACTGAGTTGGTAAAGTGTTAAACTTCCCTTGAACCTCAAAGTTACATGACGTAATTATCAGGTCTTGGCAATTGCCACCAATTCAAGGCATAAAAAGGTGCAAGAGGGTTTCAACTCTCATGGTCGGTCTTCTTGGCATTCACTTACCAACACGGATAATAAATTTGACCCAATTGATCAAAAGGTAGCAAAGAACTCCATGCACATATTACCTCAATTTGGGTGATTTCCCACTTGGAGTAAAACCCTAGAAAGATTAACTATTCAAGACCAAAGGGGTAAGGTCTTCTTTGCATGAAACTCTCACAATCTCTAAAATCTATCCAAAGAGGAAACAAGAAAATTCATTCTATATTGAATACATGTACTTAGTACGAAACCCTCCAGAAATGATGCTTTAGCTTATATCAAACTTGAGTTCATTCTAGAACTACACTTGAAATCAATTACAACCAACTAAAGAAAGAAATTCACATTCTATAAGTGACTGCATTCAGAACTCAGCCATAGATTAATCTTTTGAATAAGAATATTTCCAATAAGGAAAGCTCCTTTCTGGCTTGAATGAAATAGACTTTTCATGGAAACCACAACAAGAAACTACTTCAGCATGATAGATTTTAAAAGAACATTAAAGTTTCACACATAAGAAAAGGCACGCGGCTAAATCAGCCCATAACTGATTTTAATAACTTTTCTCAATCTTCCTTAACCAAGACAAGAACAGAGGAAGAAAAATAATAAAATCATGCCTACTTATGGGCTTGACAAGGTGATTACAAGCAATATTCTGCTCAATAAACTATTCTTGCTCTGCAAAGTTATGCCACAGCAATATGGTTTTCCTTCCTCGCCAAACATCTCCCTCTATTCTCTTATTTCTGCCACTTTGTAATGCATGCAGAAGATGAATCTTTTCCACAGTTAATTGCCCTTATATATTCTTGTTGCGCACTATCATGTCTCCCTTTTCCTTCCCCACATATTCTAAAAATGAGTAAATGGTAAAAGACGATAATCAAAACTGAATCGATTTTTGGTTAACAAATCACGATATCCCCTAACGATTTACCCTAACTACCACTTCTACCAACCACAATGCATAAGCGGTTACCAATAATTCGTTGTGAGACCCCCCTCGAGATTCATAACTTCCCAATAAAACCATCGAACCACTATACAAGACACAGTTGGAAAAAATCAGTTATCAAAACCGTTTACACACTATTTCCACGTAAAGAATGTCATGGTTTAAGACGTGTTAGAACTTGAATTACACAAGGCTTGAGCTTGTGCCACCATCATGGCCTTTTACCCTTGGCCATACATGGCTTCTAAGGCATTTAAAATAATAAAACTTCAGCCACCTCATAATGTTTTGTCGCGGTCAATTATGGCTTGCAAAAAGACATTTAAACAATGATTTACGCCGAAGGCATATCCAATTTGAAAGAGAGCAACCTAACTTTTAATATCAACAGTTGACCCCTCTCTAGAGGACTTGGCTTACGATTGAAATGATTTCCGGCATTGATCCATTCACCAGTCAAATGAAAATTTAGTGCCGCCACCGACTTTGCAATGAAAGTTCCTATGTACATCAATACAGAGCCCGTCAGATACGATCTGAAAAGATTTGTTGTTGAACAACTTAAAGAAAGATGTCCGGCAGAAGAAAATGTGGAAACATCTAGAACAAGATTTATGTCCCATGATTTCAATTTGGAAGTAAACAAATTCAAAGATCTCAAATGGGCTTCAGAACAGGATCACGAGCATTTACTTCTGCACTGGCATATAGATACCACAATCTGTGAGATGCTCTACCATGGTAAAGAAAAAGGGGCAGAGCCCAGTTCAAGTATGTAAGCGAGGAAATACTGAAGAGGAATGTTGGTATAAGTAGGATGTTGTGAAGTACTGTGCTTATTTACTGGTTTCTGCAGCCAAGCTTCTCCCTGTCCATCCAGACATTGCAAATGGTTTGCACATAGATGTTCACAATGCAAAATGGTCTTTCATAAAGCAAGGTTTGCCTTCAAACCCTACATCACCCTCATTTCCTCTGATTCTCAAGTCGTATCCATTGTCCTCCCATGCTACCAATGATTACGACCTCACCGAGCAGAGGTATGCAAAATGTTCTAGATGCATTTTTTATTTATGGTTAGAAATTTTTATTGCATTCCTGCTTTCTGATGTGTGCCTCCTAAGTGCTAGTCTTTGGGTAGGGGCATAATCAATGTCAAAAATTTGCACGATCAGGAGCTGAAGCTTCTTGCCATAGCAAGGAACCGGATTTGTAACAATGGATTCAAATACCTGGATTGGATGTCCTTTCCAGAAGCGTTACTATGGAAGATTTCAAACATTAATCATTACGATACCTTTTTCAACATTTTCTTCCATCGAATGGTCATGTTTTTCATGATTAGAGATGAAGCTTCCCTTTTAGAATTTCATAGATGCTTTAATTTTGTGTTCCCTTTCCTCAAGTTTCATAAGCTATTTGAAAAAGCATAATCGGTGATAAGTTTTTTAGCATATTTCCCATCTAATCTGAGTTATGCCAGAATTCACTCCACTGAATGTGGGTTAGGTTGTTTACTCTGAACCTTGTCCACATGGTATTGCGGCTGGCCTCTTTTGTGTTGTACAGGCCATTGTAAAATGTTGTCTCTTTTCAAGCCTCGAAAATGAGCGGTTTCTTTTCTTCGATCTGATATGCTTAAGGTTTGTTGGGGAATATTCCCTCTTTTCAGATAATCATGACGTCTTTAGAGGCCCTGTAGCAGGCATTCTCTTGTAATATTAATCTGTAATGGACACTGACAAATTTAATTTATTTATATATGTTAGGTTTACTTTTAAAACATGCCCACCTACCACCATAAATATTGCACATCAATTTTAGTGGGGTTCATCACAGATCATTGGCTATATCTAAGTGTTTATTGGATGGGTGCCCAACAAACTTATAGTCCTAATAATGGCATGTCCTCTTCATAAACTAAAGCTCTTATGCTCATGAAAAGGAAACAAAAAAATAGTGATCAGAGGTCACCTCTTTGGAGTTAAAAAGGAAAAACAACAAAGCAGAGGTTCAGAACAAAGCATACATTTTGGTCTAAGTGTTTGTGAACTTTTGAATATTGGCCCATAATCTAAGTTTTGATTCTTTTTTATCTATACACTGGTTGGAACTTACCAGGAATGTAAATTTGTAATGATTGAAGGCTGCTGATTAGTACACTGTGGCCAGAATCTACCATGAATGTAAATTCTTGATGATTCAATGCCACTGATAAAAGTTATTGACATCAAGGTAAAAATAGGTTTTCCATTTTTGTTTATGCTTCTGGCTTATTTAATGTTTTCGTAGGCATATTGGGAAATCACGTGAAGTGAGCAATTACATTATCAGTTTTTATGTAATTATATATCACTTTGTCATTACCTTCAAAACCGAAGGTGTCTACTGCCAGCAAATTAACTTGTATCTATAAAAGATGGGCATAATTCCTTACATTTGAGTTTCAGAAATGCATTTTGAGATGTCAGAATTGTACCAATCCTTTTCAAGTAGTTGATCCTTTTGATCATGTGGCACCTCTTATGATGTTATGTTGATTGTAGCTGGTTTTGTTCTCAATGATGCACAAGGGTGCAGATGCACACAATTAGTGCTTAATAATAATAATAATTTTGTTGAAAAAATTATAAAAGTTGCTAATTATTTAATGTAATGTTGTAACTAGGGCATCCAGCAAATCAAGTAATTCACTTTCCTAGCAAAGAACCAATTGATAACAATGTAGAAGGCTCTGCTACAGCCCTGGCAGTTAATGGTTCTGATTGGGTGGAGCTCCTTTTGCAAGAGATGTAGAATGCATCTGATATGGATGATGCCAGACTATGTGCTTGAAGAGCTCTTGTGGTACTCGAAAATGCTATTGTTGCTCGAACAGGTTCTATAGCTTAAAACGTGCAGAAGGTATTACTTTTCAGTTTTTTCCATATTTGCATACTTTACCACAGATTTTCAACATTCACTTGTGTATGAGCTACTGTTTAATTTTATTGAGTGCTTACTCTGTTCATTTTGTTAGTCCCTGAATTCTATATTTTTTTAGATAATGGACTAGTGCTGTCCAGCTCTGAGATCAACAGACACTATAAATTGATTTAATGTTTATTCTCTTGGGTATTCTAATCTATTGCTTAATCACTGCAGAATACAAATAACTGTTTTGCTATTTGCAGATAGCATGCTTAATACCTTGAAAATTGCAGTGTAGATGGCTTCAAAATTACAACCAATGGTTGAATCCAATGTAACGTTACAGGCAAGCATTTGTATTTTAGATTAACAATCCCCACTTTCTCAAAACTGCCCTGCCAGCACTTGGCAGGAACTACGCTGCATTGCAGCTCTTGTAAAAAGGGGTTTTCTAAGGTTTATCCATGACTAGATATCCCAATTCACTTTGAGATCAATAATTTCATCACCTTGCTAGATCGGATCTATGGTATAACTCAAATGCAAAAGAGTTCAATCCCTAGATTTTTCAATTAATAACCAAGATTTTGGGGGAAAGGAATATATTGAATGATCAGTGATAATTTACGAAATCAACTAGCTAAAGTTAAAGAATAAAAAAACAAAAATTATTGTCAATGGAAGACACACCATCATGAAAGAAGCCTTTCCATTGAGAATCTCTACCAACCACATGGTATCATTAATGGGCTCTACAAATCTAATCAAAAAAGCATTAGAGGTTACAAAATGGCGATCCAACTATTGTTCACTAAAATTTGTCATTTCAAAAGTATATTAAAGATTATAATGTCAAGAAAGGAAGTATGAAATTAATTTAGTCAATCTAATGAATGGGTTCTACAAATTTTAACAACGTTTATCTAACCCTGGAACTACATACGTTTATAAATGACTAAAGGTATAAGAATAGATGCAACATGTGTATCATGTGGCATTGTTTGCGAAAGTCTCAAAACTTCGTAATCGGTATTTACACCTCACATCCAATTGAACCTATCTCTTTATTTCTTCATATGAAAAAATTTAATGCTATATTGAAGAGTCAAATTTTGAAGTACATGGGAACTAAATTGTAAAGGGTGCAAAGAATAACTCTATCCTCTCTCTTCTCTCCCTCTCCCCCTCTCTTTATATATATATATATATCTTTCTCCCTCTATCTCTAAATCCATATCTCTCTCACTCACAAATGCACACTCTATGTTTCTCCCTCCCTATCTATATCTCTATATCTATCTCTCTCTCTCTCTCTCATAGACAATCCCCCCTCTCTCTCCCTCTTTATTTATTTATATATCTCCATCTCTATCTCTATCTCCATGTCTCTCTATCTCCATCTCTGTCTTTCCCCCCTCTATCTCCCTCTCTCTTTATACCTCTATATTACTTGTCTTTGTCAACCTTCTTTCTCTATCACTCTTGCCCTCTTTATGTCTATCTCCCTATCTCTCCCTCCTCTCCCTCCCCCTCTCCCTCTTGCTCCTCTATCTCTTTCTATCCATATCTCTCTACCTCTATCTCCCAATGTCTATCTCTCTCCCTATCCTCCTCTATCTCTGCATATCTCTCAAGCTATCTATATCACTCCCTCTCTTCCTCTCTATCTATTGGCCTATCTATCCCTCTCTGCTCTCTCTCTCTCTCTCTCTCTCACTGCATCTCTCCGTCCATGTCTCTCTTAATCTATATCTTTATCTCTATTTATTCCTCTATCTCCCTTTCACTCCTCTCTCTATCTCTATCTATCTCTTTTTATCCATATCTTTCTCTACCTCTATCTTCTTGTCTCTCTATCTCTTTCCTTGTATCCCTCTCCCTCTCTATATATTGAGCTATCTCTCCCTCTCTACCCCTTCTTCTCTCTCTTTCGCTCTCTACCTTATCTCTCCCTCTCCTACTCTCTCTCCCCCTCTTCCCCCCTCTCTCCTCTATCTCCATCTCTCCTTACCCCCCTCCTCCCCTCTCTCTCTCCCTCTTTCTATCCATATCTCTCCATCTCTCTCCATATTTGAAACACAACATGAACCTGTTTGTAATAAAACTTGATTATCTTCCCTTTTTAGAGGTTTTGTTCCAATTGTGTTTGGATCCCTCTAAGTGGATGCATAGTTGATTTGAAGCCATCAATTCTCCATTGAGATCTTTGTTGCAAAAACATTTATTTTTTCTAAACTACTTAGGAAAGAAATAAACCTCAAAAGAGAAGGCAATCAAAAGAATGAATACCATAAATTTTAGAAGATTGTTCACAAGACAAAAGTATTGTTTCAACTATTTAAAGACGTGTACATGCATTCAATAGGGGAGACTTAAGGCTATATATCTACTACCAAGACTATGTTTATTGTATATGTCGGCTTATATAACTCAAGGGCTCCTAAAGTCTATGTAGTCAAGTTGCCATCACTTTTTAGATTATCTTGTTACAAGGGAAAAGATTTAAGTGAGAGAATCCATGGCCCCAGTACCTGCTAGATGGCCAACTCTGAGTTTTATAGTGTGTTTGGTACTTAATATTCACCCAGTTGCTGCAAACAAACCATAGGTACCAGCTCTTCTAGTCTTTGCGGGCTCCACTTGTGACCCAAGCAATAACAACTATATTCACACAGTTCTCAAGAGTGACTTTCCTCCATATGGGAGGGACTTGGTTGATCATCGTGCTACAGGGCACTTCTGCAATGGAAGGTTGGGTATGCATTTTATTGGTAGGAGCATACATATACTTAATATTTAGTTTAGATTATTTACATTGTAAAAAAAGTTGTGATAGGCTCTATGGAAATCCATTTTCAAATTTGACCAACATGTTTATAGGATATTTATTTTGGTTATTCTATTTTGTGTTTTTTATATTCAAAGTAAGCTATTTTTAATAGACTCTTAGGAGCAACAAGTTCCTTGTGGCTTCTAAAATTTTTGCTACTCTCATAAGCTATTAAAAAAGCATAATTGGTGATAAGTTTTTTTAGCATATGTATTCCAATTTTCCATCTAATCTAGGTTATGCCAGAATTCACTCCACTGAATGTAGGTTAGGTTGTTTACTCTAAACCTTGTCCACATGGTATTGTGGCTGGCCTCTTTTGTATTGTGAACCTTCTCCTTATTTTTGCTTGAATAGGAGCTCTATAATAGGGTATGGCATCTATCACAACATATTTGAAGCTATCACTTCTCCATTGAGACCATTGTTGCACAAACAAAATCATTGCTAAATCGCCTACCAATTGACCTCGTGTATTGCAAAATGTATGAAAAAAATAGACCACTTTTTTCCTAATTGACCTTCCACACCTCTTCATATAAAATATGTCTATACCATTGTATTCAATTGCATACATTGTTATAATTGCAATTAAACTTTCCTTGAAAATAATGGACTTTCACCATTGTAGATATATTTCAATTTTACATTTTTATATCAAATAAATTGAAGTTCCCTTTCATTTGCATACTACTTCCATTTTAGTTTATCCATGTGTTGTTTTTATAAGTTATATACACATTGCTTTATTTCAACCAATATGTCTACACAAAATCAAATATGGCAAATACTCAATAGCATTTAATTTATTTCATGTGTTGCTCTTTTAGGTTAAATACACAATTTTCTATTTCAATCAATATGTCTATACAAACTCTAATACAACCATACAATTGTTCGGCATACCCCATTGCACACCTAAAGTTGAATTGCTAGTATATATAAAAATCTATGCTTCCACCAAAAGTTCAAATAAGCTCCTCATCAACAAGTTGAGCAACTCAAATATAATTTGCTCCTCTTTTAATAAGAGTTGAGCTCACAACATTTAACTCACAACTTATGCAACCGTTTTAATTTTCATAACATATTAAAATAATACTCATTTAAGAAATATTAATATTATGAGCAAGGTTGATGACATAGATCGTTACATCATCAAACTAGCATATTCACCATACCATAAAGAACTCAAAGGTGATCAAAATGATCAATGACGACTTGTAATGCAATAATGATAACCATCACATAGTAGTGTTTATAATTTACAATGCTCAATACATGTATGAGTATACATACACGTGTGTCAGTTTCCATCGTAATAAACCTATGCATGCATATACTTATTTATATGCACGTGAATGTACATGTATGTACGTCAACGCATATCTTCACCTATGTACATACATATGCATCCATATATGCACTTATCAATTCTCACACACACACATATATATTCCCTTATTTATATAAAAACAAGAGATTTATTAAACCCTACAATAGCCATACTAAATGCAATGGATGCTCAAGACTCAATTGCCTTAGGTTGACTTACCTCCAAACATGCTAAAGACATCCCTAGACTCTTTAGGTTTACATAATCAATACTTGACCAACACTAAGCTTAGATGACATTGTCAGAGGATTCTTGATTTTACCCTCCTCCTAGGTGATACTCCCCCTCTTTCTCTTTGGAGATGTTCGACCGTTCTTGCATTTTCACTCAAGAACACGAACAAATAGTTGGCTTGGAAACCATTATAACATGTTCATATTGATCATTGCAATTTCATCAAAATTTGAATCTCTAAAGATTATTAGAATCATTTTATAGTATTTCATCACATTCATAGTATCTAGTAACCATTATCATTCCTTTCAAATATAGAGCATAACATTGCATAATTCCATCATAACATAAATAGCTTTCAAGATCTCATGATTATATTAATATTTACCATAGAGTGAAAAGTAGTTTTGGAAAACTAGGGTGGGATGTAACATATCCCCCCTTGAGAATTATCGTCCCCGATGATGTAAAGTTTTATAACAAGTAGCAAGAAAAGTTAAAGTCTTAATTTAATTTTCAAATTCATGTAGAAGTTGAGGGAATCTTTGTTTTATCTCCTGGTAGTCCTCACAGGTGGCACTGTCCTCAACATACTGGTCCCATTGGACCTTGCACTGAATAACTTCTTTGTTGTATAGGTGAAGCCTACACATTTCGAGCATTCTGAGTGGATCGATCATGACCACTCCTAGATCCAAAACCTATAGTGCATTCCAATCAATCACATGATTATTTCTAGGTACATACTTTTAAAGATAAGAAACATGAAAAACATTATGCATTCTTGCAAGAGGTGGCAGTAGAGCAATTTTGAAGGCAACTGGGTTAATTTCCTCTAGGACCTCGAAGGGCCCCACATAACGAGGAGACAGCATGGAAGACTTTTCAAACTTAATAACACTATTCTGAGGTTTGACTCTTAAGAAATTTTCCTATACTGAGAAATGTCCAGGCACATGCTTGGTATCAACATAGCTTTTTTTCCTGTCATTATCTTTTGCTAGCCTTTTCCTAATCAATCTGATATGTTCCTCCATTTCTGAGAGCATTTTTGGACCAAGGCTAATCTTGTCTTCTAGCTTATCCTAGCTTATAGGAGTTTGTCACTTTCTTCCATGTAATTCTTCAAAATGGAGTCATTTTAATTGCAGAGTGATTTGAGTTATTGTATGCAAATTCCACAAGCAAAATGTAATCCTCCCACTTGTATTGTTAATCCATGTTGTATACCCTTAGAAGGTCCTCCAATACCTAGTTCACCCTTGCCATCTAGCCAGCTGTCTCTAGGTGGTATGCTAAACTTATGTTCAATTGAGTTCCCAAGGAGGTGAATAAGGTTTTCTAAAACCTTGAAGTCATTCGTGTGTCCCTATCTAAGATAATCTTCTCAGGAACGACATGCAATCTGAATACTTCCTACACAAATTTATAGGCTATGACTGGTGCCCCATCTATTTTTTGCACAGATGGTTGCCATTGCACCAAAAGATCAACCTTTTAATGCCCAATACAAATGCTATAGTTAATGAATCCATGGAAGGTAGTTAAGCCATGTCACGAACCCGAGTGTTGTGTTGCACAACACAAGGAGACCAAGGGCACACACCTTGCAACAATCCCCCCAATGCAAGCGAGGTATTCAAACTCGTGACCCAAGCTCTAATACCAATTGTTGCATCAACAGTTGTCGTTCCACCAAATGATCGACCTATTAATGCCCGATACAACCACTAGAGTTAATGAATCTATGGGAGGTGGTTAAGCCATGCCATGAACCCGAGCATTGTGTTGCACAAAACAAGGAGACCAAGGGTGCACACCTTGCAACACTGTTAAATTCCCAGGGATAAAATGTGCTACCTTTGTAAGCATATCTACCACTACCAAAATTGTATTGTTCTTGTTCCTTGACATGGGAAGGCCTTGCACAAAATCCATGTTGATAACCTACCATTACCACTCAGGAATCTCATGAGAGTATAATAATCCTATCGGGTGTTGATGCTCAACCTTCACCCTTTGGCATTCGAGACATTCTTCCACATACCTTGCAACATCCCTCTTCATTCCCTTCCAAAAATACAATGGCTTAACATCAGCCAAAAGCTTTGTCACACCAGGGTGTCCTAAGTGAGGTGCAATATGAACTTCTTTCCATACTGTGTTCCTTAATTCTCTTGAGTTTGGAATGCACATTCTTCCCCTAAACCTTAATAACTGATTTGAATCAAAGTGAAATCCGTCATACCTTGGATCTTGGGGGGTTGTCCATTAGGGCTTGATTAACCTACTCATAATATTCATCTCCATTGGGCTATTGTAGTACTTGGCTTCTAAAATCAGCTCACACCAAGATTATTGACGAGATATGTCTCCTTCTGCTTAGGGCATCTACAACATGGTTCTCCTTTCCCTTAATGCAGCTGATATCAAAATCATAACCACTTGGAGGCTTCTCTTGAGTAGAAGGTTGATCCAATGGGGTGGGAACTCCTCCATTATTAGGTCCAATATTCCATGACCTATTCTGCCTAGGTGGTTGCCTTCTGTCAAATCACTGTCCACCTTGTCGCCCCTTGTCGAAGTTCTAGCCAGAGCCTTGTCCTCTTTCAAAATTTTGATTTATGTCAAAATACTGTCCTCTATCAAAGTTTTGTCCTCTAGCAACATCCCTACTCTCCCTATTGTAATTCGATTGCATGTTCTTCTGAGAAGCCTGGAGTTGGCTATTCTGACTTCTCAAAAAGGTTACCACCATGTTTAGTTTCTTTACTTGTTCAGTTAACTCATCCAATCATTCCATATCTAGACCACTGTATGGTATTGAATTCACATTACTAGGCGGGTATCTTGAAGCTCCTCCAAAACCAACAGACTGATTCAAGACTTCTGAATTCTGCAAATATATAGGAAAACCAATCTGTTGTTGCGAATGAATGGGTTGATTGGCTCTCTGCTAAGGATAAGAGGTCATTGGCTGAGCTCGATTCATTGGAGGACTTGGGTGTGGGACCAAAGGTAATGAAGGTATTGGATTCATAATGGGAGTATGATTATTCAAAGCCTAGTTGAGAGCCTAGACTTGCCCTGGGTGAGCAGCAAGTCCTAAGGATGGTAGAGGTCCTAATAAATGTTGCGTCAAATTTGTGTTGACCTTAACAAACTTTGTATATGCAGTGAGCAAGGTAGTTGGGGGATCATTCCTCCATTTAAGGAAGGTGGATGTAAGGTTGTCTAGGGCTTCAAAGTAGACTTCTAGGGCAGTGGCATCATCCACAAAATAAGGTGATTGAATTCTAGTGTATGATCGGTGGAACCTTTTATTAATGACCCTATAGGCTCATTAATCCCCCTCTTGACTCCGGTAAACTGCATGTAGAGCTCATTAGCGCTAATGGGAATTTTAAACTTCTATAGAAATGCAGTCTCTAGTTCTATCCAATCATGGATAGAAGCAACAGGTAAGTGATTATACCAATAAAAGGCCTTTTCCCCCAAAGAATAAGGGAAATATCTGCATGCAACATCCTCATGATTAATTCCTCTATCTCTCAGACAGGTCTGGAAAATCCTGATGTGCTCCTTTGTCATTCTATTGCAGTCATTGACATGGAACTTAGAGCAAAAATGCTCAGGGTTCTTGGGCATGACATTGTAATTGTTGAAGGTCAAGGGAGATGGATTGGTAGCAAGGAAAGCCATTGGTGGAGGTGGGGGCAGTAATGGTTGGGGCTGAGGAATAGGAATGACTTCAAAATTGGATGAAGATGAGGATGAGGATGATGGGGATGATGGGAGTGGTTGGGCTGATGATGATTCTCCCCTTCTTTTGGTCCTTCTTGACCTAGTAGGAGCTTGCAATTCTTGAAATTCCTCTTCTCTTGGAGTAGATCTGTTCTTCTTCTTAACCTCTTAGGAGAAATTGCAAGCATAAATTGATTCAGCTTGCTTATTCAAGACCCTCCTTCTAGCGCCAATCTATTGATGGTGTTTTCTGCACAACAACAACTCAGATAGAATATAATATCCTATCTCTCTTGAAAGGTAAATCTCTATGAACAAAGAGATAACCCGAATGTCTCTAATGTCAACTCTTGACAATGCAACAAAACAACTCAGTGATAATGTGAAAATGCTGGTAATCATAAAGGGACCTTACTACAAGCAAATGTTGAACTCTAATTTATCAGATCTAGCAAAATGATGATACTTCAAATCTTAAATTCAACCCAGATAATATAACTTTAAGACTAATTCTAACTCTAAGATTAACAATGCAAAAGATAAAATGCTCGAAATGGACCAATCCCTCATAAACTAATTCTTGTTTAACCCAGATGAATTTGCAATCTTACAGAAATAGTGCAATCTTCTAAGGTACTAAAGATTTTCAGATGACAAACATTCATTCAAAACAACCCTATTGCAACTGAAATGAACAAACATTCATAATCGAACTAAGCACAATTTTAAGTCCAGGCTAACTGCAAAAAGTATGGGCTAGAGATCGTTGCAAACATTTCAAGCATTAAACCCTAAACATCATCAAATTATCTAACATCAAATAAACTAAAGCAATTTTAAAGATAGAACATCAAAAACTGTGCCAAATAAAACTCAACACAAGAAAGGCACCAAATCACAATGTCTTTACTTGTATTAAATCATTCAAAGTGGCAACAATTCCAATCTTTTGTTACAACACTTGCTTGAAAAGATAAACTAAACTCTAACTCTAATTCTTGCTCTTACAATTCGCTCTAATGTGAAATTCGTCCAACTTAACCCTTACAAATGAGGCATAACGCCAAACTTATAGAAAACCCCCCAAGATATGTTGACCAAATTAGGGTTTACAATAATAAGCTACCACACAACAAGTTGGCCACAAGAAATTTAAAATAATATGAAATGTGCATTTAATGCACCACTTTCATCCAAGTCAGCGTGGGGTCTCCAACAAACTTGATCCAATGCATGTGAAGAAAGAGGAGAAAATAATGGGGAAGCACAAATTTCGATGTAGCATTGCACTAACTACTTCCCCCTTTGTCTTTAGCACGCTCCTCCTTATCTTGCACTAACAACAATACCCTGTCCAAGTCGGCAATACGTGGCATAGGCAAAACCCTAACTCTCCTCTCAAGGCACTTGATATCATCTCTTGACTATCTCACTATATTATACCAATCTACCTTATTTTTTTGATATCGATCAATGACTGCAATGTAAGTCGCTGCATCATCCAATTGATGTTTAGTGATAGGGCCCTCATTGACTGGAGAATATACATCTCACCACCATTTTCTCAACTGCTTCAGGTTAAGATGCTTGGGCGCAAATTTCCTTCTCCCTGTCATCACTTCAAAAAAGGAAATACACTTATTGTAGATCTTAGTCAAAGTGTCTCCAATCTACCTTCCTTGTTTATATATCTTTTTTAAGGCCTTCTGCCTCATCTGCAAGATATCAAACCATTCCCAAGGCTCCACAATTCTTGAGGAAGGAATAATTCCCTCACTTATCAACTTCTCTTCAGTGTACTCCATGATAGTCTTTGTCTTTTGTAGCAGGAGGTCTACATCTTCCTTAACCTGGGCTAATACATTCTTCAACCAGTCAATTGACCTAATTGCATCTCCCCCAATCAAAAGGATTTCTTTGATAGCATTATCTCCCTTGGTTTTCCCCCCCTTCAACCAACCGGTTGTAGCATGTGTGGTGCTCTTCATTCTTTCCAACTCTAATATTGTTTCTTGAGGTAGGAAGCCTGCAACAGATAAAGAAGACCTAATGGATTGCAAGGGTTTCATCAACTCTTGCAAATATGTCTTAAGTTTCTCATTTTCTTTCTCTAACTCTGATTTAGTCTATACCTCTTTCCTCAATCCGCAAAGGATCACAACACGGGAGAATTCATACTCCTCAGTATCCTGCTCCATGGAAGCATGCCCTAGATTAATAGTTTGCACACTATAATCCTTACCAGTCACCTCGTCTCTATCCTTGTCAGGAGCAAGAGTAGCAATATGGACCACTCTGTTGTTCGCATCATCTCTCTCAATCCTCAAAATGACTCCGGCTTTCTTCTTTGCCTTTCCCTTTCCAATATTCGCCAGTAGGTCATCCCAATTGGGAGGAGTGTCATCCACTACAATCTGTTTACTCTTCAATTCCCTATCCAACTAGCCTGAAACAGTGGATTCTGATTGTACTTTATCCTATCTATCTTCTTCTTGTTGAACATTGGGCACACTCTCCTCAGTAATCGGCTCCACAGGAGCCTTCTGAGCCGTACCCCCCTTTTTCTCTACAGTGCTCGTCCCCTTTGTCTTGTGTTGGTGAGGGAATCTTAGCTGGTATCTCCTCCTTCTGAGGGGATTTATCCTCATGAACTTTTGCAGGCAAACTTGCATAAGCCACCAAGGGAGACAACATTACTTTATCTATTTTTGCATCGGCACTGTAGAGATCACTTTCCTAGAATTCTTCCTCTCCAAGGTCCTTAGGATCCTCTACATCTTTTGGCTCATCAAGCACATTGCTAGTCTCATGAGAAGGAGGGATGTCTTCCTGTTCGGTGATAGGAGCAGTCATGGGAACATTTCCTTTCAGTGCAACATCCTTGAGAGAAGGAGTCCTAGATCTCCTGGTGTATACTTGTGTCTTTTCTCCTAAGCTCTCTACTTCTACTACAGGTGTGTCAACCTTTTCATCTACCTTAGAAGTTCCCTTTCCCCTTTTCTGACAACCTCGCAATTCTCCTTTTCTTTAGCGTGGGGACAGTGGTCTCTTCTTTTTCTTGCTCACCTCCTTCAACTTTTTTCCTCCTGGAGACATGTTTCCTTTTCTTGGCTATTGGCTTTCTTTGTCTCTTTGCCTCTCCTACATGAACATCCTTAATCTTGATTTTGAAAGGAGAGCCCACCTTGGTTTTTCCTTTAGGGATCCTTTTCAGGTGACTCCTCAGATGCAGAGTGAGATTCCAAGTCTCCCATGAGATCATAGGTGCATTGCACACCCTCACTTTCCAATTCCAACATCGTATGCTTGAGCCAAAGCTTGGTATACTTGATTACCAGAGTCATGACTTGTTCCAACTCTGTCTTCTCTTCCTCCAGCCAATCAACCTCTCCAATTGGCTTATCCTTCATAGCCTCAAAGTTATGGCCCTAAATCAATTTTTCATCCTCCTCAACCTGATCAGGGACAACTTTTATGTTGTATAACCGTACCAAGTTCACTAGTAGCCTAGATAACTTCTTCTAAACCTCAAACTCAACACTTATGTTAGCCCAATAGTCCTCTATGTCATCCTTGTGACTGTATTATTTGCTAGCCTTCTTCTGTGCTTCACCAGTTATATCAAATCTTCGCCTCTTGGAATGGAAATAGAGACCAAGAGTACTCATCTCTTCTTTAGAAGCATGGGCTGAGTTAATAGAAGGGCAGGCCTCATCACTGCCTATCCTCAAAGGGAAGTCATTACCAAATCTGGTCTTGTGCTTTTCCCCCTTCACAATTACATCAAAGTCACATATCTATCTTGTGACCTCCAGGAGGATAATATGATCCGTGGGGTACCTTGGGAGCCTATATGGAGCCCTCTAACAACCATCAACTCTTATATATGAGAAGGTGGGGAACCTGATAAACCAGGCTCCATACCTCTTAATTAATTCCTTGGCTTTATCTGAAATCCAGACATGCTCCGCACCTTGGAGCAACCTAGTGATGTACATGGTGAATGCATCATTCACCCTTCTATAGCTCGAGTTACCCAGGTGTGTTAGGAATAAGGTGTCTCAACCTTGGATAATTCCTATTCTTATTATTTGTTTTGTAAAATGTATTTCTTGCAAATAATGTAATTAAGTGTGAGTGTACATGTCTAGTTGGCATGTTGATGTGTCACTCCACTTGATGTGTTGGCATCTTGAATTGTGTGTAAGGAGATCATGGTTGAAATGGTTATGACGGATTCCTATGACACGTAAGAGCTATGTCTGGAAGATTCAATGACGGGTGAAGACATGTGGCAACTGATAAAGTTGAGTAAAACCCTAATATAGTTATCTTCGGAAGTTGCCCTAAAAAGGGAAGCGCATGATATAAGCGTTTTTTTAGGGTTGCGAAGATGGGTTATGTGAGTGTATTGTTGGAACGTTTTGATGCTGCCGCATTTTGTCTTCAAGTGTTGGAAATCTCCTGAAAGAACTTGCATTGCAAGTGTGTTGTAACCATTGTGTTGAAGATAATACATTGTGCAGGTTTTGGAGTGCTGGGGTTTTTTACCGAAAGGTTTTCCCCAGGGTATATCATTGTGTCATTCTTTATTTTCTGTATGTATGGTATATTGTTGCAATATCATTTTAAGTAGATTAACGAATCTGAAATTGTAAGGGTTTAAAACGAATTTGCACCATACTTTCCTTAAGAGATTAGTGTAGGAAGTTGTTTCCACACCTGAGTTTCCTTACAAGGTGTAGCTGTGGGTAAACCTCATAAATTACATCATGTGCAAACACACTCCTTGCGTTGAATCCCTTGTATCGGTGGAACCTAGCTAGAGCATAGAATAGGTAAGAGGTCATTGTGAAAGTCTTAGTCTGCAGGACATTACAGACCTGTTCATGAATCATGGCACTTATAATGCCTACCCAGTGGTAGTCTATACCCTGTTCCATCCTAGCAATAACATGAAGCATCCAATTCTCGAACACTCCTGCACTCTTCAATCCTACCACCCTACTGAGAAGGGTGCTAACATCATAATACTCCTTAAATTTGAGTCTGACCAATTGTTTGGGAAACTTGGAGAAGTGGGACTTAGGTTTTTCCAACCAGGAATTAATGGCATGTTGGGATTTGATGGCATTCTCCTCATAATATTTCTTTGCCATATCCATATAAAAGGCCACCACATGAGACCTGTTAGGCATGTCAAAGGTCTGGGCTATAGACACTAGATTCAAATTTTCCACTATCCTCCCTTGGGGACCAACTATCCTTTGTGTACCTTTGTCATAGTGTCATGCACATTCAAGTACCAACTCATAACACTGCACTGTAGGGGGAAATCCAGCTACATGTGCCAATCCTGATTCCAATGTCCTTCTGGCCAGCAGAGAGGGATTCTGTGATGCCATTTTGGTTTTGAATTCTTCACACTCCCACATTCCAACATTTGTATCTGTTACCCCTGACTAGACGAAAGTAAGCTAGCTCTCTAGAATTATACTCTTGATATCCATCTTGATCCTTTCTGCTTCAGAGATGGAAGACCCCTCTACACCTAGATCCAATACCTTACCCTTGGTTCCACTTGTCATTGCCTTACCTGATTCAACCTGCATTCGACAAAAAACCATAGTAAAGATCACATGGAACACAAATTAATCAACCACAGAGATAAGTCAATCCTTAAATACAAGTCCCATGATAAGAAAAATGCTCAAAGCCTCATAAAAATTGATCATCCCAAAGTTTGGGTTTTTAGCCCATTCGCGGAATCCAGGCCAGAGAGGATTTTTGAGAAATTCCCAACCAAGCGGATTTGAATGAAAAAAGCACACAAGCATCCAATAATCATTCAATCAACTGATAATCAGTAAGAAATAGCATGGAACATCTTAAAATAAGTCCAAGGTGACTATCAAATGCATAAACATTGAGCAAACTTCATGCAATTCCTAAATTCTCCATTTTCAACAAAATCTCGAGAAAATCCGTCAAGGATAGAAATCCGCGAGAATAGAAATAATTCATAAACTCCAGGAAAATGAAGGGACCAAGAACATTCGGGAAAATGCCGAAGGCACGGATTTTAGCAAAGCTAATGCAAGTTTTCATACTTTAAACCCAGTTTCGGGAAAATGACAAGGCGATGGACATTCGGAGAAATTCAGAGGTAGCCAAAATCCGCGAGGTAGGCAGAAATCCGGATCAAGGACATTTTGGGAAAACAAAGAGAAAACGGGAAGTCGGGGAATTTTGGCAGATCAGGAATTCTGTGAAGACTCTAAAACCCGAATACCTACGTTTTCTCTTCGACTTCACTCAAATTAATTGAATGATCACACATTTGAGGATCTAGAGCTTGAAACCAACTCGACTAGAACCTCCTATAGAATATCCTTGAATTCAAAACTCACCCCAAAGAAAATCGAGAGGAAATGGTGATGCCCTAGGTACGAAACCCTAAATTCCACCATGAGTGCGCAGGATAAGCTTGAACTCAACTCGTTTGTCATTCGAACAAAACGGGAAAACCCTAGCATTGAAATACAATGCCAAAACAGGCAGGAACTCAAACCCCAAGCATACCCAAAATGCCAAAGAAGCACACACATTCAATCAATCAAAAGAAAGGCAATGTGAACCACATGAAGGGGCACCAAACAAGAACCAAAAACCCCAACATCAAACGCAAAACCCGACTAGATGGACATTCTGACTGACAACATAAACACACAAAGCATTAAGTGATTTGTTTCAACTATCAAAAAAGGGAAAGCGCCATATACATACCATGAAGACAAGAAAAGTCAAAACAGTAGAAGCTAGCAAGAAACCTCAAGGTGCGAGCTAAATGTAAACGACTTCACACAAAATCCAACTGCAACAATCGACCACAATTCCAATCGCACAATCCAACAACAACAATAGCAATCAGGATCAAGCACTCCAGATCAATAGAAAGCAAGTGATAAAACTTCAATGGCAAACTCCCAAATATCGATTAAATACCCATCACAGAAATCATACAATCAAGCATTAATGCAGTTGAGATGGGTCAAACCAAAATCTGAGAATTCGACATGGTGACGAACATTCGGAGAAATCCGACCCCGATGGAATTTCGCAAAGGACCAGAATCTCTGGATTTTCAATGAGAAGAATTTGTCACTAGGTTTCGAAAGGAAACCGGGAAATTCCGCCAAGAGTGGATTTTCCTGAGAGTAGTGAATAACCCGAAATGAGTCCAAAACTTAAGGTTTTCAATACATATCATAGACACACTATTCCAGCAGACTAGGATAAACATCAAAGCACATTCCCAAGCAAGAAAAACGTCAAAATAAAAAAGGCCCAAAAGACCAAGAGCGAAAGAAAAAAGAGAGCAAAAGAGGGTCCCTACTTTTAGTGGGGCATGTGTGCAAAAAGTGCACAACAAATGGCGACTCCGTTGGGGAAATGCTCCAGAGCATTTCAAGAACAAACTGGAATCAAGAACCCAAAATCTCTGGTTTCAGTCCTTATATTAGGACACCTATGAAAAAAGTTTCAGAAACCACAAGCAAGAAGACCTCTTCCTATACCAGGGTCTAAGTGTGTGCATTTGCATTCATTTCCCATTCCTTAGATGCAACAGGAACCAGAGCAAGTCTGACCGGGCTACATAAAAGTTCTAATTTCAAAAGCAACTTGAATAGAGCCTTGTTGTTTGTCAGGCGTCCATAGCCTCGACAAGGTTATCGATGTGACCCTCCCAAGCATAACTCTACTGCCAGCCAGGCATCTATAGCCCCGGTAGAGATACTAGGATACCCTTGATAAGGTGAAGATTATTTTGATTTTCAATATTTTCTTTTCTTTTCTCTTTTAAACATTTTTCATAAACCTTCCTTTCACCTCATAAGTAATGAAACTCATACTCAGGGATGAGGAACACAGTGACACTAAAGCAGAATATAATATTTTTCACCAGGCCAAATTACATAAGAACCGTATGCAATTCCAGAATCTTTAAATTTAATGTGAAATGTGAGACCCAAATATATTCCAAAGTTCATCCAAAACAAGTGACTCTAATTCTAAGTACAAGCGACATTTAGATAAATGAATTCCACCACTTGACTCCAAGAAACTGACTAGAGTTTGTAAAAGAAATTTCTAGAACAACCCCAGGCGAGCAACCCGTTATGCAGATGCAACAGCCCCAAGAAAGCTAGAAACCAAAAGCAAAAAAAAGAAGCAGAAAGCAAAATCAACCAAAGCAAACCGAAACAAAAGAAAAGAAACCTACACTAACCCAAGCAAAACAACAAGCAAGCAAAGCAAAGCAGAAAGAAAACCTACTCTAAGTATGTACAAGGAAGAGCTGCAAAACAACTCAAGATTGGAAGTAATGCTTCAGATACTGCCCATTGACAAGCAATAGGATATCCTCACCAATGAGGGTTTTGAGGCGAAAAGCATTATCTCTTGAAATTTTTGAAATCTGATAAGGGTCAAGCCAGAGTTTGTCAAATTTACCATGCTCTCCCTTACGGTCATGGGTTGTATCCCAGTAGAGAACTAAGCCAGATATTCGAAAGGTTTTTACTGTGGCTCTCCTATCAAACCATTTGTTAACTACCCCCTAATGTTTAGAAAAGTTTTCAAGGGCTTGATCTCTTTTCTCCTCAAGGTGTAACAGCTCAACAAGTCTGGCTTCTCTTTTATCCTCTTCGTTATAATATTCATTAATGAATTGTAGGGTAGGGATCTTCAACTGGATGGGGAACACAGCTTCCATACCATACACAAGGTGATTAGGAGAGGTTCCTATGGATGCTTTCTGTCTGGTACGGTCTGCCCAGAGAGCAAATCAAAGCTGAGTGTGCCAATCCTTAGGGTTTTTCTTTAGTAACTTACGAATGACTGTCAAAAGGTTCTTATTGGAAGATTCAACTAGACCATTACCCTGAGGATAGTAATTGGATGCAAATTTTATGACGATTCCATGGTCAAAATCCCAATTAGAAAGTTTCAGTGATGCAAATGCAAGACCATTATCACAAACTAAAGCCAACGGACAACCAAATCGATGAATAATACCTGACTCAAGGAAATTGATTACCACCTCAGAAGTACATTGTTTACAAGCAAGAGCCTCATTCCATCTAGTAAAGTAATCATTTATGGTTAGAATATAACAGTGGCCTATAGAAGAAGGTGGGTTGATTGGACCTATGAAGTCCATTCCCCACTGTGCAAATGGTTTCACCTCTATGACTGGCTGAAGTGGAAGGGATGCGAGCTTTTCCTTAGTTGTTGCAGTCTGACATGCATGACAAGTCCTCACATGGTGGTGTGCATCCTTAAACAAGGTAGGTCAATAATAGCCTACTTGTAGGATCTGATTGGCAGTGGATGATGCAGAACCATGGCCCGTGCCATATATTTCATGGAATTCAATCATCACTCTGGTAGCTTCTTCCTTCCCCAGACATCTTAAGTACATGCCCTCATGATTTTTATTATATAGGATAGCTCCTTTCACCATAAAACTACCACTCTTCAGACATAGGGCCCGTCTCTGAACTGCACTCAGGTGATCAAGACATTATTGGTTCAATAAATAATAAATGATTTCATCATACCAGTCACTTGGAGATACCTCTTGGAGATGATAATGTTGAGTTGTGAGATTGGGACCTATCTCAACCATTGTCTTTGTCAGTCCCTGTCCTCTCACTAATTTCATGGGCTGAATCTCAATATCATACTCCTGCAACATAGTTACCCATTTAGCTCTTTGTTCACCTAGCTCATTCTGCATTAACAACAACTTGACTGCATGATCGGGCACTATGGAAAAAACCTTATTCCTCATAATATAATGTCTGAACTTTTTCACTGCCCTGACCAAAGCATAGGCCTACTTTTCTACATTGTGATATCTCAACTCTGCGTCCTTTAAAGAGGTACTCATGAAGGCTATAGGGTGCTCATCGCCTTGATCAGACTTTTGAGTTAACATTCCAGCACAAGAGTGATCAAAAGCAAATGAATATATGTAAAATTTCTTAGCATAATCTGGACTCACCAACATCGGAGCCTCAACAATAGCTTTCTTAATTTATGTAAATGCTTCATTGGCTTTTGCACTCCATTCCACTTTTTCTTCCTATTTCAGCATAGTGTTCAAGGGTTTTATTATCTCTGCAAATCCAGTAATGAATTTCCTAATGAAGTTAATCTTCCCAAAGAATGACTTCATTTCCTTTTTGCTCGCAAGAGGCTGAATCTTCAAAATAGCCTCTATTCGCTCAAGATCAATGGTGATACCCTATTCTGAAATAACGTGTCCCAACAATTTTCCTTTTGTAACCCCAAAAATCCACTTCTTTGGATTAAGTGAAATTCCAAACTCCCTGCACCTTTGGAATACTTTGCATAAATCTACAATGCGATTACCCAGTTTCTTAGAGAAGATTGTCAAATCATCCATATAAATAATGATGCACTTACCGATGATATCCTTAAAAGCAATATCCATAGCCCTCTAGAATGTGGCTCCAACATTGATCAACCCAAAGGGCATTCTTCTGTAGGCAAAAGTTCCCCATTTCGTAGTGAAGACAGTTTTATGTCAATCTTCATATTGTACCATGACTTGGTTGTATCCAGAATACCCATCCAAAAAAGACATCATTTGGGATCCATTGACAATCTGAAGTACCCCATCCAATGAAAGAACTAGATAATTATCCTTTTTTGATGCCCTGTTAAGATTCCTAAAGTCCACACACAATCTAATTTCTCCATTCTTTTTCCTCGCAGGAACCAGATTTGCAACCCAGGTTGAATGCCTTACTGGAAATATAATTCGTGTTGAAAGTAGTTTATGCACTTCTTTCTGAATGATGGGTTCTCACAGAACATTAATTGGTCTTTGTCTTTGTCTGAATGGTTTGACATTTGACTTCAAGGGAATGGTGTGTGTAATAATTGAAGCATCATATGTCTTTAAGTCTTCATAACTCCAGGCTATCACATCATGATATGTGTGTAAAACATCAATAATCCTTTTTCTTTCCTTTGCAGTACATACCTTACCAATAAAGACATTCTTCATGTCATCTGGTGTCCCCATGTTGTATGTTTCACACTGGCTACTAAGAGACTCCCTTTTAACTTGTTGTTCCTGATCTCTTATCTTATCCAAATCGAAGATTCATTCTAGCTACACCATACCTCTTGGGATAGTATTGGTCTTCAGGTTTATGACTCCTCCCAAGTCCATTTCGGCCTCTTGGGGCTCTACCTCATCAATTACTTGAGAAGCAAACATGTCACAATCTGTAATGAAATCAAGAATATGCTTATCATCTTCAAATACCTAAAAGTTGGTAACGTTTTCAGGTACTGAAGGTACTAGAGTGAGTTCAACAGTAAACTTTATCAATCCTGAAAGTGATAAAGGTTGCAATGTACTAGCAGCTTGTGCCAGAGAATCTGTGACTTGGTTCTTGCTTCGAGGAATCAACTAGATGTTGAAAGCATCGAATCCTTCAATAATATCCCACACTCTATGTCTATAATTAGTCATCCTCCTGTCACAGCATGAATACTATTTTCTCACCTGCCTGATTACCAATTCAGAATCCCCAAAAGCTTGTAACATCTTAACTTTCCTCCTAGATGCCATCAATAATCCATGGATCAAAGCTTCATATTCAGCCACATTGTTGGTACATTGAAACTGCAATCTATGAGCAGCAAAATAACTCTTACCTTTAGGGATGATCAATTCAAACCCTGCTCCAACACCTTGCTTGGATTTGGATCCATCAAATCTCAAAGTCCAACAACCATCAGTCCCTGATTGCTTTGAGTTATCCTTAATCTTACTGCAGCTAGGAGGCTCTTCAATAAACATTGGGCTTTTACCCTTATCTTCATTTATCTCCTTTTGTACATCCAGCCTGACAGTTGGGACTGGGTTAATGCACCTTTGTACCTGCTCCACCGCCATCTGGCATAAGCCACATTCCAACTCAGAATGAGGGGCATCATAGTGAAGGGAAAAGAATGCGGATCTACTGACCCAACAGTGCGGAATGCATACCCTTAACACCTTTACTACAGGGGAGAGAAGCAAAAACGAAAAACTAACAGTTTCTAAAACTTATAGAGATGCAAACAAACATGGCAATGAGAAACCAGAAAGATAAGCAAACAAAGATGACATAGTATTTACGTGGGAAAACCCTTTCAGGTAAAAAACCCACCACACAAAGTCAAATCTATTGTATTACAGTAATGAATCGATTACATACAATATCCAGACTTCTTTGTTCAGCTCACAATCACCCAGAGAGTTTCAGATTCACTGTTACAATGTTTTCACAACATATAGTTCAAAACCCTCTTCAAGAACTCACGTCCTTCTTGTTCTTTAGCTCGCAACTTCAACTTGCTCTGCAACTCACGACTCAAACTCAACTTTTCTAACTTATGAGAAATAACACATCTCTCATCCAAATGTAACCGACTCAGAAGAGCAATGAAGTCCATCGTCAAATCACGCATCTGGTCGGATCTGACAGATCTCCTGCAACCAGTCGTCATTGCATTCAAAGCCATTACTCAAAACGGTTGAGCTTGCCACCCTTCGTTGACAAATGCAACTGCCACAATAACTATCTTGGTATCCGTCCAATCACTATTCAGCCAGGTGCCACGCGTCCAAGACCCATCAACAATCGCAGCTGACAGAGCAACCAAAATGGTCAAATAGACATCGGGCGCGACCAAGACTTCAAGTCATAAATAGCACTGCCAGAGTCGGAGTCGGAACAGGAGTCGAAATAGGATTCCACCAAAAATACACACTGTCAGAGTCAGAGTCGGAGTCAAAGTCGGAATTGGAGTCAAAACATGACTCCACCGAAATTTTAGGTTCAGGAACCATTTCGGTTCCGCTTCCACCCACGGCAAAGAGGAACTCATCGGAAACAATTCTGACTGGGTAAAGTCAACCCAGGGTCAAACCAAGATGGGAACACAAAAGACCGGAGTCGGAGTCGGAGTCGAAACTGGAGTCAAAACATGACTCCACCGAAATTTCAGGTTCAGGAACCATTTTGGTTCTGCTTCCGCCCACGGCAAAGAGGAACTCATCAAAAACAGTTTTGACTTGGTAAAGTCAACCCGGGGTTAAACCAAGACAGGAACACAAAAGACCAGAGTCGGAGTCGGAGACGGAACAAGAACAGAAACAGGACTTTACCAAAAGTCCAAGAACAGGAACCAATTCGGTTCCGGTTCCACCTTCGCCAACTGCAAGAAACAACAATCCAAAAATAGGACAAGGCGGAGGAAAACACCCCGAGTAGAATCCAAACATCCAGAAGAACCAAATCGTAAAAGCAGGAGTCGGGCTCGGAGTCGGAACTGGAACGAGAACCGAAACCCAGAACTTGGGCAAACAAAACAATGCCAAGCTCCATCCCGGTTCCACCTCCGCCAGAGACTCGGAACTTAGGCAAACATAACAATGCCAAGTTTCATCCTGGCTCCGCCTCCGCCAGAACTTTGTAAACAACACAAAATCACCAAGGCATGAAAATGAGGACTTCAAGCTGGAAGTTGAGACATAATTTCTCAACACATGGACCCGGCACCAATTGGGGAGCAATAATTCTTCAAAATCCATATTCCTGCCTAGCTGAATCTGATTCTCCACACACCTCTGGATGAACTCCTGAAAGTTGTCCAACAAACTGAGCTGCTTATCCTCTTGGTCATCCATTTCATCTATTTTTTCACTCAATGTTTCAGAACCACTGATCTCTGATATAGACTCTCCCTGCATCATAAAAACTTCCTCAGAACAACTGGATTCTGATGTAGATTCATAAAAGGGGCCTTGCAACATAAATACCTCTTCTGTATCTGAGACTGATGCACCCAATACATAATTCCCCATGCTGACTTCTTATACTAATATCTCATTTGAAGTATTCTGGTATTCAGTGATTACATATTTCATTCTGGACTCTCTTTCAATTTTGATCTGATTTGGGACTCCTTTCCATGGTAACCACATGTGGGAATGGTTTGTAGATGTATATCCATTTAATGCCTTAGTGAAATCTCGACCTAAAATCAAACCATAGGTATCAGGAATATCAACAACCTGAATATTGATTGCTTGTCGCACCGTAGGATTTGATGTGAGTTGTGTGGGAATCATGTTCAATTCTCCTACTACACTTACCTCACTCTTGTCCAATCGAGTGATCTTTTTTTCTGAGAAGTTATAGGGGTAATACCTAATGCTTTACAAACAGAAAAAGGCATAACATTTGTGGATGCCCCTGAATCCAGAAGAAAATTATGCAAATTCTTTCCAAAGATACGAACAAAAATTAGGAAAGGAGGGGTTCCCATCTTGCCTTGAAACAGACTCAACTAGGTGTCAGCTTGTGCAACCTGGCTCTTATCTTTCTCTTTCCCTCTGTCTCCAAATGGTTCCTGACCTCTAGACGCTTGTGAACTAGAAGATCTGACAGCTGCTTCACTGGCAGCCACTCCCTGTGGTGCTATGTTTGGTATGAAAGACCCCAAGACTGCATTTCTAATAGCAGGGACTCTCAACAATTCAAAAGCAAAAAGACTTACCTTTACCTTTCTGAATTCCTTAGTCACGTATTCACCCAATTGCTCCACATTCATATCAGCATGGGTTTCCTTGTAGCAGCCAGTTTTCTTGTCTTTTGACACTTCAATATTGTTTCCCTTTGATATATCAGGTTGTCCTCCCTTCACAAAGTATTGTGTTGACACATGAGGATAAGGTGGGTTATTATTGGCATGTGGATTTGGGGGAGTGGTGAAATTGTTCAAAGGAATAGAAGTAGTGAAAGGGCCTTCAGCCTGTGGATTCCTGTTAGGCCTATTCCTTAAATCATATTTCTTTGTTGGTTGCTGAAACATTTGAACTTCTTCAACACTAACTTCCTCTTCATCCATGGGGCCATTATCATTCTCATTTTTTTCATTAAACAATTGAGAAAGTTCATCTTCATTTAGTACCTATTTTTTTCCTTGTCCTGATTACTGGACTCTTCTTCAGGTTCATTTTCTACACTTTTTGGGAACAGAGCATGATTAAGCACCAATACTGGAGAATCATAAGGATTTGAGGGCACAATCTCCTGATTATTGGAATTTTTTTCAACTTCATACTGAAAGATGGAAGCAGCAATCTGAAACTCGGGACAATCCAGTTCAAAGTGTTGACCTATCTTATGGAGCCTGCACCATCCAGACAAAGCTGCCTCTGCCAAATACACACCACTTGGAGGCTTCTCCTGAGTAGAAGGTTGATCCAATAGAGTGGGAACTCCATTATTAGGTCCAGTATCCCATGGCCTATTATGCCTAGGTGGTTGCCTTATGTCGAATCCCTATCCACCTTGTTGCCCCCTGTCAAAGTTCTAGCCAGAGCCTTGTCCTCTTTTGAAATTTTGATTTCTGTCAAAATATTGTGCTCTATCAAACTTTTATCCTCTAGCAACATCCCTGCTCTCCCTATTGTAATTCAATTGCATGTTTTTTCTAAGCAGCCTAGAGTTGGCTATTCTGACTTCTTAAATAGGTTACCTCCATGTTTAGTTTTTTTACTTGTTCAGTTAACTCATCCAGTCATTCTTTATCCAGACCACCGTATGGTATTGAATTCATATTACCAAGCAGGTATCCTGATGCTCCTCCAGAACCAGCAGACTGATTCAAGACTTCTGAATATTGCAAATATGTAGGAAAACTAGTCTGTTGTTGTGGATGAATGGGTTGATTGGCTCTCTACTGAGGATAAGAGGTCATTGGCTAAACTTGATTCATTGGAGGACCCGGGTGTGGGACCAAAGGTAATGAAGGTACTGGATTCATAATGGGAGTATGATTAGTCAAATCCTGGTTGAGAGCCTGAACTTGCCTTGGGTGAGAAGCAGGTCCTAAGGATAGTAGAGGTCCTGATAAATGTTGCCTCAAATATGTGTTGACCTTAACAACCTCTGTATATACAGTGAGCAAGGTAGTTGGGGGATCATTCCTCCATTTAAGGAAGCTGGATGTAAGGTTATCTAGGGCTTCAAAGTAGACTTCTAGGGCAGTGGCATCATCCACAACATAAGGTGACTGAAGTCTAGTGTATGATCGGTGGAACCTATTATTAAATGACCCTATAGGCTCATTAATCTCCCTCTTGAATCTGGTAAACTGCATGTAGAGCTCATTAGCGCTAATGGGAATTTTAAACTTCTGCAGAGATGCAGTCTCCAGTTCTGTCCAATCATGGATAGAAGCAGTAGGTAAGTGATTATACCAATAAAAGGCCTCTTCCCCTAGCGAATAAGGGAAAAGTCTGCATGCAACATCCTCATGATTATTTCCTCTATCTCTCAAACAATTCTGGAAAATCCTAATGCGCTCTTTTGTCGTTCTATTGGGGTCATTGACATGGAACTTAGAGAAAAAATGCTTAGGGTTCTTACAATTCGCTCTAATGTAAAATTCGTCCAACTTAACCCTTACAAATGAGGCATAACGCCAAACTTATAGAAAACCCCCCAAGATATGTCGACCAAATTAGGCTTTACAATAATAAACAGCCACACAACAAGTCGGCCACAAGAAATTCAAAATAATATGAAATGTGCATTTAATGCACCAATTTCATCCAAGTCGCCCTGGGGTCTCCAACAAACTCGATCCAATGCAAGTGAAGGAAGAGGAGAAAATAATGGGGAAGCACAAATTCTGATGTAGCATTGCATTAACTAATTCCCCCTTTGTCTTTAGCACGCTCCTCCTTATCCTACACTAACAACAATACACTGTCCAAGTCGGCAATAGGTGGCATAGGCAAAACCCTAACTCTCCTCTCAAGGCACTTGATATCATCTTTTGACTATCTCACTATATTATTCCAATCTACCTTATTTGTTTGATATAGATCAATGAGTGCAATGTAAGTCATTGCATCATCCAATTGATGTTCAGTGATAGGGCCCTCATTGACTGGAGAATATACATCTCGTCAGGTAAAAGCACAAACCTGTGTCACACTTTATAAAGGAATAGACCAACAACAAAAAACATTCTGAACTTCGATCACATAAAAGTGGTCTTTATGTTTTGAATTTCAAAATGGTGTAAACAAATGAAATGTAGAATTTTTGATGAAGTTTATTCTTGTAATTTTTAAAATTTAAAAAAAAATTGTTTTCATTATGTTTTTTTCAATTTAAGGACAAATTTTGGAATGCTGAAAATTTCAGAAAAGAGTGACTTCACTGGCCGTCAAGAAACAAATTGAAAAAAAATTCATTTCTCCCTAATTTTTTTTTCCAAATAAGTAACTTCAATATCTACTCATTTGAAAAAGAAAAAGAAATCAAATTTTGAAGTATAATTTTCTTGTAATAACGTTTTAAAGTCAAACACGTCAGAATTTGACAGTTTTTACGGACCATCAACTATATTAAAAATTTTTAATCATTTTTAAAAAATAAATTATACCCTTTTGAAGAAGACTCTCTCCTCTACTTCACCATAAGTGTTTTAAGAAAAATTGATATGTTTTACTAACTTTTTTAAAATTTATAATCAACCTCTTTTTTAATTTTAACAACCTCTTTTCATTATTTTAAAAATAACATATATTAAAACTAATCAAAATATTTAAAAAATTATATATTTGGATTCCCCACTCCGAGCTCTACAAAAGGGTAGTTTTATTTTTTGCAAAAAAAACATTTTGACTAGAGAAATACTTATGTAAAGTTGAAAATTTCAGAAAATTTTGAAAAAATATTGATTTGGCTGCCAACTAGATAGTTTTGGCTGAAACTATTTCTATCGAAAGGGTTTTGGCCGAAACCCTTTCGATAGAAACCCCTTAACATATTATAAGAAAAATTGAAAGCCTATTGTAAAGTTGGAAGGGAAAATTTTAATTTTTTGGTTTCGGCCGAAACCATGTGTGCCACGTATACACCACATGGTTTCGATCGAAAAGTACTTGCACGAAACTTTTTCGACCTAAATTAATTCGCTCGGAAATATTTTTTAGGCAGAAAGTGTGACACAAGTTTGTGTTTTTACCCCGCCACCATTTTCTCAATTGCTCCAGGTTAAGATGCTTGGGCGCAAATTTCCTTCTCCCTATCATCACTTCAAAAAAGGAAATACACTTATCGTAGATCTCAGTCAAAGTGTCTTCAATCTGCCTTCCTTGTTTATATATCTTTTTCAAGGCCTTCTGCCTCATCTGCAAGATTTCAAACCATTCCCAAGGCTTCGCGAAACTTGATGAAGGAAGAATTCCCTCACTTATCAACTTCTCTTCAGTGTACTCCATGATAGTCTTTCTCTTTTGTAGTAGGAGGTCTACATCTTCCTTAACCTGGGCTAATACATTCTTCAACCAGTCAAATGACCTCATTGCATCTCCCCCAGTCGAAAGGATGTCTTTGATAGCATTATCTCCCTTGGTTTGCACCCCCTTCAACCAACCGGTTGTAGCATGTATGGTGCTCTTCATTCTTTCCAACTCTGATATTGTTTCTTGAGGTAGGAAGCCTACAACAGATGAAGAAGAACTAATGGATTGCAAGGGTTTCATCAACTCCTACAAATATATCTTATGTTTCTTATTTTCTTTCTCTAACTTTGATTTAGTATGTACCTCTTTCCTCAATCTTCCAAGGATCACAACACTAGAGCCTTCATACTCCTCAATATCCTGCTCCATGGAAGCATGCCCTAGATTAATAGTCTGCACAGTATAATCCTTACCAGTCACCTCGTCTCTATCCTTGTCAGGAGCAGGAGTAGCAATATGGACCACTCTGTTGTTCGCATCATCCCTCTCAATCCTGGAAATGACTATGGCTTTCTTCTTTGCCTTTCCCTTTCCAATATTCGCTAGTAGGTCATCCTAATTGGGAGGAGTGTCATCCACTACAATCTATTTCTCTTCAATTCCCTATCCAACCAGCCTGGAACAGTGGATTCTAATTGTACTTTATCCTATCTATCTTCTTCCTATTGAACGTTGGGCACACTCTTCTCAGTACTCGGCTCCATAGGAGCCTTCTCGGTCGTACCACCTTTTTCTCTATAGTGCTCGTCCCCTTTGTCTTGTATTGGTGACTGAATCTTAGCTGGTATCTCCTCCTTCTGAGGGGATTTATCCACATGAACTTCTGCAGGCGAACTTGCATAAGCCACCAAGGGAGACAACATTACTTTATCTATTTCTTCTTCAGCACTGTAGAGATCACCTTCCTGGAATTCTTCCTATCCAAGCTCCTTAGGATCCTCAACATCTTTTGGCTCATCAGATGCATTGCCAGTCTCATGAGAAGGAGGGATGTCTTCCTGTTCGGTGATAGGAGCAGTCATGGGAACATTTTCCTTTGGTGCAACATCCTTGGGAGAAGGATTCTTAGATCTCCTGGTGTATACTTGTGTCTATTCTCCCGAGCTCTCTACTTCTACTACAGGTGTGTCAACCTTTTCATCTTCCTTAGAAGTTCCCTTCCCCTTTTGTGACAACCTCACAATTCTCCTTTTCTTTGGCATGGGGACACTGGTCTCTTCTTTTTCTTGCTCACCTCCTTCAACTTTTTTCCTCCTGGAGACATGTTTCCTTTTCTTGGCTATTGGCTTTCTCTGTCTCTCTTCCTCTCCTATATGAACATCCTTAATCTTGATTTTGAAAGGAGAGCCCACCTTGGTTTTTCCTTTAGGATCCTTTTCAGGTGACTCCTCAGATGCAGAGTGAGATTGCAAGTCTCCCATGAGATCATAGGTGCATTGCACACCCCCACTTTCCAATTCCAACATCTTATGCTTGAACCAAAGCTTGGTATACTTGATTACCAGAGTCATGACTTGTTCCAACTTTGTCTTCTCTTCCTCCATCCAATCAACCTCTCCAATTGGCTTATCCTTCACAGCCTTAAAGTTATGACCCTGCATCAAATTACCATCCTCCTCAACCTGATCAGGGACAACCTTTATGTTGTATAACCTTACCAAGTTCACTCGTAGCCTAGATAAATTCTTCCTTTTGACCTCAAATGCATCACTTATGTTAGTCTAGTAGTCCTCTATGTCATCCTTGTGACTATATTCTCTGCTAGCCTTCTTTTGTGCTTCACTAGTTATATCAAATCTTGGCCTCTTGGAATGGAAGGAGAGACCAAGAGTACTCATCTCTTCTTCAGAAGCATGTGCTAAGTTAATAGAAGGGCAGGCCTCATCACTGCCTATCCTCAAAGGGAAGTCATTACCAAATCCAGTCTTGTGCTTTTCCCCCTTCACAATTACATTAAAGTCACATATCTATCGTGTGACCACCAGGAGGATAATATGATCCTTGGGAGCCTGTATGGAGCCCTCTAACAGCCATCAAATCTTATATATGAGAAGGTGGGGAACTTGATAAACCAGGCTCCATATCTCTTAATTAATTCCATGGCTTTATCTGAAATCCAAACATGCTCTGCAGCTTGGAGCAACCTAGTGATGTACATGGTGAATGCATCATTCATCCTTCTATAGCTCGAGTTACCCAGGTGTAGCTGTGGGTAAACCTCATAAATTACATCCTGTGCAAACACACCCCTTGTACTCAATCCCTTATATGGGTGGAACCTAGCTAGAGCATAGAACAGGTAAGAGGTCATTGTGAAAGTCTTAGTCTACAAGACATTATAGATTTGTTCATGAATCATGGCACTTATAATGCCTAACCAGTGGTAGTCTATACCTTGTTCTATCCTAGCAATAACATGAAGCATCCAATTCTCGAACACTCCTGCACTCTTCAATCCTACCACCCTACTAATAAGGGTGATAACATCATAATACTCCTTAAATTTGAGTCTGACCAATTGTTTGGGCAACTTGGAGAAGTGGGACTTGTGTTTTTCCAACCATGAATTAATGACCTATTGGGATTTGATGGAATTCTCCTCATAATATTTATTTTTCATATCCATATCAAAGGCCACCACATGAGACCTTTGAGGCATGTCAAAGGTCTGGGCTATAGACACTAGATTCAAATTTGCCACTATCCTCCCTTGCGGACCAACTATCCTTTGTGTACCTCTATCATAGTGTCGTGCACATTCAAGTACCAACTCATAACATTGCATTGTAGGGGTAAATCCAACTACATGTGCCAATCCTGATTCCAATGTCCTCCTGGCCAATAGAGAGGGATTTTGTGATGGATTCTGGTTTTGAGCTCTTCATACACTCACATTCCAACATTTGTATCAGTTACCCCTGACCAGACAGAAGTAAGCTTGCTCTCTGGAATTATGCTCTTGATATCCATCTTGATCCTTTCTGCCTTAGAGATGGAAGACCCCTCTACACCTAGATCCAATACCTTACCCTTGATTCCACTTGTCATCGCCTTACCTAATTCAACCTGCATTCGACAAAAAACCATAGTAAAGATCACATGGAACACAAATTAATCAACCACGGAGATAAGTTCATCCTCAAATACAAGTCCCATGATAAGAAAAGTGCTCAAAACCTCATAAAAATTGATCATCCCAAAGTTCAGGTTTTCTGCCCATCCGTGGAATCCAGGCCAGAGAGGATTTTTGGGAAATTCCCAACCAAGCGGATTCCAATGAAACAAGCACACAAGCATCCAATAATCATTTAATCAGCTGATGATCACTAAGAAATAACATGGAACATCTTAAAATAAGTCCAAGTTGACTATCAAATGCATAAACATTGAGCAAACTTCATGCAATTCCTCAATTCTCCATTTTCAACAAAATCTCGGGAAAATCCGTGAGGGACTAAAATTCGCAAGAATAGCAATAATTCATAAACTCCAGGAAAATGAAGGGACCAAGAACGTTCGGGAAAATGCCGAAGGCACGGATTTTAGCGAAGCTAGTGCAATTTTCACACTTTAAACCCAGTTTCGAGAAAATGACAAGGCGACAGACATTCGAAGAAATCCGAAGGTAGCGAAAATCTGCGAGGTAGGCAGAAATCCGGATCAAGACACATTTTGGGAAAACAAAGAGAAAACAGGAAGTCAAGAAATTTTGATAGATCAGGAATTCCGCGAAGACTCTGAAACCCAAATACCTACGTTTTCTCTTCGACTTCACTCAAATTAATCAAACGATCACACATTTGAGGATCTGGAGCTTTAAATTAGGTTGACTAGAACCTCCTATAGAACATCCTTGAGTTCAAAACTCACCCCAAAGCAAATCGAGAGGAAATGCTAATGCCCTAGGTACAAAACCCTAAATTCTGCCATGAGTACGTAGGATAAGCTTGAACTCAACTAGTTGGTCATTCAAACAAAACAGGAAAACCCTAGCCTCGAAATACAATGCCAAAACAGGCAGGAACTCAAACCCCAAGAATACCCAAAATGCCAAAGAAGCACGCACATTCAATCAATCAAAAGCAAGGCCATGCAAACCACATGAAGGGTTACCAAACGAGAACCAGAAACCCCAGCATCAAATGCAAAACCCAACCAGATGGACATTCTGACTCACAGCATAAATGCACAAAGCATGAAGTGATTTGTTTCAACCATCAAAAGAGGGAAAGCGCCATATACATACCATGAAGACAGGAAAAGATCAAAACAGTTGAAGCTAGCAAGAAACCTCAAGGTGCAAGTTGAATGTAAACGACTTCACACAAAATCTAACTACAACAATCAACCACAATTCTAATCGCACAATCCATCAACAACAACAACAATCAGGATCAAGCACTCCAAATCAATAGAAAGCAAGTGATAAAACTTCAATGACATAAAACTCCCAAACATCGATTAAATACCTGCCGTAGAAATCGTACAATCGAGCATTAATGCAATCAAGACGAGTCAAACCAAAATCCAGGAATTTGACATGGTGACGGACATTCGAAGAAATCTAGCCCCAACGGAATTCCGCGAAGGACCAGTATCTCTGGATTTTCAGTGAAAAGTAGTTGTCACTGGGTTTCGAAAGGAAATCGAGAAATTCCGCTAGGAGTGGATTTTCCCGAGAGTAGTGAAAAACCCGGAATGATTCCAAAACTTAAGGTTTTCAATAAATATCATAGATGGACTATTCCAGCAGACCAGGATAAACATGAAAGCACATGCCCAAGCAAGCAAAACTTCAAAATATAAAAGGCCCAAAAGACCAAGAGCGAAAGCAAAAAAAGAGCAAAAGAGGGTCCCTACTTTCAGTGGGGCATGTGCGCAAAAAGTGCACAATAGTCCTCATCCTTAAGTCTCACCTGGTGGTACCCTCACCAAAAATCGATCTTGGAGAAAAATTTTGCCCCTCACATTTGGTTGAAAAGATCATCTATGCGTGAGAGTGGGTACTTGTTCTTGATCATGGTTTTATTGAGGATATGAGAATCAATGCATAATCTTAATGTGTCATCCTTCTTCTTGACAAAAAACATTGGTGATCCCCATGGTGAGACACTAGGTCTTTTTAACCCTTTTTCCAATAGCTCTTGCAACTGTACCTTCAACTCCATCAACTCAGTGGTATTCATTCGGTAAGGAGCCTTGGATATTAGCTCCGACCCCATTATAACCCGAGTAATTCATCTGGGAATACATCCTCAAAGTTTCAGAGGAAGGGGTATTTGTCCAAATCTGAACCCTTCTTATCCAAAGATTCCCCATCCCCTTCTCCCTCAAGTTTCTAAGTTTCATAGAATAGCAAATTTTCTTGAAAGATGAACTCTCTACTATCTCTAGGTTCTTCTATTTCCTCCATTTTAACCACAAAGTTTTGGCAACCTCTTTGCTTAGCACTTTTGAATTGCATGGAAGATATCTACCTTAGCTTGACCTCTTTGAAAGTTCCTTGTAGGAACACTTTATTCCCTAAGTTGTCCAAGCAATCCACTTTCACCCTATGCCTCCACAACTAATTGATTCCTAGTATGACATCATAGGAACCTAAGGGGGGCACATAAAGATTGGATTCTATTGAAAACTCAGTAATTCTACCCTAGCCTCAAACAAGCACTGCTCTACCCGAGCTTGTGATTGATTGGCGTACTCTACTAAGGAAGAATTTTCTTGAAACCATCCTTTCTAGTTAATTTACTTAACACCTTAGGAGACACAAAACAATTTTTTGCTCTAGTATATGTTAGAATTGAAATAGGTACACCAAATAACATACCTATAGTTTCTATTAGCGTAATCTAATATTTCACCTACCTGTTGTCCAATGTCACATGCATTCTCTGTTGGAAAGTGGCTTGTTGCGTTGGAAAAGAATTCCCTCAGTGTGGAGGCCTCGGTGCTTCACTGGGATAGTAGTTCACGTAGTGGTCACCACCACAACAAAAATAACCCTCCTAGTGGTCCCCACCTTTCAATCGACCTTCCAACATTTTCCTCATTCTTCTTCCCATTATTGTTATTATTTCCTCCATTTCTCCTGTCTCTTCGGTCCTCATTCTAGTTCCCTTGGTTACCCTTGTCACCTTTCCTATGAGATTCCTTCTTTTTTCCTCATTTTTTGAAGGGTTGTGAGGTCTCAGACCAATTGAAATTTTTATGATTCCTTTCTTTGTAGGTTGACATCAACTTGATTCTTTGCTCCTATTTTATATCCTTTTCGTATACTTGGTCCATTGTGGTTGAACCATGAATATCTACTTCCTCACCAATATGGGCATTCAAACCTATTATAAACTTCCAAATTCATAATCGTTTCTCCTTCTGATATTATGGGACATATTTGAGGAGGCAGGTGAAATTTTCCCAATATTCATTTACGAATGATTCACTTTGTTTCAAATTTTGAAAACCCATTAACTTCTAATCAAAATATAGTTGGGTAGCCACCTTTGTCTGAATATGGCCACAAACTCATCCTAGGTTAATTTTAGCAAGCTCACCCCCAACTCCATCTTCTTGTTCATCCACCATGTGGATGCTTCTTTGGCCAATTAGTATGCCCCCCTAGATGGCCTTTGTTACCTCAAAATAGTTGTAGATTTCAAAAAAAAATCCATCTCTTCCAACCAGGCCTCAACGGAATCCTTGTTTACTGAGCCATCAAAATTAGGAGAGGTTACTTTCTTCATATTCCTCGATAGTTCTTTGGGTAAATAGTCTCTCATCTCTTCATTTGACTTAGTTTTCTAATGGGTCTATCCCTGATCATTTTGATTGGTTAGGGCATGGTGGCTTCCAGTTTCACCTTCAAAAGTGGTTTCCTTACCCAATTTGCCTCTGACATCACCCTCCAGGGTATTAACCCTTGCCATTGTATCTTGCAACAAGGCTAGAATTTGATCTAGTTTGGCCTCTACTTTTTGGAAGGTTGACCAACTTCTTTGGCTCTTTTCTTGGTTATTTTTGGTTCTCACCATTCTGAAATTAGGCTCCTACCCGACTTTCCCATTCAGGGTATTCATTAGTTTTCTATTTAATACATTTATTCATGCAATACTAAGTAATTTTTTTGACACATTCCATTAAAAATAGAAGAGAGATATTTGAGCACAGACTTTGAAAACTTTTCTTTATTAAGCAACAATTGGAGACAATACATCCTTATTCATGGTATTATTTAATCATTAAATGTCTACTTGACGTGATCAAGGGGGGTATAGCCCTCAGACTCATTGGAACATATTATTATGATTTCGGGCATTGATGCACTCATAGGTACTCTCCTAACCCATGTGGTTTTTTTGGAGGATTATTCATGCTATATTCACTAGACACAAGTTTGGAAGAAGATGGTTTGTTAGCTACGTCTGCTAGTATGTTTGTAGTAACCTTGGAAACCTCTTTCAATTCCTCTTTTCATCCTTAACTCATTGTAGTGCATGGGTGAAAGTTTTTGTGTCACCCAACCATGCTTCTTCGTTGACGTTAATTCCTTCAATAGTTTTTGTGAGGGCCTGTCATTCCTTCTTTGCTTTTAAATATTTTTCATTTCTAGCAAAGGATTTTCTAGCAATCTACTTGGTCCTCACCGTTTCTAGCACAAGGTTTCCAAACATTTTTCATTTATTGTTGGATGCAAACTTATGCAATGATCTCATAAACCTCAGAGTGCTTAACCCAATAGCTCTGATACCACGTGTAACAATCATCTTCTTCTTACAAAAGTTTTACCATGAATTATTTACCTAATGGTTCATAACTATCATAAGTAAAATGAGATTAATTTTTTTTTCTCAAATTGGAATACACATCTACATAACTATTTTCCTAAAGATATAACAAATCATCTATACATGCTTTTCAAACTAAAAGGAGTAAACATCTTTCACTTTTTGCATTTCAATTTCAACGATTTCATTTAAGATAGAGCAATAACATGGAGAAACAAGGTCAAATATCCCATATCATGATTCTTTCTATCTTCCAAGACTCGACATGTTATCTACAAGAGGGAGAGCATCACCCAGGTGCTTTACCTCCAACCATGAATCTACGGTCCCCCACACACCTTCCTAACTAGAGTGGCCCTGCCCTTCAATGAAGGGTTTACTCAAAAACCCTATTAGTTCTACAATCTGAGCTTTGGTGTTGTGCCCTACTTAACTAGTACTATTTTAAAACTATTGAAACCTTCCAACTATGTACGACATCTCTAACTAGCTAAGTATCTAGGTCACGGTGAACTAACAAGTGGATACATAGACAACTTCACTCACTTGTATTATAAATACAATCGCTACTAAGAGAAAATTCATTTGTTCACCCACCCTACTTGACTTGGAATAACTTCTCTGACCTTGGGTAAACGAGAACAAACTATTCCATCCATTAGATAATCACAAAGAACTTTTACACAACATACCTTTCCTTTCTAGACATAACCCAACTAAGTTGGTAAAGTGTTAAACCTCCCTCCAACCCTCGAGTTACTTGACGTAATTATCGAGTCTTGGCAACTGACACTAGTTCAAGACATAGAAAGGTGCAAGAGGGTTTCAACTCTCATGGTTACTCTTCTTGGCTTTCACTTGTCGACATGGATAATAAACTTGACCCAACTACTCAAAAGGTAGCAAAGAACTTCATGCACATAATACCTCCATTTGGGTGATTTCCCTCTTGGAATAAAACCCTAGAAAGATTAACTATTCAAGACCAAAGGGGTAAGGTCTTCTTTGCATGAAACCCTCACAATCTTCAAAATCTATTTAAAGAGGAAAAATAAAATTTATTCTATATTGAATACATACTTAGTACAAAACTTGGTACAACCCAAAAATGACGATTTAGCTTATAACAAACTTGAGTTCATTCTAAGACTACACTTGAAATCAATTACAACCAACTAAAGAAAGAAATTTACATTCTATAAGTGACTACATTCACAACTGAGTCATAGGTTAATCTTTTGAATAAGAAGATTTCCAATAAGGAAAGATCCTTACTAGATTGAATGAAATAGACTTTTCATGGAAACCACGACAAGGAACTACTTCAGCATGATAGAATTTAAAAGAACATTAAATTTTCACACATAAGAAAAGGCACACGGCTAAATCATACCATAACTGATTTAATTAACTTTTCTCAATATTTCTTAACCAAGAGAAGAACAAAAGAAGAAAAATAATAAAATCATGCCTACTTACGGGCTTGACAAGGTGATTGCAAGCAATATTCTACTCAATAAACTATTCCCTTTTTAAAGCTATACCACAACAATCTAGTTTTCCTTCCACACCAAATGTCTCCCTCTATTCTCTTGTTTCTGCCACTTTGAAATGCATGCAGAAGATGAATCCTTTCCATAGTTAATTTCCCTTATATATTCTTGATGCGCACTATTATGTCTCCCTTTTCCTTCCCCACATATTCTAAAAATGAGCAAATGGTAAACGATGATAATCAAAACTGAATCAATTTTTGGTTAAAAATTCTCAATATCCCCCAATGATTTATCCTAACTACCACTTCTACCAACCACAAGGCATAAGAGGTTACCAATAATTTGTTGTGAGATCCCCCTCCAGATTCATAACTTCCTAATAAAACCATTGAACCACTATGCAAGATACGATTGGAAAAAATTAGTTATCAAAACCATTTACACACTATTTCCATGTAAATAATGCCACTATCCAGGATGTGTTAGAAATTGAATTACACAAGGCTTGAGCTTGTGCCACCATCGTGGCCTTTAACCCTTGGCCATACATGGCTTTCGAAGCATTTAAAATAATAAAACTTCAGCCACCTCATAATGTTATGTCACCGGCTATTATGGATTGCAAAAAGACATTTAAACAATGATATATATAAGAATCTATGTTGCCACCAAAAAATCATTTGAGCTCCTCATCAATGAGTTAAGGAACTGAAATATAATTTTATCCTCCTTTAATAAGAGTTGAGCTCACAATACGTAACTCACGGCTTATGTAGTCATTTTAATTTTCATAACATATTAAAATAATACTCATTAAGAAATATTGATGTCATAAGCAAGGTTGAGGACATAGATCATTACATCATGGAACTAGCATATTTGCCATACCATAACGAACTCAAAGGTGATCAAGATAATCAATGACCACTCAATAATGCAATAATAATAACCAATCACGTAGTAGCATTTATAATACAACGTTCAATACATGTATGAGTATACATATACATGTTCCATTTTCCATCACAATAAACCTATGCATACATATACTTATCTATACTTACGTGAATGTATATGTATGTGCATTGATGTGTATCTTCGCCTATGTACATACATATATGTCTATATACACGTATATATGTATATGTATACATATGTTTATCAATTCACACCCACACACATATATATTCATATACATATTCAATTATTTATATAAAAATAAGAGATTTATTAAACCCTACAATAGCCATACCAAACACATTGGACACTAAAGACTCAACTACCTTAGGTTGACTTATCTCCAAGCACACTAAATACATCTCTAGACTCTTTAGATTTACAAAATCAATACTTGATTGATGCTAAACTCAAATGACATTTCTAGAGGATTCTTGATTTTACCCATCTCCCATCTGATACTACCCCTCTTTCTCTCTAGAGGTGTTATGATCATTCCTACATTTTCACTCAAGAACACTAATGAATAGTTAGCCTAGAACCATTATAACATGTTCATATCATTGCAATTTCATTAACATTTGCTCTAAAGATTAATAGAATAATTTCATAGTGTAGTGTCGAAAAATGTCATCGTTTACATTTTCACACTTAATTTGGGAATGATTAATGTTAAAATGAACTTAATGTCACCTTGATCTAGTGTTGTAATATGTTTAACACATTCACATTAGGTCTTGGGCCCTTTTAAAGCTAAATAAACCTAACTTTGCCTTAATTTAGTGTTGTAAAGTGTGTTCGTTTACACCTTCACATTAAAATTAAGAACCTTGTAAACTAAATGAACCTAATGTTGCCTTGATCTAGTGTTGTAATGTGTTTTACACATTCACGTTAGATTTTTAGGGACCTTTTAAGCTAAATAAACCTAATTTTGGCCTTAATTTAATGTTGTAAAGTGTATTTCTTTACACATTCACATTGAGTTTTGGGCCCTCTTGCATTTATTACCTTCATATCATCATTAATAGGCCCCTAAGACCCTATATTATGCATCTCGAGGCTTATTTCAATCGAAATCCTGACATAAACATCAAAAAAACTTAATTTTGCAACTCCCCAACATTTTTGCCACCTGAAAAGGCCTAGTGGGACCCACATGCCACCTTGGGCATATGAGTCCCACCTAGATGGGACCTATATGCCACAAATGGCATATGAGTCCTATTTGGCCCCTTTTTAGGGTTTTCAGTGAGAAATCAGGGTTTTAAGTTCAAATTTCATGAATGTCGGCCTCTGAGATCTAATAAACAGTAACTTGGCTGGATTGCCTCTATAAACAAGGTCTCATTTATCATTATTTCACCTAAGCAAGACTAATCCTTCACGATATCAACATAAGCTATCAAGAGTTAAGAATTCCAAGACTTCAAAAGATCATCAAGAGAGTTTACAAGAGCATTTCTAAGGAACTCAAGAGCATATTTCTTCATCAATTGTAGCAACAATTCAAGATCCATTATCATGTCAAGATTATAAAGCATCAAGCATGTTATTGAGCTAGTGTTGTGATGTAGCATTCAAGATCAAATATTAAGCATTGTTATACACTTATTTCAAGATCTAGATCTATATCCTTCATGGTCACTTCGTGTTAGATTGCAAATTTACGAGACATCATTCAAGGTATCATTGTTCATGTTTCATGTTTCATGTCCTTATTTCATTATCTCATCATTTGATTTAATTACCTAAAAGGGGTTTAACCAAGGCAAACCCCTATTCCCTAACAATCAACAATTTTATCTCTCTCTACATGTGTGATTATAGATATAGGTGTCTTGGAGCTTGGGGATCTTTGAAGAATAAGTTACAAGATTGGGGAAAGGTGCCTGAGTTGTATCCTTATTCACAAGATCACAAAAAGTCATCTACAGGTCACAAAACAGAGTTTCAGATCCAGATATTTGACAAGAAGAAAGCTACAAGAAATCACTAGAGAATACTAGAATTTTAGTCAAACCCTAGTACTAGGACTAAATCTCCACTTGTGGTGTATGAATCCCAATACTAACATTTTTTAGGTTTTAGGGGATTCAAATCATACACTATCAAATTCCAGTTTTGGCACAAAAACCCTAGTCTGGGACAAAATCGCCCAAACTAGTGTATGAGTCCTAGTGGGCATCAAACAACAAGTTTTTAGGGTTTTGAAGCATTTTTTGACCTCATCACTCTTCCAGGTGAACCTATGTTCATTTCCAGTTTGATATTCTGCATTTTAGTTTCATTTCCTAGGTCATCTAGTTAGGTTTTGCATGGTAATTTGCATGTTACATTCATTCCTTGTCTTTCCAAGCCCTATCTTAGAGGTAAACCCCTCTTTAGTCTCTATTCATACCCTGGGACAACCCTATTGCAAGATATTTTTCCCCTACTTCATCCTTGGATTGAGATCTCTAGGGTTTCCTTGAATGAGAAGCGAAAAAGATTGTTGTTCTATGTCCTAAACCATAGCCACCAAACAAAAAAATTATTCTTGTCATTTTGGTGAGCCTACATTTAGAACATCATTAATTATGATTTGGAGTGCATCATCATCCTAGATCTTTCTTGCATTAACTTTGCATTGGGATTTGCATTAGTTAGTTTGCATCTAGGGTTTCTAAAATTTGCATTAGTGAAAGTGCATATAGGTTGCATTTTTGTATCTCAGATCATTCAATTTCACTAAAATTCTGCAATTGCAAATAGTTTGGACACCATACAAGTTAGAAGCATTATAATCAACTTAGAATTTACTGAAATCGGTGCAAAAACCCTAATATGGGACTCATATGCCCCTTTGGGAAATTTAGTCCCAGTACAAGTTGTTTTTCCTACTTTCTAGGATTTCTGTGTGGTGCTTTTTTTAACATTTGAACCCCTAAAAAACCCTAATTGGGACTCATACACCCCTCTGGGTGAATTAGTCTCATATCAGCCCTAAAACTACCTTTTACAACATTGAAAACCTTGTTTCCACACTTTTGTTTATTGTCATTATTTATCTATTTTAATTGGCTAAGTTTATGTTACATGCATTTCATTAGATCTAGCTTAATTTCGTTCATTTCAAGCATTTCTTAATTTCAAATTTATATTTACAATAGAAAATCATTTTGGTGAAACTGCATTTAGAACATCATTAATTTTGATTTGGAGTGCATCATCATCCTAGATCTTGCTTCATTTTAAATGCAGGTTCATTTTGGTGAACCTGCATTTAGAACATCATTAGTTTTAATTTGGAGTGCATCATCATCCTAGATATTTCTTGTATTAAATTTACATTGGGATTTGTGCATTAGTTAGTTTGCATCTAGGGTTTCTAAAATTTGTGTTAGTGAAAGTACATATAGGTTGCATTTTTGCATCTTAGATCATTCAATTTCACTGAAATTCTGCAATTGCAAATAGTTTGGACACCATACAAGTTAGAAACATTAGAATCAACTTAGAACTAACTGAAATTGGTTCAAAAACCCTAATATAGGACTCATACGCCCCTCTGGGATATTTAGTCCTAGTACAGGTTCTTTTGCCTACTTTCTAGGATTTCTGTGTGGTGCATTTTTCAACATTTGAACCCTTGAAAAACCCTAATTGGGACTCATATTCCCCTCTAGGTGAAGTAGTCCCAGATCAGCCCTAAAACTACCTTTTACAACATTGAAAACCTTGTTTCTGCACTTTTGTTTATTGTCATTAGTTATCTATTTCAGTTGGATGAGTTTTTGTTACATGCATTTCATTAGATCTAGCTTAATTTGTTTCATTTAAGGTATTGCTTAATTTCAAATTTACATTTACAACATTTCATTTTCAGAATTGTTTCATAGTGTAATCAACAAATTACCTTGTTTTGAATCTGAAAATGGCATTTACACATTTCATATTAGGTCATTTCATTGCACTTTACTTGTAGCATTATATACTTTACATAGCTTACTTTTTCATGATAGCATGTTTCTTCTTACAAGATGTGGTTTTGATATGGTTAAAAATAGATTGCATAAGTACAACATCCCCTCTTATGATTTTGTTTTAGAGTACAACAATGAGGTCATCAAGAAACATGTTAGTCCTTCTACTATCTTCCATAGTTATGAGAACATCTTAGAGCATGCAGATCACACCATTGACACAATTCTTAATATCGCATTGCCTATCTCAAACCCTATTATCTCTCCTATTTGTGGGAATGATGTGATAGAAGATGATAGCATAGACAATCATGACAATCATAATTGTTCTTCTCCTGATACCTCTCCTATTAGTGATGAAGGTACCTTGGTGAAAGAAGATACAATCGTTGAGAGTCTTTATTGTCTCTCTCCTCCTCCCCCTTGGGAAGATATTATGACACAAGAAGATGAGATCATTGCCACTACTTTACTTAGTCTAAATTCATCTTTCAACACCTCCCCTATTGTGAAAGAGGGTACAATCGTGAATGATCATTGAAAGTGATAACATTATCTCTCTCCTTCCTAATGTCCCTAACATTTGGAAAGACTTATTTGAACAAAAGGATCCAATCATTCGTAAGAATAACAAGGATAGTTGTCCTTCTCTTGATTTCTCCCCTATTTGTGATGAAGCTACTTTACAAAACCTAACAATGGAATGTGATGAACATCTTGTTTTTAACTCCCCTAAAAGCTCTCTTACTAGGGTAGAAGTTGTGACACAAAAGAAGGAGATCTTAGAAAACAAGAATGAAATCATGGACAATCATGACAATGCCATTCATTCTTCTCCTGGTATCTCTCCTAGTTGTGAAGAAGATACTTTGATGCTAGAAGATCAAAACAATAAGACTCATGACAATCTTAGTTGCCTCTCTTCCCCTAGGGAAAACATTATTGAACAAGACAATGACATCATTGATGAACAAGACAATCCAACCATTGATCGTTCTCCTAATTGCAATGAAGTTATTTTAGAAGAACCAACCTTTGAATGTCATAAACATCTAGTTTTTAGTTCTCATAAAAACTCTCCTCCTGGGGAGGATATCATGGTGCAATAAAATGATAACATTAACAAGAGTAATTCGACTTCCTTAGATAATGGTGAAGAGATGACACTAGAAAGACATAAAACTAAAACTGTTGAGGTGTTGAATGCATAAGTGTTCATTAGGTCTCCCTTGATTAATGGACCTCCTACATACCCTGTGGGACATCCTAATAATCCTCTAATTATTCACCCACCCTCACAATGACCACAAACTTAAAACAAATATGAACTTACCCTTTACCCACCTAAGAATAATGTTTTGTAGTAGTTGAGTTATAATACCATTGCTACTACCTATAACACTAGAAAAAATACACAACCAAGACAAACACCTTCAACATCCCTCCCATTGCCTAACTCTATCTTTCTTGGTCCCCCTCATTTTCCTTTACAAACTGGAAAGGAGTACAATCTTATTGAACTAAAGAATACTCTTGCTAAGATATCCTTATGGGACCTTATTCAAACCTCCCCTCATTATCATAACATGATTCAAAGTTCCTTACAATATTTCCTACCCCTTCTAATGCACAATCAAATGAAGTAGCAGCCAAAATTCAAGCTATAACTTTGAACAACGTAGGCATTACTTTTCATCAACATGAGTTGCCTCCTTTGGAAGTGAGAAAGAAAAATGGTGCATTCATGCTACTAGCTATGTATGATGGGTGGGGAATAAAAAGAACCCTTTTTCACAATGGCTTCACCCTTAATGTGTGTAATGTGACCCTTTTGGACAAACTAGGCATGGAAAAATCAAAAATTCAACATGACTCCTCATCAATTTGAGGATTTGACAATGTAGGAGAGCAACCACTCGATGTGATTACTTTTCCTATTACAATTGGAAAGGCTACCTTACGAACTCATATTCATGTTATGCCTTATGATCTTTAATACAATATTCTTATAGGAAGACCTTGGATTCATGAGATGCATGTGGTGCCTTTGACTCTTCATTGTATCATTAAGTATGTCTATAACAACAAAGTATACTAGGTTGAAATGGATCCCAAGCTTGAAAGTTGCTTACAAGTTGAAAAAGGAAAGACAAGTCCTCTAAACACATTAATTCCAACCTCGAACATATAACCTATGAAAGATGAGAAACAAGAGATAGAAAAAGTGTCGAAGTTATTGGAAGATGATTGGGGTCCCTTAAACTTCACACCTACATTCATGGGTGAATACAAGATCATAAACAAAGAGTCTGAAAAATGAAAAGAAAAAGAACTAATGTCAACACAAGATTCAAAAGCATCCACCTCAACCGCTTTAGAAGAAGAAGGAAAGTACACAACAAACTCTGAAGAAACTAACTATCAACAACCATTGAATCCGAAAGAAATGAAACAACTTTATGGAAAATGTTACGAACTCATGAAAAAAATCAGATATAGTGGAAAAGGATGTGATGATAGAGAAAAATATATTTGTGTCCCTATAGAGCCTAACATGCAAGGAAAAACTAGTGGTCTTGGTTATTGCCCCACAAAAGAAACAAGCAAGCCTTCACTTAATGTCAACACTCTTACAAAACATTCCTCTAAGACAAATTTAACATTAGTGCATCCTGGACTAATAAACACTAGCGGTCTTGATTGTTATCCTTTTAAAGAAACAAAAAAAGCAGATAAGTCTTCACTTTATATCAATGTTATCACACAAAACACTAATTATTCGAATTCATTAGATTTTTAACCTTCCTTTAAAGAAGAGTATAAAATATTGCAATCCAAAGAGTCTTGTGTATGTATGACACCTAATACTAAGCAAGAGATATCTTTGTCGCAAAATAAAGGGACACCTCCTTTGATCAAGAGTGTATCTTGTCGAGACTCCTCCAAGATTGTATGATGTCTCTCCCTCCAAGAACATGAAATAAATTCTACTACAAGAATTCATTTTGTGAATATCATAGAGTTCATGGTCATTCTACTAATGAATGTAAGGCTTTGAATAATAAAATTCAACATCTTAAGGATCGTGGCACTCTTCCTTGTGCTGAAGTACCTAGTTTCTTTAATTATTTCCATTTCGGCTCATCTAGGTTGTCCTGCACTAAGTGGGGGCAAGGGGTTAGGTAGCATTGTCCTCGTATGTCACTTTTTGTTGACTCTTTTGGCTAGTCGATCACCTTTCAAATATAGTTATAAGAGCAAGCTTGGGATGCAGACGACATGCCTTAAGTTGGCTCGCATGTGACATATTGAATTTTGGGGGCAACCCCTTATCCATGATGTAGGTTAATTTGGAAACATATGACTTGGTATAGGGATTTCCAAGTAATCTCTCATGTTTTCTTCTACTTTAAAGCAGTTTCTCATAGCAATGGTGTTAGCAACTTCTTTAAAGTGGGGGCATACATCGACACTCATGTTTCATTGTGCGATTTTATTTCTTCTTGCAATGCATCATTTTCTTGGTGGTGTCATTGGGCTTGATATCTTTCAAGAGTGTGATATTTCTTTGACTTGTCCTCTCTTGTAGACATTAGGCACGATGTTCCCTAAGATGAGACTTTACATGAACTAAGCAAAATCCCTTTGAATGTACCTTACACTATTTTGCATTTACAATGTCTATGAGTTTCAAGTATAAGAAAGCTTTGCTTACCTCATGGAGATCGAAGTTCATTATTATGTGGTGTCTTGTCAAATTTATTGCGAGGTATAGCTTTGCTATGGTTAGCATATGATGAGAAGCCTAAACATGGGCATGAATTTCTCATTATACAGTGAGAAGTTGATACAAAGGCATGACTTTCTCACTAAGCCACCCTTTTTGGATACTCACCTAGTGGACAACCTGAAGTTTCGTTGCCTCAGAGTGAATGTGCATTTTTGGACAAACAGCTTAGATCTTATCCACGTCATGTTGGGAAAATGGTCAAGGTTTGATCCACCTCTTTTTTATTTTCGCTTTATTTTTCTTTGTTTGGCATTGCATGTCTGTGTATCTTGTTTTCCTATATATCGTACACCTTGTGCATGTCCTTTTGTGTTTATGTTGGTTTGAAGTAGGATCTTGGATCTTGAGGGCTTGTGCAACCTCCTTTGATCTTTTTCATCCTACTTCATCCAAATTGGTACAATTGGACCCCTCTTGAATTTCTACTTTAGTGTGAGTTTGGAGTGGGTTCATCCTCCCACTAAAGTGGGCGCTAAATGTAGTGTCATAAAATGTCCTTATTTACACTTTCACACTTAATTTGGGAATGATTAATGTTAAAATGAACTTAATGTCACCTTGATCTAATGTTGTAATATGTTTAACACATTCACATTAGGTCTTGGGCCCTTTTTAGGCTAAAAAACCCTAACTTTTCCTTAATTTAGTGTTGTAGAGTGTGTTCATTTACACCTTCACATTAAATTTAGGACCCTTGTAAACTAAATGGAGCTAATGTTTCCTTGATCTAGTGTTGTAATTTGATTTACACATTCACATTGGATTTAGGGACCTTTTAAGCTAAATAAACATAATTTTGGCCTTAATTTAATATTGTAAAGTGTATTTATTTACACATTCACATTGATTTTTGGGCCTTCTTGCATTTATTACCTTCATATCATCATTAATAGGCCCCTAAGACCCTATATTATGCATCTTGAGGCTTATTTCAATTGAAACCCTGACATAGACATCAAATGAACTTAATTTTCTAACTCCTCGATATTTTTGCCACCTGAAAAGGCCTGGTGGGACCCATATGCCACCTTGGGCATATGAGTCCCACCCAGATGGGACCTATATGCCACAAGTGGCATATGAGTCCCATTTGGCCCCTTTTTAGGGTTTTGATTAGGAAATCAAGGTTTTAAGTTCAAATTTCATGAATTTCAACCTTTGGGATCTAATAAATGGTAACTTGGATGGATTGCCTATATAAACAAGGTCTCAAATCATTATTTTCACCTAAGAAAGACTAAGACTTCATGATATCAACATAAGCTATAAAGAGTTAAGCATTCCAAGATTTCACAAGATCATCAAGAGAGTTTACAAGAGCATTTCTAAGGCATTCAAGAGCAGATTTCTTCATCAATTTTAGCAACAATTCAAGATCCATTATCATATCAAGATTATCAAGCATCAAGCATGTTGTTGAGCTAGTGTTTTGATATAGCATTCAACATCCAAGATTAAGCATTGTTCTACACTTATTTCAAGATCTAGATTTATATCCTTCACAACCACTTCATGTTAGATTGCAGATTTACAAGACATCATTCAAGGTATCATTGTTCATGTTCCATGTTTCATGTTTCATGTTTCATGTCATTATTTCATTATCTCATCATTTGGTTTAATTACCTAAAAGGGGTTTGACCAAGGCAAACCCCTATTCCTTAACAATCAACACATTTTTCTCTCTCTACGTGTGTGATTGTAGATCCGGGTGTCTTGGAGCTTGAGGATATTTGAAGACTAAATTACAAGATTTAGGAAAGGTGCCTGAGTTGTATCCTTATTCACAAGATCACAAAAATTCATCTACATGTCTCAAAACAGAGTTTCAGATCTGGATATTTGATAGAAAGAAAGCTATAGGAAATCACCAGAGAATACTAGAATTTGAGCCAAACCCTAGTAATGGGACTAAATCACCACTTCTGGAGTATGATTCCTAGTACTGAAATTTTTCAAGTTTCAGGGGATTTAGATCATACACCGTCGATTCTAGTTTTGGCACAAAAACCCTAGCCTGGGACTAAATCACCCAGATTGGCATATGAGTCCCACTGGGCATCAAAAAACAAGTTTTCAGGGTTTCAGAGATTGTTTTGACCTCATCACTCTTCCAGGTGCACCTCTATTCATTTCCAGTTTGATATTTTGCATTTCAATTTCATTTCCTAGGTCATCTAGTTAGGTTTTGCATGGTACTTTGCATGTTATGTACATTCATTGTCTTTCCAAGCCCTGTCTTGGTGGTGAACCCCTCCTTAGTCTCTAATCATACCCTAGGACAACCCTATTGCAAGATATCTTTCCCCTACTTCATCCTTGGATTGAGATCTCTAGGGTTTCCTTGAATGAGAAACAAAAAAGATTGTTGTTTTATGTCCTAAACCATAGCCACCAAACAATAATTTTATTCCTTTCACATAGTATTTCATCACATTCAGAGTATCTAGTAACCATCATCATTCCTTTCAAATACAGAGCATAAAATTGCATAATTCCATCATAATGTAAATAGCTTTCAAGATCTTGTGATTATATCAATAATTTCCACATAGTGAAAAGTAGTTTTAGAAAATTAGGATGGGATGCAACAAACATATAATGTATGGTATGAGCATATTTTTAATTGACATCATTCCCCCAAATACTTGTGGAACTATGAATACAAGGGAGGAAAACCACATGAAAACAAAAAAAAAAGGCTTTTGGATCAACACAGAAGAGGCCTAAATGTCCCAACACTTTATATCATTCCCAAAAGGAACAAAATCAATACATTTACAACATATAAAGAGGAATGAAGATACAAATAGAGGAATTTTATGAAAAATTTGTTATCTTTGTATCCTTGTGCCAAAAATAACATCGAGGTTCATCCAAAGAGAACTAACAAACACCAATACACAACAAGCAACACATTATAGGGATATCACATTACATGTAAATAAAACAAAAAGACACAAAGGGTACTACACATGCAAGCCAATCTATAGCAAGGAATTTGCATTCCAATCTTGCTCATCATAAATAGAAGGTAGAAAATAAGCTAAAGGAACTATAGCAAGTTCAATACAAGGAGATGTGCCTATTTCAACATGCGGTGAGTCACTTACAGGAGGAAAAGCATCACGATTGCCCCCATTTAAGTTCATTGATTTTGAAAATATAAGTGATAATTCATTATGATATTTTTGTTCTTCCATTTTATCTTCTAAATTGATATCAGAATATACCACAAAGAGTTTTATATTAGTGTTATTAGCATGATCTCAAGCACTATCAACCATTTGAGTATTTTTTAAACTAGGTGACAAGGAGGTAGGTGAGATTTTGAGTCTTTGGCTTGGTTGGGAAAGATAGGGTTTGGATTCATCGTTGGGTGAGCGAAGTGAGGTGGAGTTGGGTGATAATGAGATGGATGGGTGGGTGGTATCTCATTGAGATTTGGTTGTATGGATGGGGGATCATTAGATAAGGATTTCTTATCTTCAACACACTAACAATTTATAGATCAACGTCTTCTCTTGCGTTCCTTTGTGTCTCGATTTTGTCTTGTGAAAGCTTCATCTTGTGAAGAGGGAATTGGGGTTTTTTCCAAAATTGTTCCCTTTTCTTCCTTTTTAGGAGGAACTTAAGGAAGTATCAAAGACTGGGAAACTATAGGGGTTTTAGGGTTTTGCACAAAGGATAATTTTTCTTAAGGAGATATAAAATTAATCCTTGAAGGCCTTGTCGAATGATTTTCTCATGATCCTTGATAGGATAGTGGAGGGGGAATGAAAATATAGATGGCATATGGTCTGGATCAAGGAATAATACCCAATTTGAGTTGAGGTTCATTCACTACCTATGGCTCGTAGGAGGAACAACCATCATAGCTACTAGAGATCAAGGAGCCTTAGGAAAGATATTGGTAAACCTAATAATTGAGCTATACGCTTGGCTTTAAATTTTTGATATGATAAGAATATAAATCTTCATGAGGTTGAGTGGGTTGAGCTAGTTGAGGCCAAAATTAATTGAGGGAAAAGTTTCTATGAAGAGCCAAAGGTTTAAACCCACTATGATAAATAGTATGTATTTATCCTTCAAATGGAAATTTTGGATATTTATGAATATCCAAGGGTGTAGGAGCTGAGATATAGCTCATAGCACATGTTTGAGTCACTCAAGGACTCAAGCCTCTAGGATTATTTACAAAAATCAACAACCTTCCACAAGAGGGAAAATTAAGAACATGAAATTGCAATAATGGATGCAAGATGTGGCCAATATGCAATACTCAAGATTGTAATGATATATTGGACTTACACAACTGAAATTGAGATGACGAAATGTACATATGAATCCTTTCTTATATAGGAAAGATGAGGAATAGGAATACACAAGATCATGACAAGTGGCTTAATCCTATCACTTGATACAACTAAGCCATAACAACCTAGGACACAAGCATTAAATAAATGCCAACTAGATAAGATAAGTGAAAACTAATGCTTCTAGAAATATTCCCCCTTAATTAATGATAACTATAAAGATACCCTCCTAGGACCTAAGTGGACTTAACAATGTAAATAGGGCCTAGATAAAACTAGATAGGAAAAATACCCATTTATACCAACACCCCCACTTTAGTACAACTTAGGAAGTTGATTATTATTCAAATGAAACAAATATGGATCCTTGCTATGAGGCCATGTTAGGTACCCATGTACAAATATAAAAGCAATCTCTCACAAACGGAGAAAAGGAGAAAACCCACTAAAAATCCTCCCCAAAAGAGAGATGAAATACAAAATACTCCCAATGATGCATGAGAGGGAAAAAAAACCCACCCAAGGAACAAATACCCCCCATAAGAGAGAATAAAAGAGACCATGCAACTCCCCCTCAATGGTGAGTCTCTTGCAATGGTAGAAGCTTGACATTTAATGTTGAAGATGATCCAATATCACCGAACAACATTCCTCCCCTTAGGAAGAAACAAAACCAAGATGATTTACAAGATAATTTCCCATTCCAAAAAGGAATGTGAGAATAAGAAAGATAGATGATGTCTTTGAACAATAATAAAAAATATCCATGTCAATGTCTAAAGCTAACAAACTCCAGACAAGCATTCTAGGCCACACAATTGAAGATGTCAATCCAAAACCTCCTAGAGATAGATGTAGAACACACTCCAAAGACAAAGATATCTCCTCTAAATAAGCCACCTCCACATGATGTCCAAAAATATCCACTCATATCGAATTGCAAAGAATGATCATGTAGAGAATGAACAAGAGGGTCAGAGTATTCCCCCATAACAACTACAAAAGAATCATGTCCATCAAAGAGAAGATGTATGCAATAAATGGTGTCTCCCAAATCTAAAATGTAGGACTCAACAAACAACCCACCAATATCTTTCAAGTATGCATCCCAAGTGGTTGTAGTTGGAAGATGATGTAGATCCTGCTACACTGAATCACAAGAGGCCAAAACTATACCAATATGAGCATCATCAAATGCAACACAAGATGGAGGAGATGAAATGCAAGGATAGAGAATGGGATCAGATGTGAGAACACCCAAGTTCAAGAAGCCAAATGTCTTCTATGAATTATGTCCACACTAGAAGTGTGATCAATAGTCGAAAGAGCAATGTCACCATCAGAAGCAAAATCTACAAAGGTATACAAGCGAGATGAATGATAGAACATCCTAGTAGCAATAATATCCCTACTCTTCAAGTCATGAATGATAATAGAATCAAGAGTGAACTTCGTAATCCTCCCATCTCCACCATCCCCACCATGTGTAATTTGATATATGGAAAGAAGATCGTTTGTCAAATGAGGAACACACAAAACATCCTAAGAAAAATTTTCCCCAAAACTTATAGATCCCTTACCAAGTACACTCATGTATGTGTTGTTTCCCATCAAAATAGGAGACATGTCCATGGCTCAAAATAAGAGAGTATAGACTATGAAGATGTCATATAATGTGAAGCTCCCGAATCTAGAAGTCATCTCCCTAATCTTGGAACTGAAAAAACACAAAGAGTTATCCCTTTATTTCCTGATGTAGTAGCCAAAATAGCATGACCTTTGCCCTTATTAGACTATTTTGAAGATGATGAAGAAGAAGGTAGAGACTCAGAAATTCTAGAAGGAAAATCAATATGATTCTTTTTGAGAAGATGCTTCAACTCATTAAGATCCTTCTTATAAAAAGAATGTTCATCATGTCCAAACTTCTTGCAATAAAAAAAAGTAGACTTCTCCTTCTTAGGTGGTTTATTTAAGGAAGAGGATTTATTCTTGGGTTGATTTGAGCATGGTTTGTTCTTTGATTTCTTTTGCTTCTTATCAATAGTATCTGATTATTTCACTTGACTAGCCAACAATGCTTGAGATTTATATGACTTGATGAAACCCATCGAGATAAGCTTTTGTTGCTCATGTATCAAAATCTCAGAAAAAGATGCCAATAATGTAGTATATGCAGACCCCATAGTCAACTTATGAGTATGAAAGATAGAACCAAAAGCAACATAATCAGGACCAAGTTTATTCAATGAATTGTAGACCAATAGAATGTCCTTCTTATCAATACCACATGCTTTGCATTGCTCCCTTAGATCATTAACTGTATTGATGTAGTCTTGGATATTGTCAAAGTTATTAGGATCAAGGCTCATTAGCTAATTATCAAGTTGATAGCCTCTAACTTCATCTGTAGAACCATATAATGTTTTCAACTTGTCCCAAACCTCATGAGAATTCTTGCATGAGTCAATTTGGAACAACAAATCTTGAGAAACTAGTTTACAAAGACATCCTAGAGCTTTGGTATGCCCAATCATCCATTTAATCTTTTCTGCATCATTTGTAGCTTTAGGTACCTTATTCTCAACATATAGAGAGTGGCCCTCATTCATTAGTATACTCCATGCATGTTGATGCCATGTTGAGTAGTTATATGGTGTTAGTAAAGGAACCTTAGAATGATCCATTAAAAAATGAAGAGAGCACTAAAAAATAGATCAAGACAATGTACCAAGAGACCCCCCAACCAATCAATAAATAACCCCCTAATAATATGTGTGGCACTTTGTATATAGTGCAATAACAATGCCAAAAATGAGTTCCAAATTTAAAATGCCAAGATGGATCAAAGATGAAAAAATTATAGCAATATCTCAGAAAAATTGAATGTAACTTCTCCCAATATGATCTATACTAAAAATCAAGCCTTCCCAAGTGGACAAAACTTCTCTAAAAAATAGTATATCTATGTAATCAACCAAAATGCAAAATTGCACAAATCTGAATAAAAATGTACCTAGTGTTGAATCTAGAAAAAGTGCATAAATAAAAATGTAGAGCTCCTCAATACCTTTCCAATGCCACAAGAAACACAAAATTCAGAGATCGTGACAAAAGTTATGAGCTCGGGAGTCCAAAAGAGAAAATCTGACTTCGACTAGCAATAAAATTCATTTGAGGTAAAATCTAAGAAAATGACATGCAACACTATGAAGTGATTGGAACAAGCTTTCCAATGCCTCTTTAATTATGAAAATATGATAACCGAGGCAAAAGTTATGATTTTTTTTAAGAAAAGCATAAATGTTGTCAATTGACAATGCAGAAACAACCATTTTAATTTGATTTTTGAAAAATTTACTCAATGCATGCAAAAACTAATGGATACCTAGATAATATTTTGATGTTGCCAACAAAATGCAAAGAGTGTTTTTGAATCCAAAAATCAGAACATGCAATTTAAAAATGGTAAAAAAAGTAAACTTCACCTATAAGGAAAATAGTTATGCTAGGCTATTTCATAGCCATTTTTTCAAGATCTTCTCATTGTCTACAAAATTTGGCAAATACCCAGATAGTATTTTGTGGTTTTGAACAAAACCCAAAAAACATTTTTCTCAAAAATACATGATGCAAAATATATATGCCATTTTTTATCCAAGATGCACCTTGCAAAAAATCAAGCTTGAATCACCTTCAAATCTGAGAAGGTTTTTTGCAACTCTGAATCTCTGATACCATATAGGAGCTAAGATATATCTCATAGAACATGTTTGAGTTACTCAAGGATTCAAGCCTCTAGGATCATTTACAAAAATCACCAACCTTCCACAAGAGGGAAAAACAAGAACATGAAATTGCAACAATGGATGCAAGATATGGCCAATATGCAATACTCAAGATTGCAATGATATACTGGACTTGCGCAGCTGAAATTGAGATGATGAAATGTACATATGAAGCCTTGCTTATATAGGCAAGGTGAGGAATAGGATTAGACAAGATCATGACAAGTGTCTTAATCCCATCACATGAGACAACTAAGTCATAAAAACCTAGGACACAAGCATTAAATAGATGCCAACTAGATAAGATAAGTGACAACTAATTCTTCTAGAAAGATCCCCCCTTAATTAATGCCAACTAGAAAGATACCCTCCTAGGACCTAAGTGGACTTAACAATGTAAATAGGGCCTAGATAAAACTAGATAGGAAAAATACCTATTTACACAAACGAAGGGAACCACATACATGTAGGTAAGCCATGGATGACCTAACTTCACATGAAATTTATTTGAGGTCGGGATTATGGTAAATAAGACATATAACTTCTTAGGTCCAACTTGAATTGGGACGATTAAAGAAATAATCATGGGGCGAGTAGAACTAGATTGATTTTTTAGTGAAACTTTTGCTTGTTCATAATTTTCTTGATAAAGTTCATGCACATAAAAGAAATCTCCAGTGATCAAGTTCACTAAACATATTGGATCAATGAGTATTCCCCATGTGGATTTATCATTAATTCTATTGGAAATATAAAGAGGACCATCAGGTGCATGTATTGAAGCATCAATATGCATAAAATTGATATCAAGCAAGAGACTAGGTTGGTCTTGGTGAGGATGAACATCAATCATATTAACAATATCAAGTATATTATCAATAGTGGTCTCATGATTAGTTTTCTCGACAAGGTTAGTTGAATGACTTGGTAATGGCTTGGTAAATATTTGCAAATTTTGATTAGTTGGCACAATTGATTTGTTCCCTTTATCATTTACACCAGTCAACTGGATAGCGTTAGAATCCATGAGGTCTTGCACTTGGTGCTTAAAATATCATGATATTGACAAGGATTTTGCATTAAAGTGAGAAGGTAAATGTTTGGTGGTATCAATAGGACAAATGGGACGAAGTTGGATCATATTATTAAGAAATTGCAACATAATAGCATGGAGAGAATCAGGCAATTGTGAAAATTATATATCTCTTGGGATAAATTTGAATGTTGTTGTAGACATAGTAGCAACTTGTGTTAAAATGTTATGGAAGATGAAGGAGAGTTTATTTGATGATTTTTTTTTTCTTTTTAAATGATTGATAATTAAGTTGATGAACTACTTCAGATTGATTGTGAGGAGCCAATGAAGGTGAACCTTCATACTGGCTAACCGAAATTTGATAATCACAAAGATTCATGCATAAATGTGTGAAAGAAGGATATCTCATTAATAATATCCTATCTTGAATGTTAGGTTGTAAATTTCCAACAAAGACTTTATATATCAACATCCAAGAGGGAATATGAACTATGAGAATAAATAGCTTGATATCATCCTATAAAATTAGTTAATGTAATACAAGGTCCAATGTTTGCTTGAAAATATTGAAGGAATACATTAACAAGTTATGTAAAAGAAGTAATTGGATTATTAGCTAATGAACAAAACCATTCTAAAGGTCTTTCAATGATGGAGGAAATATTTTATCTAAGAGAGCATCTTCAAAAAAAAAATCACTACATAAAGCAATAAATACTGATATGTGATTATTGGGATCTCCTTTGCCACTATATTTCTCAGAGCATGGTATCTCAATGTTTTGCAGAATAGGATTTTTTAAGATGCTAAATGATAATGGACTACTTGTGGGATATTTTGGAGGATTTGAATGAAATTGATTTTGGTTCATGTTTGACATTTATTGTTGCAATGAGGACATGTTTTACAAAAGATTTATGAAGAGACTGGTTGGTGACATGTTTTGAGAATTTGTGGAGTGTTTAGGACTATTGTTATTGATTGGAGAATTGTTGTTGTGAAAATTAATGAGAGGAGTGAATGGAGGTGAAAAAGGAAGTGCGGTAGATGGTGAGACAAAGATATGGGGGTTTCTATAAGAAATCCCTAAACTAGTGTTAAGACCACCACTATAGTGTTGAGTAGATTTTATGACCCGAGGAGTAAATTTGGGGATAGAAGATATGGTCATAGGAGAGGAAACTTGTTTTCCAACTTTATTTTGAGCATTGGTTAGGACTTGAGAAAACTAGATGTTATAGGGATGTTTGAGTCCACTATATGAAATAGGTTGTATAACACTTCTATCCCTTGTGAATCATTGATTAAATTTATAATCAATTATCATTGTTTGTTTGGAGTACAAGACCACTGAAAGGGGAGTGAATTATTGGTCTAATGAGCTATCAAATTTCAATAATTAACTCACTTGTATTATGCAAAGATACCCATTTAAAACACTTCAAATATCATAGGTATTGAATTTTGAGGGAGTCACGATGACATGCAAATCAAAACATAATACTTGAACAAAGATGAAAAATAAAGAACGATATGGAAAACCACCAAGAGGAGAAATAACATAAGTTTTATGAGTGGAAAACCCTAAAGGGTGAGAAACCACTCTGAAAATAACTTTCATTAAGCCTCACCAGAAAATCCTCACTAGCTACACAATATGCCTTACTGGTAAAGCGTCACTGGCTACACAATATGCCTCACTGGCAAACCATCATGCCTCATTGGCTACAACATGCCTCATTGGCTACACCATGCCTCACTGGTTAAATCATGCCTCACTAGCTAACCATCATGCCTCACTGGAAAATCAATCATCACTTTAGAAGAAATTAGTATAACTTAGAGGGTTACTCTATTTCCATACAAATCAAGTTACTCTATCAAAATTTCACCTCACTTATTCACACTTACCATAACATTATATCAACAGTCCGAATATCACAATTCTGAAAACTCACTGACTCCACTGGTAATCACCATGCTTTGATCATAAAAGTGGCATACCATTGAATACAAAAATAGAATACTATTATACCTGTCTATATTCTTTTTCACACCAAAACCATATCATTGTTTCATCAAAATCTTCACATACAGATACTCAACATGTAATTCTCCTTACATACATAAATAAAGATCTCTCTGCAAGATTCCCCTTCAATAAACACAATGATATGGACAATAAACAAAGAACTTGCATCCATGAATGACCTTCATACTGACATATGTGACTAAGAGTTCATTGAATCTCTACATACATTATGTGTGTCATATTGTTTGAATGATTAAAAGATCAATACAAAATAGTGACTCTCATAGCCCTGTTACATAGACAAACTACAATGTCATGAAAATCCTTTCTTCTAGAGCATACACATTTTCATTTCATTTAACCCAAACTCCATTCACTTTTAATCACTCTCAAATCACATAAGTTTGTGCAAAGAGAGAACACAAAAAAAATCCTTGTTCTACAAAGAAAAACACACAGAGATCTTTATAAATTAACACTCAACATTCCCTCACTGTACATAGACAAAGCACACTCCATAAGCCTTTTGTGTAACTCATATTAAAACTAACAAGTGACAAAGGTAATTTAAATATGTTGACTTTGAAGACTCTAAATCCCTTATCAGACTAGAAAAAATATCTTTAATTTTGTATCTCTTGTCATGAAAAGAACACTGCCATTTTTTTCATACCATCTCTAAGCATCAATTACAACCATAGAATAGAACAACCAAAAAACTTCAAATAACCATACTCAAACATAAATGGTAGGAAGTTACAAAACTAAGCTAATTGCTTCACACCCACGAGAGCTTTAGAATGCCTACCAAAATAAACCTTTGTCAAGTATATGTTGCTAGTTTAAAAATGACCCTTGATCTTCTACCTCCCGCCACGTTATCAATTAAACCATGACCATTGATTTTATTTTGGAAGATGAGATATAGAACTTTAACTTGGTTTTCCGGTTAAACCCTAAGGATAGGGATGAGTACCCAATGTAATTGAAATCCTCGAGTAGTCACTTAAGTGAATTTTAACATATTATAGCAGGTCACCTTTAAATTATAACAAAAGGTATATTAAGGAATAACACCCTTCACAAAGCATAAACCTTAGATTTAGGGTTTCAAGAATTGCTTAGTATTTTAGGTTCCATTTCACATATAATTTTGAGAAAGAATAACCAATCTATAAGTACTTAAAGAATGCCATTCCATATACTTCTTGCACCCTGAGTATTGTATTCTTTAGATGAGTGAACAAGTATCTTTGAAACTCATGCTATAAAACCATCATAGGAAGATCAACATAAATTAACTTCTGAAACACCATTGAAGTACCTCTTTGCCACTTTTGCATTTTGTATCAACACCAAGTAGTACCTTTGACCTTGTAATGAAGGACCAAGCACCTTTACTATTTTTGCATCATCAAATCAATAAGGAATGGATAACCTCTGACATCAATAACCATGAAGTGATCAATACCATAAACTGAATGATACATGAGTAAAGAGGATCAACACCATGAAGCAACTCATTGAAGATGCATCAAGCATCAAATCAACACTTTGCAATGAACACAACCATCATGAACTTTGAAATCAATACCATGAGATGAACAAATACCATAAAACCATGAACTAAGATGAGTTTATCCTTTGCATATGACACCATGACTCCTCAGGTTCCTCTGCAGCAACACTGACATCTTTGATGTCAATGACAAACACTACCACTGCCAACACGTTTCTCATTTTTCCTTCTTGAATTGTGTGCAAATTTCTCCCCCTTCTATATTTATCCTTTCTTGGTTTGCAATCACTCATTTTACTCCTACAACTCTCATTCCTAATGATGGATCATAGAGTGTGATATGAAATGTTGATGCAAAAATAGCACATAGTGAAATCTAGAAAAATAACTATTATCATTATGGACTATGGAAATCTAATGTCCCTTATTAACTTTATAAGTTTATCCAAAAGGGGAGTGATTTCTCCAGCCAAGGATTCAATGCTTAAGTATAATTGAAGGCTTTCCAATTCTTTGTCCAACTATTTGATTTTATCTTTAGGAACATGTCCAACAACAACTTCCCAGTCCACATGAGTGATTTTTGATGAAGAAGACATTAATAAAGTGGAAATGGGAAGAGGATCAAATATTTATTATGTAGTTGTGATTCCTTGAATGAAAGAGTTAGCAAACTCAAGCTGAACATCGGATTGCAACATGGGAAGCCATTAGTCTATAACTTCATCTCATAGGAATATTTGATATAAAACACTAGTTTGTAAAGCTCATAAATTTATTAATTACAATATTCAAGACACACGTGTTCATATGAGGTGAAAGAAAGGTGGTGGTGATAAAAGAAGATAGATTCTAAGAAATAACAGATAGGTATGAATAGATATTACAAATACAATTGTTAGTTAATTTTAGGTTGAAAATAGTAGGACAAGGGTGAGGGTACCCTAGTCCAAGAATGGGAATTTTAAAAGTTTAAGTCTAGGAAAGTATAAGAGACTTCATTGATAGAATGTAGCTCAGTCTGTTTCGACATCTTTGGGGTGTGAAAGAGTACCTTACCTAGCATAAAACCACACATACAAACATGTTGGAATATTTGGTTCAGTCATATGATGAACATAACAAAATTTATACCACTTTCCAACTTTACGCTACATGCAACTGACCTGTTTTCCATTAATTGAAATTTGTTCACCACAAGAAAACAACTTGGAGCTATCAAGAACTGAGAGAGGCTATTGTAGAGGGGCCCTATGTGATCCTATAGCCTCAAATGGAATGTCTCCAAGTGCCATGGTTTTTGAGTAATCACTCGTCGAAGTTTTTTGCCCTTTTGCTCTTTGGTCTCTTAAGAGACTTCATTGGTAGAATGTAGCTTGGATTGATTCGACATGTTTGGGTACAAAAGAGAACCTTTCCTAGCATAAAACCACCCATACAAATGTGTTGGAACAGTCGATTAGGTCGTATGATGAACAAAATGAAAGTTACACCTATTTGCAACTTTACACTACATGCAACTAACCCATTTTCCATCAACTGAAATCTATTCACTATGGGAAATCAAGCTGGAGCTATCAAAATTTGAGAGATTTTATTGTAGAGGGGCCCTACACGATCCTGTAGCCTCAAACAAAATGTCTCCAAGTGCCACAGTTTCTAAGTAATCACTCGTTGAAGTTTTCTACCCTTTTGCACATTGGTCTCTTAAGAGACTTCACCAGTAAAATGTAGCTCAAACTGTTTCAGTGTGTTTGGGTGCAAAAGAGGACCTTTCCTAGCATTAACCCACCCATACAAATATTTTGGAACAACCGGTTTGGTTGTATGATGAACAAAATGAAAGTTACACCACTTTCCAACTTTACACTACATGCAACTGACCCATTTTCCATCAACTGAAATTTGTTCACCACAGGGGTTTGAGCTAACAAAAACTATGAGAGGTTATTATACATGGGCCCTACATGATCTTGTGGCCTCAGACAAAATGTTTCCAAGTGCCACAGTTTTTGAGTAATGAATCGTCGAAGTTTGTTGCCCTTTGGCACTTTGGTCTCTTAAGAGACTTCACTAATAGAATGTGGCTTGAACTATTTCAACATGTTTGAGTGTGAAAGAGGACCTTTCTTAGCATAAACCCACCCATACGAACATGTTTGAATAGTCATTTTGGTCATACAACAAACAAAGATGAATCTACACAATCCTTCCTCAACTTCTCGAGAGTGGGAAGAATCTCTTCATTGAATACATTATCTATCTCATTCATTTTAGTCTTCTTTTTCAAGTGTTTCTAGATCAAACTAACCTCCTTTTTGTAGATGATAAAATCTAATTCTTGTCTTTTAATTCCTTTTCTAAGTGATTGATTTTAGTCTTCAGTTGTTTTGCTTCAATTTCAACACTTCCAACTATTGCCTTTCATATGCAACTATTGTTATCATCTTTGGAAGTGTCTTTTTTATTACATAATGCAAATTTTTATTTTAACAAGTTCTTTACAAAACTTCTCTACCTTTATAGATAAGACTTTTAGGTGTCCACCATACCGATTCTCCTTTTTTTTCACTTACATTTCATATTTCTTCTTCCTTATCATCTATTTTTAGTTGTATTTTCTCCAGGGAAGTCTTAAGTTCAATAATATTTGACTTCATTTGTTCAAATCCACCTATAGCGTCATCTCTCACTTTCTTTGCCTATACAAATTCTTAACAAATACAAAACCTCTTGAGATTTTCCACTTCTCCATTGTTATTCGCTCATTCCACATATTGCACAAGAACCTTCCCTAAAACTTCTCAAGAGCAAGAATAATCTCTTCATTCAATACATTATCTATCTCATTCACTTTGGTTTGCTTCTTTTCAAGTGTTTTTAGAGTAGATTCTTTTTTTATTTCATACATTTTGGTACTTGATACCTCTAGTTTTGTGTTGTCATTTTCCCATTGCACATACTACATACGCACCTTGAATATGCTTACATAGGTTTGGATAATCATTCAAGCAATGATTTGATGGGAAAGGACCAAGGTCTAAGGATGATGGTTGTGATCTAGGGATGCAAAGTTCAAGTTTGCAAATTGAGGTCTCAAGATGGCCAAATGGTGAAACCATAAATATGCATATAATCTACCCATAAAGATTGGACTGATTGCAAGATATGCACAAAATAGAAAATGTATGGAAAATGTGGTAGCATAGACAAGGCAACGAGCTATTTGAAAAAATTCCTCAAAGAAATGTTGTCGGACATCACCATGAGACCACATTTCTTTGAGGAATTTTTTCAAATAGCTCACTACCTTGTCTATGTGTTTGCTTACTATTATGCTTTGATAGATTTTTTCCATGCATCCATAGTTTGGTCGAAAGAACATGTTTAGGCTTTTAGCCATAGCAACAAGGGGACCTTGGAATGGGGTATGACATCTATCAAAATATAAAAGGGGGGATTTTCATGAGTGTTATGGTTGCAATTGTGTTAGTAGACATATGCAAAATGTGGATGCATAGACAACACACATGAACTATTTGACAAAATTCCTCAATGAGATATGTCCTTGTGGTCAATGTGGTAACATTGAAAAGGTAGTGAGCATTTTACGAAAAAATGCCTCAAATAAATGGGGTCTCATGGTGATGTACATCACCATGAGACCCCATTTCTTTGAGGTGCTTTTAAAAACAACTCACTACATTTTCAATGCTACTACATTGAAAATCACCATGAGACCCCATTTCTTAGAGGACGTGTCTCCAACTATGGTATTCAAAACGTGTCTCCAACTATGGTATTCAAATATCTCTTAGCTTGAAGGTTTTGCATCCAATCCCTTTGTGTCACCAATTCCATATCTCTTCTTGATGGTTTAGGTTCATTTTCAATTGGCTCTAATCCCTTAACCATCAACCCTAACTCCTATCCCTAAAGCATCAACCCTAAAACCTTAAACCTTAAACGCTAAACCCAATCCCTAAACCCTCTACCCTCGACACTATACCTTAAACCCTAATCCCTCAAGCCTTAAATCCTCAACCCTTAACCATTAATCCCTCAAACCTTAAACCTTTAAACCCTAAACATTTAACCCATAGATACCCTTAAACCCTTAAACCTTAAACCATTAAACCCTATACCCTGTACACTTAACCTTGGACACTCAACTTTGAACATTATCCCTCAACCTTAAAACCTCTACCCTAAACCCTATACCCTCAAACCTATACTTATGCCCTAAACCTTCAACCCTCATCCATATGCCTTATACACTCAATCTTAAACCCTAAATCGTATATCTTAGACACTTAACCTTGACCATTATCCCTCAACTATAAACTCTCAACCCTCTAACATATACCCTTAACCATATACTTAAGCCCTAATCCTTTATGTCCTCAAACCTTAAACCCTAAACCCTTGACCCTTAAACCTTAAAGCCTTAAAATATTAACCCTTAAACCCTAATCTCATAACCCTCAACCCTAAACCCTCTCCCAAAACCCTCAACCCTCAACCCCTCTACCCTATACATTAAAAACCCTTAACCCTAATTCATTAACCCTATACCTTAAACCTTAATCTCTTAACACTCAACCCTTACACCCTAATCCCTTAATCCTCCAATCCCTAAACCCTAATCCATTGACCCTTAAACCTTAAAGCCTTAAAACATCAACCCTTAAACCCTAATTCCTTAACCCTAAACCCTAAACCCTAAACCCTATCCCTAAAGCCTCAACCCTCGACCCTTCTACCTTATACAATAAACCCTTAACCCTAATTCATCAACCCTATACCTTAAACCCTAACCTCTTATCGCTCAACCCTTAAACCTTAATACCTTATTCCCTCAACCCTTAAACCCTAAACCCTTGACCCTTAAACCTTAAAGACTTAAACCCTCAACCCTTAAACCCTAATCCCTTAACCCTCAACTCTAAACCCTATTCCTAAAGCATCAACCCTCAACCCTTAAAACCCTAAACCTAATCCCTAAACCCTCTACCCTTGACACTATACCTTAAACCCTAATCCCTCAACTCTTAAACCCTCAACCCTTAACCCTTAATCCCTCAAACCTTAAACCCTTAAACCCTAAACCCTCAACCCCTAAATACTCTTAAACCCTTAAACCCTATACCGTATACACTTAACCTCAGACACTCAACTTAGAACATTATCCCTCAACCTTAAAACCTCTACCCTAAACCGTATACCCTCAACCCTATACTTATGCCCTAAACCCTTGACCCTCATCCATATGCCTTATACCCTCAACCTTAAACCATGAATCATATATCTTAAACACTAAATATTGGCCATTATCCCTCAACTGTAAACTCTCAACCCATACCCTCAACCATATACTTAAGCCCTAATCCGTCAATCCTCAACCTTATACCTTAAGTTACCCTGAAACCTACACCCACAAACCTTCATCCCTATACCCTATAACCTCATACTTATACCCTAAACCTTGAATATTGTGCCTCAATCGTATACTTAGAACCTAAACCATACACTCTCAACCCAAGTCACCTTATTCCTTATACCCTCAATCTATATCATAAAACCTAAACCAAATATCCTAAGCAACAATCACTATACCTTACACACTTAATATTTTACACTAAACAAGTTTAATATATTATCCCAATTGTAACACTCAACCCTTTACCCTCTACCCTCAACCTATTACTTATGCCCTAATCCCTCAACCCTCAAGCCTGTAACTTAAACCATTAACCTAAAAACCTCAACCATCAATCCTATAACCTATACCCTCGGGCCCTTATATACCCTAAACCCAAAACCATTGCATGCATACATGCAAGCATACATACATACATACAAACATATATGCATACATATATAAAAGCATGCATACATACATACATACATACATATAGGCATACACACATACATACATACATACATACAAGAATGCATGTATATATACACACATACAACCATATACATACATACATACAAGCATACATACATAAATACAAGCATACATATGGGTAAACCCACAAAACTGGTTTACAATTCTAGTGAGGAAATAAAAGTTGCAAAAAATGCCCCCATGTAGAAACTTTTGGATTTTGGGGGTTCAAACGAACTTTTGATTCAAGCGAACCCAAATGACGTTCGCTCAAACCCCCTTCAAGCGAACCCATTTAATGTTGGTTCCCACAATAGGATACATTTCTCATAATGAAACGCAAAAGAAAACTTTTGGAAAGGGGGGTTCGCTTGAACCCCCCTTTCCCCCCGTCTCTCCCTATAGCACGAAAAATCTCCATAATTTTCCCTTTGAAGCTCGAGTTGAGGATGAAAATGGAGGATACTTCACAGACCCAACTAGATCATGGTAGTCCTCAGAACAATCTATCCAACGAATATACTTCTAATTTATTTTGGTTTTATTATATATTTGTTTTTTTAGTTTGATTAAACATAGATTTTTCACCGAAAATCAAGCTTTTTGTTCTGCACATGTGAAAAATAGAAAATTATCAAAAAAAAATTAAAAAATATTAGTGCACTAGATATTGAAGTCCTTGATCCAACAGAAAAAAATGAATTTCGATACATACAAAAAAGTTATGTTGTATACGGTCCGCCAATGGCTGAATTGTAATTGGTTTGACTTTGAAACTTGATTAAGGAAAAAATATTCAATAAAACACTATGAAACCAATTGTAAGGACTAGATATTGTAGTTATAAATCTAAATTCGAAAAAATTAGAATTTTCTCCTTCATGGAAAAAAAAATTATGTTGTATACAGTGAGCATCACTCCTTAAAAATGGTGTTTACTGAAAAAACTAGTTTTTGAAGAAGATGGAAAAAGAAGTGCAATCTGATTCCAAAATTTTTGAAAAAAAATAATATTTAGAATCTATAGACAAAATGTCACAAATTACTAGTTTGCATCATCTTCAAATTCCTCATGGTTTAGCCACTATAGGTGCCTAAAAGTGAAAATTTAGTTAGAAAAAATCAATTCAATGTCTAGTTCGGCCAAAAATTGTAAACCAATATTGTGGGATCACCCATATATACATACATGTATATAAAAATGCATACATACATACATACAACCATACATACATACATACATACAAACATACATACATGCATGCATTCATACATACATACACAAATATAAATATATATACAAACATACATGCATACATAAATACAAATATATATACAAACATACATACTTCAAACATACTTAATAACATAAAACATTCCAAGCGAGACATAACATGAACATGTTATAATACACTCATGTTATGTCAAGCATGACAAACACACACCAAACATGCAAAAAATGCAAAACAAAACATAACGCTAGTGCGTTATAATACACTTGTGTTATATGTTGCTTTGGGAATCCCCAAGCCTTTGGCTTGGTATTTTATTTAGATTTCCAACCCAAATGCTTGGAGTGCCTTATGTAATGCTCCGCTAAGGGACCCAATAGATCAACAAAAAAGACCTTCAACATCAAGCCAATAATTTTTTTTTTTAAGAAACTAAAGTGACACAACTAATACAACTCAACAAATTAACATGGATAACAACATTACATTAACATCATATATAATAATCACATTATGACTTAAAAGTAACATTAATCATAGCCCACTTACACACCTATCCACCATGGTCCCCTAACGAGGCTACTATGACACATCAACGATAACTAAACCTAAAAAATACATATGATACACTAAGAACACATCCAATCAATTTTTTGAATGTAAATTAAATCTCATACACCAAATTACATATGATAACATAATTATAATTAAACCTCATCTAACACTATGTGAATATGAACCTAATCCTAGTCAATTCCATGAAATAAATACATAAAGATATATCTCATCTATTGCTAAATTAAGCTTATATGCATCATAAATACAACATTCTTATGTTAACCTTTCCATTACATAATAAACAACAATAAATATGTATATTCAACATTACATCAATTCATTTACTTTTCCTTTACAAGAATGCTACAATATACAAGATTCATTCATTGGAGAGGTACATATATATGATGCATATTGGACACCATTTTCTTAGAAATAACATTTGCACATAAATTTGGCTCTAGAATGAAGTGGAAGGAAAGACTCCATGTTGCACACGAACTGCACCACCTAAACCCCAATGGATGGTTGGAAAATACCACCCTACCACGTGGAACCTTGAGGCCCACTCCCTTTGTGTTAGGAGACAACACTAGGCCCCACACACAAGCAAGCAATAGAAATGGAAAATGGTTGACACTAAACACTCAAAGGAGACTACCTTAAAACAAGAATCAACCAAAAATCACAAGGACTTTCACAAAGACTTTCAGATACTTCCAAAGGCCCAACACATAATACAAATGAATAGGAAACCCAAAAGATTATCATTATACCACAACACATAGAATGAAGCACATCACACCATTTGCATGTAATCTTATAACATGGTAGCCAACTTTTAATTTCTCTTTTTCAACAGATCATAATCAAGACTTGTAATGCATATCCTTGGTACAATTGATCCTTACACAGAATAGAAGACCCAACACAAGATTTAAAAAATAGAAAAGAATTATCAACATACATATAGTAACACATTCACTTGCATAAATGATTAAACTAATTCCCTCTTGACAACAGTAAATTTGTCGGACATAAAACAACCATAAAATAGTCATATCAACTTGAAATCAAAATTCGTTAAAAACCCATTTTAGATTTTTCCATCGAATACTCAACACCATGAGCGGAATTGACTAAAAATGAATCAAAAAATCACAAAATGCAATACAATAGATGGCTGCCATAAAAACCCTCTTGACATCAGTCAAATCTGCCAGCCATAAAATTATCATATCAAGTCAAAATCAAAATCCATCAAAAACCCATTTCATATATTGCCCTTGACTACTTAGTATTGTGAATGGAATTGACTAAAAATGACTCGAAAATTCACATAATGTAAAACAACAGACGGCTCCCATAAAAACCCTCTTGACAACAGTCAAATCTGCCAGCCGTAAAACAACCATAAAATCATCATATCAACTTGAAATCAAAATTCGTCAAAACCCAATTCATATTTGGCCCTTGACTACTCAGCCATGTGAGCGGAATTGACTAAAAACAACTCAAAATATTCAAAATATGAAACAACAAATGGATCCCATAAAAACCCTCTTTTTGGCATACCCGATTACAATCAAATGACAAAATGAGAAACCCAACAACCAAATATTTTCTAAATTATTAAAAAACATAAAAAATTCAATTAATTTAACCCTTTTCAAATTCCTATAAATCTAAAATGCATAAATTAACAAAATCAAGAAAATTCTTACCTCAAATTTGAAGAACAATGATGAAAAAGAAGTTGAAACCCCAAAAGATCCTCCAAGCTCAAATCACCCATCAAAAACCATGATCCAAAGCCAAAATTTCCATTCACCAGCAGTAATAAATTCTCATGAATTCCCTCAAAACCATGTAGAATATCTCCATTTTCTCTCCATTCTCAAACCCCCCAAAACTCTCTTTCAAATCCTCTAAATTTCATGCATAAAAGAAAGTGAAAAAACCCTATCTCCCAAAAGATTCTTCTTTTCCAAAATAAAACAAGGAAATAAAATCTCTCCTAAAATAAAATATTAAAATATTAAATTAAAGCATTGATCTTCATCCCACTAATGAAATAATTAAAATAAAATAAATAATCAAATTAACTCACATAATTAACTAATTTGTTTAGGGTTTCCCACCAAATAAATTCAAAACATTATAAAAGATAAAAGAACTTCCTTAACAATAACCACTCCACCAAAATGGTGAATCAAACACAAATATAACATATGCTTACATATTAATATTTAATAAATAACATTCGAATATGTTAATATTTATAACCTTATTTTCATAAAACATAATACACATGTAATCATAATAATATTAATAACCAATGTTCACTCACACCAAAGAATAACCATAGCAATATATATGCATATATGTAATAACATTAAATAACACTTTAACACCCACTTGATGTGACAACTATAGTTACTAGCAACATAACCGACCTAGAAGCTAACTTCGCTTAAATAGGTCATAATCAAAAAATAAGTATAAACCAAAAAATAACTTCTTACATGAAAGAGACATTCACATCAAAGCATAAATAACAAGAATGATCACAACAGTGACTAACTTGACTTACCAAAGGATTTCACACCATTTGAACTGAATCCATACTCAAAGCTATACATTAAAGTCACAAAATCACATAAACATTCACACAAATGCAACACTCCAACCATAGGGTATAGGAGATCAGGCATTGTCCCATAACAACCTGGAAAGGTGGTCACACATCGAATCAATTGTCCCTAATTGGGGACAATGGCTAGGGTTAGGGTATAGCTTGGGCCTAGATGTTATCTCATCAACCACCATTGGGATTAGAGGCACGCTCAGACCTACTAATTCAAGTGGAGACGTAGCCTAGTACCTATTCACTCAAACATACAAATTAGAGCACATGTGCATAATAGTCGAAGCACTAGGAAAGGAAATCTAGCAATCGTATCTCATTCCCATATGTCCCCCATACGTCCAATGGTACGATGCCACCCTTTCCACTTATCCTAACAAACATGCTACTACATCATTTAACTATCCAAGTAAATATCTGCATAATAATAATAACATAACAATATGTGTCATACTCACAAAAGTACTATCAGAAGCTCATGTTCCACTGCAACCACAACACTTGAACACAATTCAGTACCTCTTCATGATAATAAATATAATCATAATCAAAATCATAATATCATGTCATCATGATAATAATATGTCAAAATCATTTGATAATCCTAAAGATAACCAAAGCATTTCCATAGCACAAATATGCCCATAGCTTGCATCCTAGTAACAATCATATTTGAACACACACACACACACATCATGATAAACCTATCCTTAAACATTTATAATAAGTCTTATCCTAACTTCTCACATAGTCCATAAATTCATAATATACAATATCAATTGCTTAACATCATTAGCACATACCTTTAAATATCCCTATTATTTTACCTTCATCTCCAAGTTCCAAAGCCAAACTACCTACACATCCACGGTGAGAATGGAGGGGCACTACACCTTCCTAACGTCTAAAGATGTGTTTTAGCATATTCTAGACAGGATTTCACATAATCTCATTCGTGCTAATCGTCAGGTTTGCACGTGTTTCAAGTTCAAACAAATGGAACACCTGAATAATGTTAGGCTCTCTCTTAGCTATCTAACGATGTAATATTTTTCACATTTTGACAATTAAGCCTTTGATCTTTAATTTCTTTTGTTTGTGTCTGTTTTTTGGCAAAAACCATTGTTTGGTATTTTTTCCTTTATAAATTAATTGTTCATTGAAATTTCAAATAAATTACATTTTTATAAACTAGACTCCATACACATGTTAAAAAATAGTTTTCAATTAGTTTTCAAATTTTGTAAGGGTAGCACAGCCAAAATTCTATTTTTCGGGATGTGCCCACTTTGAAAATTAGTAAAAAATCAAATATTCATTAAAAAAATTATTTTTAAAATGGGCATAAACTACATGCTATTAGCTATTTTCTCACATAAGAAATTTTAAAAATACCAAAAAAGTTAACCTTTTGAGGGAGCCACAAAACACACTATGTTATGTTTTTTGAAAAAAACAACACCATTTTTTGTGGCTCCCTCTTTTGAAACCCTTAATCTATACCATTTTAAATAAAAAATTAGTAATTTAGAAAGAAGACTTGGAGCACATGCTACATTTTTTTTGTCGCATCTTAAAATTTTGAGTGTAACTATCCTCAATTTCTCATCCAAGGTCAGTATTTCTCAATTTCAGAAGAAAAAAAAAAGTGGTCATTTAAGACCCCTCTTTGGCCCCCCATCTTTTTGCACTTACCCACCCCCTTTTTATTGAAAAAATAAACAAAATGAAAAATATGAGCATTCAATCTCATCCATTGAATGAGATTGAATCTCCACCCTTAGATCCTAGGGAAACAAGATGAAGCCCTAAATCATAAGGATGGTTTGATAATAAAAAAATCCCTCTCATTTCTCATCTTTTCATTTGCAGGTTGGAGTGAGGAAAGAATGGAGGAGAAGACTTATTTTTTTCCAACTCGAACCCTTGTTGTATCTTGTAGGATTCTTTAAAGGGTTTCATGATTTCATTTGAAGGGAAAAACACATCTCTTTGTTGTAGGTTGGATTGCTATGAATAATCTTCTCGTAACTAAAATTTATTGTTCATCATAAGTATTTTTTTCTTGAATTTCATGATTACACCCTCTTTCCTTTCTCTACCATTCTTGCAGAATGATAGCTTGCAACACCCCACAGGATTGTCTACCATTTCATTGTAGATCTGAATTTTTAATTTTTAATTTTTTCTCTATTTTCCTACTCCTTAAAACCTATAGGTTTTATTCATTTATACTTATTTATAGGGGAGTTGGAGGGGGTTTTACAACCACTAAACAATAATGAATCTCTTTTTATTTTGTTAATTTACAAGGGAAGGGTAAAAAATTAAATTTAATGTCAAAAAAGAACATTTTTTTTTGGTTAGGGTTAGCCGACCTTATGGAGGTTGCACTCCCATAAGGGGAGTTGTGGTTCCACATGGGTATGTGCCCTTACTAAGGAGATTGTGCCCCTCCACATGGGACACACCCCTTAAGGGGGTCGTGGTCCTCCGTAGGCGGGCATGACTTGCCCCTCCCAAAACCTCAGTTGTGGGCTAGGGCGGTCATGCCCCCCCATAGCCACACATTATTTTATTTTATTTTAGTTTTATTTTTATTTTTTGTAAAAGGTAAAACTTTTAATATTTTATTATTATTATTATTTTTAATATCTCATATTTATATATTTTATTGTATTTACTTTTTTTTTCATTTATTGGAATGCACAATCTATTTATATAAGAAAATAGATAGCATTTTTGTATAAATATAACAATTTACTAAAATAAATAACTACATTTAAATCAATCACAACACTTTAAAATATATATATTCTCCCTTTGCAAAATATAATGTTAAATAGATATATTTTACTCTAATGAATAAATATAATTCCATCTAATATATAGTTTCCTTAAGATATTCATTATTATTCACCTCAATACCATCATGTCATGCCACATACCCAACCTAATCCTACTCAAAAGAAAGAAAAATAGATGTCTCTACAATGATGGAATTATAGAATTCTTTCTCAAGGAATGTGGGGTTCTCAATCTCAACTACCAACAATCAACATGAAGATTAGGGCCCACCTGTCACAACACAATTTCCTTCACACATACCAACAAGCACTACAACTCTTTAGAGAATTGGTATTCACACATACCAATAAGCACTACAACTCTTTAGAGAATTGGTATTCACTACAAACTAGGTATGGACTATAATATGAAAATTCCCAAATTCCCTCACACTCAAAGTGAATGTTGTGAGGCCCAAGATTTATCTTCTCACTATATTAAGTCTTTCTAGAAAAGACCTAGACATTTTAATACCTTGAAAACCTAGAATTCTTGGTTTAAGCTTAAAAAAAAATCCATCTTTAATTTTAATTTTTTTTTGCTCAAAAGCCCATTTGTCCCAAACTATCAAGAGGGCTCGCATAATTTTGAACAATGATAACAATAATGTGACTAAAAATATGGAAAATAAAATTTCAGGAAATAAAAATCATTGGACTTTTAGAAGATGAAATCATGGATATGACTAAGAAGGCTCCTAGTTTATTATTTCTAGACATGTGCGACAAGAAGTTGAATCGTGTGGAAAGCCTCACTCTCACTAATGAGGAGATTGAGGAACTTGTGAAGTATAGGGGAAACGTACTAGTAGCCGTTAGGGCTAACTTTGCGCATTCATGCAGAGTGCAAAATAGGTCCGATTTCAATTTTATTTTTTTGGGCTTCTTCATAAGCGAGTTAGGATCTTAAAAAGAAAATTTTGGCTTTTGGGTATTTAAAACATGCCTTGTGGAACCCGTAAAGTGAAAGGTGTTTTAAAACCTTCGTCCCATACATCTTCACCACTTTGCCAATACCCATTAGACAAACAATAAAAACCCACAAAAATTGAAAATGTTTTCAATAGTTTTCAATGTGTTTTATTTATTTTTGTCAACTACACATTCAATAGTGAACATATATTGGTATAATTTGTAAATTTTTATTGGCATAATTAAAACAATATAATGACTAAAATGTAAACGGTTATTGGAGGGTCAGGTGAACGAAAAGTAAACGGGTATTGAATCATGGGCGGCCATTGAGTCTTTTCCCCTAATTTGATACTAACTTTTTATATTGATAGGATGTTGAATAACATGAATTTTTTAGCCGATAGGCGGCTATATTAAGCGTGAGCTTCCACCCGGGAAATTGTCTCACGCCGGGTTTTTCTGCCGGGAAACTTTGCTGGGGACATTTGAACCTGGGAAACGTGGCCACCTGGAGTAAAAGCAATGTTTGTTACAGTGAGTTTTGACTGCTGGCGCGTCTGTGTGTTTTCACCAATCCACCTCATGCTCCCTGGTGCTGCTACGGAGGTGCTTGGCGACTGCGTCGGAGCTGCTTCGTCACGGGCAATGCTTGCTATTAAATTCCTTCAGGCTTACGCACTGTTTATTGCGAATAGATTGAGGTACTGGCTCTGGCGTGAATGGTTTCCTAGGGTTTCGTAATCAGGAGGACGTAATTTGCAGAATCTCGAGTCATTTGGTAGGGTTTCGTTCTTCTTGTTTCATGTTTCACTATGTTTCTGTATAAAAATGCTTTGATAGGGTTTCGTAATAGTTTGATAGTGAAAATTTCTGCTTTGCTAGGGTTTCGTAATCAACACGAGCCAATTTCTTCGACCACCGCTGAGAGGAGGAGGCAATTTCTGGACAATCTCGAGTCATTCAGCAGAGAAGGTATGCAGTTTTGGCCCTACAATTTCAATTTACATTTGCTTCCATTTTTTTAAGAATTACGGCATGTGAGTTAATCAATTGATTTACTGATAAAACATAAGATAGGGCATTTCACTTCTCTTCGTATGTTGTCGTTTTTCTTCTTTATATTGTGTTTTCTTCCCTTTAATGTCGCTCTCTTCTTGCTCATAACTCCCTTCTCTTCTCCCCCACGTTTCCCTCTCCTCACTTCTTCGCATGCCTTTCTTGTTCATTACATTTGACATAAAAACAAGAGCGAGTCTTCTCAAAAGATTGCCCTTGGTGCAAGGGAGAAAATAAATCCCAGCATTTTTTAATGATGATTCTGCCTTCTCTCCAGAATGTTCTTTATCATTTCTCTACTACATTGTCTGTTTTTCCACGTTTTCTTAATTTTGCCAATAGGGATGTTCTAAATCCTTCTGGTCATGCGTATGATTGCAAAAATCCCATCCAAATTCTTTTTTGAGATCCAAACTGGATGCACTCATTGATAGGAACATTCAATTCAAATTTATCAACCTCACGGAGCTATTTTTACAGCAGGTCTATGACAAAAAAACAGTTGTGTTTTTCCTGTTGCATTATTTGTGTTCGATTCTTGAATACTAACTAGTGAGTGCATTAAATTTAGGAAGACAAACATCAACAAAATGGAATGGATAGTCAACACATGATAGAGGCAAAAGGGTAGTTTACAAGTCAAAGGATTACTCATGATGCTATGGTATACACCTTGCAATTGGTGAAAGGTTATGTTGTTGGTGGTCATTTGCAAGAGTATTTTCTTCATGAGTCAAATAGATCCTCTTCTTGGATCTGCACACATATTTATCACCTACAGGTGCATAAAAAAAATAGTGATAGAAATCTTAAATTTAATGCTCGAGCAGCAAGTATGGTGATCAATACATTGGGTTGGGTGGAACGCCTTCGTTATTAGTTATTTCTGCATGCTATTGATATATTAAGGGCAGATGTGATACTGGTTCTTGGACAGGAAAAAACTCTATAGCATGCTGAAAGGTATGTTGAATGGAAAGCCTCCATTAGATAAATTGAATCCCAAACAAGGCATTAGCTTATATGTACAGTGGCCCAAACATCCTCCAAATGTGTTTCATTAAATGCTAGACACAAAGAAATAGAGGACAACCACAGTAAAAGAGGGAAACCACATAGAAGGGTTGTAGAAGAGCATGAAATACAAAAACAATGAAAGGGGCAATCATTGTGGTGTAAGATGCAGAGGTCAGACTTTCCACAATGAATATTCATGATAAGGGCAGTAACATCTCCTAGGAACATTTCCAAGGAATAACGGATGAGCATGACAGTCTTATACATGATGTGACAGTCCTCTTTGAGAGTGACAACATAAAAGGTGAAGGAAAACTTGCCTTACAGGGACAATCATGTAGGTGGTAGAAGACAGTGACAAACCTTGATTTTTTATCTTCTCACAGTCAAAGGACAAGAATTTCACATTGATATAGGAAAGGACAACCAAATGACAAAGCATAGTCATTTAAGACTGCAATCAATATAAATTATCTTTTATTCTTGAGCTAAAATATAAATTACATTGTAAGAAATTACTATATTTTCTGAGGCTTCACCTAGATCGAAACTCCACAAGAAATCTAAAAATGCAATTATCATACACTCAGTAGTATGAATCTAAAACGGCAAGAAGTTCTCAATGATACTAATATGGAAGGCTCTCATCCACTGAGATAGAAACTTGTGACCCAACTCTCTGTCCTTTCCACGATATCAACCATTTTCACTGTATGGAAATTTGATGTAATACGGGGAAAAGTAAATTCATGTTAAATTTTGCATAGTATAGGTTTGGTTCTAGTTAAGCTGATTTGAATATCATCAATGCTCTAGTTCCAAATGCATTTATGTTTAAAATTTACACATTTACATAATCTCATTTTGAAACTTTAATTCAAAGTTTGGTTAAACATCACAGTCTAGCTTAAGAAAGCATATGGTACACCTCTCTTACTGTGATTACTTAACAAATAGCATCAATCTGGAGACAGGGTAAGAATGTGATAGATTACTGAATTAATACCAGAGAGCCATCTCCATTGATGTCATCCTACGATGGTTGTTGGGGAACCAATCTTGAAGAATTCAAATTTCCAGAGGGCATTCCCAAAGGAACCCCAATATCACAGCAATTGAAAGGACGTTTGTTTTCTTCCAGGCAGGGCCATATTAGAGGTACCATGTTCGCAGGTGAGGTTTGAGGCACTGTTGGACCAACTTTAACCTGATAGACTACCCTTGTCTATGGCCATTCAAACTAAATATCAATCATTGCAAATAAAAATTTATCAATGATTATGTCATATAGGAAAAACAAAAAAGGAAGAATTCTAGATTAATGTACCATAATCATGCATGAAACAAATAACAACTACTGTAGAAATGAATTATGAATAGAAAAAAGTGGCATCCTAGAGACTGTCATCAAGGATCCAATATTACCTGTCCAAGATACTTTTGCCTCTATCATGAAATTTTAGACCACCTCCAAGGAATCCCACAGCCCTTTTTAGGAGCATTGACAACTGCTGATTTCTCACTTCCTGTTTGAACTGTAGCATTACGTGAATCTGAATAATATACAGTACTAATCATGTCGTGTCCAACAGAATCCAAAGCTCCAAAATCTCCTTAACATTTCTAAGAAGTTCTCTAAAAAATTATATTTCTCTAGATATTGACTTATTTTTCAGTTTCCTTTATTGAAGATCATAAGTAAATAGTACATTTTATTTGAATAGTCTAATGGTCACCAGTGCAACCTTCTATTCTATTAATTTCATATCATTTACCCAAAAAAAGGAATACTGACATAACACAATCACTATTTTGCAAGATGTGCAGGGATTGAAAAATCTCTCCCCACGGGGATCAGTAAAAGAAAATTTTATGTTTCGGAACACTAAATGTATGGCATATTTCATAATATATTTCCTGCAAACTATTTTCATTTTTAGCCTTCACTCAATATTGTTCAATATTGTTTGCGATGTCCTTGCAGATAAATGGAATTGCCATGAAAATACAGTCTGGACAATCTCCACAATATTAATGAATGCAACCCCTTGCATGGCTACAAGTCTCATCTAATATACTGTGTACAAAGGATCATTGTGTACAGCTATTTGTAATTTTCTTTTGTAATTTGTTCAATATACAAACAACAACATCCCTAGTTTCCAAACACTGTTCACCTCTTTTGTTTTTGTTTGTAATTTGCTTTAGTTTCAGAACTTGAAGATTGAAGAGGTGAAGCTGTACAAGCAATTCAATTTAACTGTACCATTGGTTATCATAACTTGGGATTTCTTATAGTTTTTCTCTTTGTTTTCTTTGAACTTTGTATCTATGACTTTTCTAAATTCATTTATGTTATTTTTTCCCGTAATGCTTTCCCGTTGAATGGCCAAGATAACTTGAATATTTATCGAGTTGACCTTTTTTCTATTAATGTGTAAAAATATCAAATTGACACTTTCTTTGTTTGCTCAGCAAATTATATATAACTATCGGTGTATTCCTTGCAGCTCCCCCGGTTGCAAGTGCTAGTTATGAGTTTTTAACTATAAATAAATCTTCCAAGGGTCATAGTAATAATTTGACTATTCTATTTCATCTTTGTGATCTAGGTTTTTCCTATATGTTTCTAAATGATACTCACATAAAAGAGTTTTATAAAAGATACCTTATAAAATCACTTGATACTACACTTTTAGGATAAGAATTTATAGTCAATACCCATTTAAGATTTAGGGATGTCAATTTTTTTGGTTCTATGGATATTTGGACTTTTAAGATTTAGTGATGTCAATTTCAATGTTAATATAGCTATTTTGATATTGAATGCATGATTTCATGGTACTATTATATTTTTTTGGATACTAGTTCTATGATTTTATTCTAGTAACTAGATATTGGATCTATGAATTAAGATTCAATGATATTGTGGTAACTCAACTATTTTGTTGTGTTTGACATCTTTCACTTAAAACTTTTTTTTAAGTCTTTTTGTGTTGTTAGGCATGTGACTTGATACATGTGAGTATGATGTGAATTAGTGTAGAAAAAGTAATAAGTTTTTTTGTGTTGTTAGGCATGTGACTTGATATATGTGAGTATGATGTGAATTAGTGTAGAAAAAGTAATAACTAAAAGAATGAAAGATAAATTAGTGTTTACTTTGGTTATAATTGGGTATGGTATCATGATGCTTTTAGGATTCAATGATATTGTGGTGACTCAACTATTTTGTTGTGTTTTGCATCTTTTTTAAGACTTTTTTTTTAAGTCATATTTATCATATTGTTAGGCATGCGGACTTGAGACATGTGAGTATGGGGTGAATTAATTATCTATGAATTAAGATTCAATCATATTGTGGTAACTCAATTATTTTGTTGTGTTTGACATCTTTCACTTAAAACTCTTTTTTAAGTCTTTTTGTGTTGTTAGGCATGTGACTTCATACATGTGAGTATGATGTGAATTAGTGTAGAAAAAGTAATAACTAAAAGAATGAAAGATAAATTAGTGTTTACTTTTGGCTATGGTATCCTGATGCTTTTAGGATTCAATGATATTGTGGTGACTCAACTATTTTGTTGTGTTTTTCATCTTTTATAAAACTCTTTTTAAGACTTTTTTGTGAGTCATATGTTATCATATTGTTAGGCATGCAGACTTGAGACATGTGAGTATCGTGTGAATTAATTGTTGTGAATTAGTGTAGTAAAAGTAATAAATAAAAGAACTAAAGAGAAATTAATGTTTGGTGTTATAATTGGGTATGATATCATGATGTTTTGAAGGTTAGATAGTCTCTTATTAGGCATAGATTCAAATCTTAGAAATAAATAAGATAATGGATTAATATTGTTTAAATCTTAGAAATAAATAAGATAATGGATTAATATTGTTTAAATCTTAGAAATAAATAAGATAATGGATTAATATTGTTTAGGCATTTTGTTAATGATGTATGTATAAGCCTCTAGCTAGATAACCTAAGAAACATTAGCAAATATTGGTTACTCTTGTATGAATTTAAGCTTCATAATTTGGTTGAGGATCTTGGTACTTTGAACTTATAATTTTGATAGTTATATATTTCTATAATGCAAGAGTAGTACCATTAGTGTAATTGATAGAATAATTGATAGATTCTTCTTGAAATATGATATTATATAATATACTTATCAATTGATAACTATTTTAATTATGTATTATTTTTTATCACTTGGTTTTAAGATAGTCTTTATATTGTATTCATTACTTTGATGAGTAGTACCATTAGTATAATTGATAGATTCTTCTTGAAATGTGATATTATATAATATACTTACCAATTGATAACTATTTTAATTATGTATTTTTTTTATCACTTGGGTTTAAGATAGTCTTTATATTCAGTACTTTGATGTGTTAGCACAATGGTGAGATACCTTAATCTCTCCTCTTATAGAAATTCTAAGAGTTAATAGGAATTCTAGGCCTTAATCTCTCCTCTTATAGGAATTCTAGGAGTTAATAGGAATTCTAGGAGTTATAATCTTAGGGGAGGAGGATGTGAGTTATAATCTTAGGGGAGGAGGATGTGAGCCACACCCTTGCTTTATGATTTTATTTAGGCTTCATAGACTTATTTTGGTATTGTATTGATACTAATGTAGTAATATATTTATTTTTAAATTTTAATTATTATTCTAGATTGTATGGATATCGAGACTAAGCGTAGAATAGTTTAACAAGTACATGAGATTATTGAGAAGATGATGATTATGGTTTGTTTTAAAGTTATTTATGTGAATGGTTATAGGATATCACACTTTCTCTTTGATATCATGATTTGATTTCAATTATATTATAATAAGTATTAATACTAACATGAGTTTCAATTAGTAGTGTTAACCTAAATAGGCATATCTGGTCATCATAAAAAATAAAATATTATGAAATATTATATTAGTTAATATAAAGTGTATATAATTACAACAGTAAGTTTTAAATTGTGACTATTTTCTTAGAGTTAATTGTGTGGAATATGGATGTTAATAGTAACAAAAGTCTTTAAAATTTGTAATTATTATTGTTGCTTCATTTATTTATGAGATTATTGACCATCTTGGCAAGTGTGTAAGTGGTTTCATGACCAATGGAAAATCTTTGGAGGTCCTAAAAACAAATGTTTTGATTTCTTAGTAATACCTTGACCTTAAACCATGAGGGGACTAACTTCTTTATTTGTGCAAATAATTTGTAAATTTAGAAGTTGTTATTTATATTTAGTTTTTATTACTTTATTTCGAAGTTATATATATGGAAATATTGGTTGTGAGTCATCCTTGTGATAAATTATGGATTTCATCTTACAATAAACATTGAAATATCATAAAATATATTTTTCTTCATTAATTAAGTGAAAATAAGCCCCTATGATGGATACCTATGGGATAGGTAGTTTTTGGGATATAAATTTTGCAATTTGGTTATTTTTTTCCTTTTATCAAAAAATTTGGCTCCAAAAAGAAGGGTCATTTTGAATATTATCTAATCATCCCTTCCTAATTTTTGCATGGGAAAATATACTATAATACTTCCCCATTCCAAGGTCTCACACGTGCATAAATAGGGAGTCATGTGACTCTTTGAAAGTTTTAAAATAAGATGAGGAGTAGGAGGTCATTTTTTACCTTCCCATTTGAGAGGATGAGTAGCATGACACCTACTAATTATATCCTTCTTGAAGAGGTTGAGGGAGATTTTTGATTCATTTTTTCTTCTTAAGAACTTAGATTCTGGAAGAGAGAAAAGATTGGTGAGGACCCTTTATGAAGAATCATAAAAAAATTATCCCTACCATTTTGGAATCCATTAGAGGTATGGTTTGTAGATTTCTTTACAAAATATGAAAGTTTAATATCTTATTATTATTGTGTATTTCATATGTGAATTTGATCTTGGTTGGGATTTTCTTTATTGGGTGTAAGGATTTGAGGTTATTGTGAGATTCATGTATTGGTTTGATCATGGTGGTGAATAATCTTGTTGAGATTTAAGATTCTTGTTGTTTTTAAATGTGTTTGGAAATATATTGTATTGTTGGGAGTTGATCTTACCCTTTTGGGGTTAAGAGTATCCTATGTGCTAGGGTTTACAGAGGTTTGGACCCTCGCTTGGGGAAAAATATATGTACCTTGATAATAATTTTTGCATTGGTTGCTTTATATGTTTTATGTGATAGAAAGTGTATGCATTATTTATGAAAGGAACTTTAGTATTGAAGTGTAAGACATCAATATAGAGTCCTAACGTATTTTTAGAAAGAAATAAAATCAATTTTTAGGGGGTTTCGACATGTTAAACAATGGCCTTTGGTGGACTTAATTAATGGCCTTCGTAGTATTAATTGCTTTAGTAGTAGTATTCAATTTTTGATTAAGCATATTGGTTCTATGGTTATTGTTTTGAATATTGGCCTATGTGCCAACCTAGACTTGTTGTTTTTCATTGTTGGTTGGTACTGTTCTTCCCAACTGTTTTTCTTTTTTTGAGTTTTGGCTATGTAACCATGGGATTAGGGCCCTTCCCTTGCTTAATTAATCAAAAACATGTTAAACAAAAACCTTTATGTGTGGTTAAAACCTATGTTTATTAAAAAATATAAAATAAATATAATAACTAAAATATATATATTACAAATTATATTTTTTGAAAAGCTTATTCCATGGGCTACAATCCTACAAAATATCAAGTTATGGTGCATTCATTTAATTGTTAAAATATGGCCTTGACTTATCATTTTTTATTGAAAACCAACTGAACCAAACATGAAGGTTTAGCCAAGGGATTTGATACAAAGACACCTTAAAAAAAGGAAATTCAACCAAAGGCCATTTATTATAGGTATTTTGTGCATGCAACCTTAAAATAGGGAAATGGGACCTTTGTTTGAACCTTGTTTACATGTGTCTGGCCTTGACCTTCATTTAAAGTTTTTAATTATTTTTCTTTCAAGAATCATTTTTGTGCCCTATCCTTTTCCCACAAGTGGGACACACCTTTATGCTTCCACACTTGAGAATTTGGTAAGTTGAGAGGGTAATTTTTTTTTCAAACATACACCTCAATGTACTAAAAAATCAAAGACAACAAAAAAGTGTGCAATATTATCCTAGATAAACACTACTAATGTAAATTATTTAATTTATAATTGAATTCATTGATGTGTTCTTCAGTTATGTCATGTTGAACCTAGGTGCAAGATGATTCATTTCCAATTAGGGTGAGTCTTTAAAAACACCAACCTAGTGTGCAATCTAATAAATTTAGACTTTAGTTTGTTGATTCATAAAGGTCAAGTGAAAAAGGTAAGAAAGATTTGGATATAAATTTTAAATTTAAAAATTTAGAGGTTAAATGTGGTGGTATATAATTGATCTACATCTAGTTTTGTTCTCCCATATTCGATCCAAAAGGGAAAACAATTTATATTTAGAGAATGAATTGGAATTTAAAAATATGTGATGATAAGATTTAACAATAGATAATCTCATTTTCTAATACAAAATAAAATCATTTTACATACTAATTAATACATTAGAGACAACTATGACTTCAAAACATAAAATAAAAATAAAGAAATATAATTTTTATCATTATACAATAAAAATAAAAAAATATTTCACATAATTAAAAATATAATAAATAAACACTAATTTAATTTGATTACTTTAATATTATTTTATCTATTTATTCTATTATTATAAAAAAAATAAAAAATTACATAGTAAATTATTGTTTAATATATAATATATATATATAAGATCAATGTATATCCCACATTTTTAGATTACACTATTTTTCTTTTGATCTAGCTGAAATCCCTAATAAGAATTGCTCAACCTTTCCTATCTATTATGAGTACAAAAATAGTGCTTCTCATCTGTGGAAGAATCAATCACCATTCCACAATCCATCAAAAAAAGCTAGAATACGTGAAATTTGGAGCGAAGAGTTTGTCAAATCCACCTCCCCGATCTAGCAATGTCTCTTTGTAATCATCTGGAAAACATTCACTTTGAAGTTCTGCCCATTTTTTATCTCTCTGCATTCGAACTCTTAATCCAAAAATACACGAGTGTAAAGACTGAACTGCATACCTTGACTCAGATGCAAGGTTAGAATAGAGAGAAAACGCAAATAGTTGGCTTGTTCTACTGTCGATAGGCATGCAAGCGCAAGTGCAAGTGGGTAAAAGCTTCAGGAGAGTGCAAATACGCTCTTCACTCTTGTCTAGTGAATCCCCTGCCTCCACATACACAATCTGGAACTTTCGCCTACCACTACGGCTTTCCTCCATCCTCCTTTCTATTCCCTCCCTCACTATTTGCAAAGCACTGTTATTGCAATCTAAAGATAGATCGCACATTGTCAACAACAAACTCACATCCACTTCCACTTCCTCTTCTTCTTCCCCTGCAAAACAAGACCAAGACCAATCTACCAAATGTCCACCATCACCCTCCACACCCACAAATCTGCTTCCACCATGAAATAGCGTATGCTCAACAGTGTGCAGCAACTCATCATTCTGAGAGATGCAACGCGAGAAGATGAGAATAAAAATTATAACCGCGAACATGTCTTTCAAGCTAAACACTTAACAATTAAGACTTACTAAACAAGGAAAATAAAAAATTTAACCACATTGGACCTTCCTGTTCATACTCACCTCAAGGCTGTCCACAATCAAAGGGTAATGGTGTCCGGTATGTTCCCACCGTTGAATCAGTGACTCTGATTCATCTATATTTAGGAACAATAAACTTTTAATCTCAACTAAGATGTCCATTGCCTCCTCGTCTAATGATTCGCAAGATGATGCTTTCAGTATCATAAGTGAAGTTAAGGATCTAAGACCACCATCAAGTGTCTTCAAATTTTGGCAACTACTAATGTTGAGACATTTTAAAGACTTCATCTGGCCAAATGACTCTGGAAGGCCCTCTAAGTTGGAACAGCCACTCAGATCCAGAAGCTTCAAAGCAGTTAGAGCGCCAAAGTTTTTAGGTAATTCAACCAGTTGCTCACATTCATTTAACAAAAATACTTGCAAAGTGGATAGATTGCCCAAGCTGTCTGGGAAAAAGGTAAACTCGCTGCAGTCTTCCATAAACAACATTTCTAAGGATTTGAGTTTTCCGAAGGTGGGTGGAAGGCTGGCCAATTTAGTGCAAGAGGATAAATTCAAGAATTGCAAAGCAGATAGGTTTCCAATGTTCTCCGGAAGTGTAGTGATATTACCACATCCACCTAGATGCAACTCAACTAGAGACTCTAGGTTGCCAAAGCTTGTTGGAACCCTCACGAGTGCATCGCAGTTTTGTAATTCTAAGAATTCTAGAGAGCACAGGTTGCCGAAACTTTGACGCAAAGTGGGAAGGTTTGCAGAATTTCCTAAAGACAAAAAACGTAAAGATGCTGGCAGCTGCACATCATTTTCCAAATGAAAGACAAAGGAAACAAATAAACTAATTAGTAAAAACAATATTGTAAAGCTCAAAGATATTGAACATTTTAGAAAGAGAGATGGCACTTGCCTCATCAACATTCTCACTATCTGCCTTCTTTAAAACAGTCAGTCGTTTGAGTTGCTTGGGATGTATAGGCAAATTCCCGTCTACCTCTAAATACTTTAGACTTTCAAAGCTGCGTTGGCATATTCCATTCACTTTAATGGATTTTGGGAGTTTCAAGACTCTCAAAGAAGAGTGCATAACGTTCAGGCTTTCTGCTTCAATTTTCAACTCATCACTATCCGCTTCAATTTTCAACTCATCACTATCTGCGGAGCCTAAAATTTTAATCCCTTTTATTTTCTGCAATTTCTGTTAAAATATTTCCAATTTAAATGTCATAATTGATTCTTAAACCTAAAAAAATATATTTTACAAGAGTATGAATCAAAATTAAACACCCGGTGGCAAACAAACTAATGAAGTAAAAAGTTCAAACAAATCTAAAACTTACAGCAGATATACCTGTCTATCTTGTAGAACATCCTTCAAACATTCCAGCTCCAATATTCTATCTTGTTGGCACAACCATCTTCCTCTTGCCTTTATTATATCATGAACTTTCACCTCCCTACACCCGAGACAAAACTTTGGCATTTCCTCCTCTTTACCCAAAACAATAGAAAAGAATTTTTCAATACCATCATCATCAAAAGAGAGTTTTACAAGTGCTGCATCCAGAAGCACTTCAAGTTGGACCTTTCCAAGTGCCGCACTGACTTCTCTTTCCTCACATTTATCAAAAAAGCAAACGATGTCTAAAAAGGCCTCCTTAGAAAGCTCATCCAAGCTTTTGTATACTTCATCCACCACACGTTCAATGTCTCTACCAGCTGCTACGAATTCTTTGAGAAATTCCTTGAGAGACTTCAATTCTGAGGCCCTGGACAGATACTTTTTAAATTTGGGCCCAACTAATTCTACAAGTAAAGGAATCCCACCGCACATATTCACAATTTCCTTCACATCTATGCTGTCTATGGCTGGAGGAAGTGATGCGTTGTCGCTGCCTAAAGCTATTTTAAATAAAAGTTTTTCGGAGTCTGAGTGAGTAAGCACGTCTACCTCATATGGAATGCGTTCAAAATCCGTTCGTGAAAGCATGTCAGACTGATCAAGCTTTCTGGTAGTTAGAAGTATTCTCATCCCGCTGGGAAGGCAGGACAAATCGGTTGGCAAAAGCTTATTGAGGTTATCTGCTGAGAGGGCATTGTCAATAAATATGAATATACGACCACCTTCTTGTCTAAAAGCCTCTGTTAATTGGTCCTGACCATGCACATAACTGTCTAACACGACGTTCCCTTGGCTAAACAACTGTCTCAACATCTGCTGCTGAAGCCGCTTGATATCATCGTTGGAACAGTTTGCATCCATATCCAGTCTGCAAAATTTGTAGGCCTTAAGGTCGAGAGTCTTGAAGACAGCAGACGCCAGAGTTGTTTTCCCAATTCCTCCAAACCCATAAATTACAACAGCTCTTTTTGAATCATCAGCTGGATCCATTTTCAGAAGTTTAATTACTCTTTCTTTTGCGACTTCTCTCCCAACTGAAAATTCCACCCAAGAAAAACCCATTGTTAAGATAGATCGCTACATACAATAAGAACAGAATTGATGTAGAATAGTCTAAATGGCCATTTATAACCCATTATGTTCTATTAATTTAGGAAAATAATTCTGTCGCGTCCCGTATTAATATATTTTTCTCTCTACTCTACTTTTATTAATTACTAAATAAATAAAGTAAGAAAGAAAATTTAACTTTGTATAAGAATCCACAGAGATATTATGAACGGAGATGGATATCAAGTCAATCCAAAACGGTACCTGGTTTAGGATCTTGTCCCTGTGTTGGAGGAAGAAAGCGAGGAGCGTTGTCCAAAACACCAATCACAGCCCCAAGCGTGAGATCTGCATACGTATTTCGTATCTGTGACTCAAGCTTTTGCAGATCCCCAGCATCCACCGAAGCTTGAAAAAGTCTATACAGTCATGAAAAGTATAACGAATTATTTACCGACAGAAAAGGAAAATTGAAAGATCCTCATTTCTACAAAAATCCTCTTCTGATCACTCTACACAATGTGAAAAATCCATTAAGGGTTTACCTGTAGAGCCTGTGAGATGCCATTTGTGTGAGACACAGAACACATCCATCAAAAATAAAGTTAACTGCTTCATCGAGCCTCTCTGTTTCAGCAGGGACACGGTGATCTAATTGTTTCACGTGCCTTGCCAGAGCACATAAACATTTCAGCAGCTTAATACATTGGTCCCTATTATCCGAAAGTCGTTCTATTTGATCTAACAAATATCCCACCACGCATACCCCCGCCGCCAACAACTGAATCTGGGACGCACCTTTCAAAACCTCACTAACTAGTTTCCGTGTTTCACGAATATAAGAAGACTTGACGCACACCTGTTCGAAAAGGAACGAATATTCATCACCCAAACTGAAAACCAAATTCTATGTGCAAAGTTTCAGGGACTAATTTTAAAGTACAAAATAAATGAAGTTCAATACCATGCAACGATTTCTCTCTGCACGCTTTGACATCTTCATCACTAAATCCTTGCCAAAATTTATGCAAGAATCAAACTTAGAAGAACTGCCACCTTGCTGTGTAGATGTATTCTGTTGGGCCTGCAAACTTCCAATAGTTTATGTTTCTGTTCCATTTGAATTTATCACCAACAAAAAAGTTAGCAGCAGATGGACTAGTTCTTACTCTGTCATTTGTAGCGGTGATGGCTTGAAGACGTTGGTCAATGATGCTGAGTAACTGGTCAAGATGAGAGACATCTCGGACCATTTCTTCAAGAAGCCCCAAATCCATTGCAATCTCGTTTTCGGAGGAACAAAATGCACAGCAACAACTGTTGCCCATCGTAAGAGAATAAAGAGAAGACAGAAGAGAGAAGGGTAAGAGGAAAACTCTATTGAGAGCAGTTAACACTAAAGAGATGGAGAGCGAGAAAAAATGTGGGGAGGAGAGAACACTAAATAGAGAAGTATGCAGGTAAGTCTGAATTTGAGTGTTACATAAAGAGGGATATAATTGTGATAGAGCTAGGGAATCTGTACGTGACTATGAAGTGAACGCACCAGTAAGCTGGCCTCAGGAAACGAAACTTACGGACAGAGATGTAGTGCGCTATCACTTTATGTTCAATCAATTTACTTTTAGACTTGTCGGGCATCGCTTTATGTTAAATCCTTTTACTTTTAGATTTTAGGGAAGAGATTTAAGAAGCATATATTTATGTCAAAATCATTTTCTTTTTCACTTAAAAGGGAAATAATTTAGGGACGTCATTATTTTATATTATATCATTTTATTTTCAGATTAAATTGGTATCTCATCATGTTATGTCATTTTTTTCTTGTAAATATTTTTAGTTTTAGTCAATATTACTAAGTAAATATATAGAGTAAATATTAAAGGGCTTTTATCTTCTAGTGAAGTTGAATGATTTTAAATGGGTCTATTAAAAATCAAACTTTGTTGAGTGCAAGGCTTTTAACATCAATAAAAGGGATTGAGGTTGAGATTGTGTAATTAACATCTTCATGGAATAGATACCTTTTGATCTTTGGTTCTTAGTGAAAGACATCATCTTAGACCACCAATAAAAAGTATGAGCTTGGGATTGTGCAATAAGTGACTTTGACAAAATAGAAACTCATCAATCCTTGGCTCTCAATTGAAGAGGTGTTAGCTTAGACCATTAATTAAAAAGATGAGGTTAGAATTGTGTGATGAGTGACTTTGACAGATGATATCCTTCAGTCCTTAGCTCTTTGTCGAAGACGTATCATCTTATACCACCAATAAAAAGTATGCTTGGTCAAGATTGTGCAATGAGTGACTTTGCCTAAATGGATGCACTCAATCCTTTTCTCTTAATCAAAGATGCATCAAGTTAGACTCATGCTCCTAAATAGATTGCAAAAAAATGATTTAAGGATGATTCTACCTCAAACAAAAAAGGGCATAGATCTATGGTTGAGATTAAAAGAAATACATATAGAATATTAATATTTTATCATTACATAATAATAAACAATGTAATTTCAAAAACTAGTACTTACACCTTTAAAGGGTGCAGTAGATGAGCCTATAGGAAATTTAGGACACATATAGATTTGGCATCTAAATGGTTTGAAATCAATTTCATCATTACAAAGTTTGATGCATGTACCTTTTAATCAAGAAGGGAAGAGTGTTTTATTGTCTTGAATGGGAATTCATTAAGATCGTATCATAGTAATAACTTAATTTGATAAAATATTAAAGTTTTATGTTACTAAAGTGCTTGCAATTGACAAAAAAAATTCATGATGGTAATTTTTATTACTCAGTAATTATTCATCAATTGATTAAAATTTTGATGTGCAGTCTTCTACTGACATGGGCATATGAATTTGTTGATAGTATTTGAGTTTTACCAAAATAAAAGGAAATTTGTAAATCTATTTTTCATTATTTTACAATGAAGAGTTTCGCATGTGCACAAAGATGGGGACCAAAAAGTGGTCACATCCACTTTTTAGTCCATCATAGGAAAAATGTAAGTGTGTTATGATGCACTCACATTTTTTCTTTGATAAAATTTATAAAAAAAAAAATAGGTCAAGCCATTTTAGTTCAAACCCATTTCTACCTAATGCAATAGAGGAAAAAAGTAAGCACACTTACAAGCCATTAGAGTGGATTCAATCTAACACCATATCTTCATGATGTCCCTAAGGTCAAAAAATCAAGATTTCTATGTTTTCAATAGTTTAAGTTATAATAAAATTTGTTTTCCAATTATTTTGATTCATTTTAAAAAATAATCAAAATTGAAAGTCCTTTAACACCATCAAACCCTAATTCACTAGACCACATGGAAAAGGAAAAACCTATTGAAGAGAAAGCACAACCTAAACCTCTTCAAATTCCTCTATCGAAATTCTCTACCATCCCCGTGAGATACAATAAAACTTATTACTTGGAAAATTGAAACAACTAAAAAATAACTTCAAACATTGGTTGAAATGTTTAAAAAAATGTCATGCAACAAACATACATTAGAGAGCCCTTGGGCCACATCCTTGGAATTTATTATTTCTCGCATAATTTTGTTAACTATTCCAAATAAATATATGGTTAAATAATTGAGAGAATGTGTAATAATTTTATTCTACAAAATCATCATATAAATAAATGAAATTCAATTTATGTGCATTAATTGTTGATCCAAGAATCAATGCATGCAATACCCACTTGTTTGTTGCTTTAAAATCTCTTGTGTTTGGTATTATTTTCTATCTATGTATCTGAGGATGTGTACATTGTTCTTTTTCTTGTTGCATTTAGTGGCATGTTTTCCTTATGAGATACATTTTATTCGTTATTTAGAAAGTGTTTAGACCACCTCCATATTTCAAGATGGTGTTCACCAACATGTTAGTTGTAGATAGTTTAGTTGCATTGAGATACATGTATGGAAATGTTCCTTGAAGTTCCTTGTGATAACTTAATGTAGTTAATTACTAATTTATTCTGTAACATCGAAAAAAGGATCCTTAGGCTTTTTTGCGCTCATTTAGCTCCTCCTTGCAGATTTGGACTTAATGTCGCCTTGATCTAGTGTTGTGAGGTGTTTTACACATCCACATTAGGTCTTGGGCCCATTTTAAGCTAAATTAATTTAACTTTGTCATAATTTAATGTTGTAAAATGTGTTTATTTGTATCTTCACATTAAATTTGGGATGCTTGCAAACAAAGTGGACCTAATCTAGTGTTGTAATGTCTCTTTCACATTCACATGGGATTTAGGAACCTTCTAAGCTAAATAAACTCAATTTTGCCTTAATTTAGTGTTGTAAAGTGTATTTATTTATACTTTCACATTGCATTTTGGACCCTATTGCATTTATAACCTTTACATCATCATTAATACGACCCTATCACCCCATGTTGTGTATCCCAAGGCATATTTTGGTCAAAAACCTGACAAAATCAACATAAAAACTTAAATTATTCACTCCCCGACACTTTAGCCCTTGAAATAGCCCCTATGCGACCCATTCACCACTTTGGGAAAATGAGTCCCATCCAGGTGGGACTCATTCACCCAGGATGGCGAATGAGTCCCATTTGAGCTATTTTTGAGGTTTGAGCAGGAAAAAGTGGGTTTTTAATTAAAGTTTCTTCAATGTCAACCTTGAGGATCAAATTAACGGTCATGTGAACTTGGCTTGTCTATATTAATAAGCTTCCAAATCATCATTTCATCTCTCAGTATCCTAAGAAATCCAATAAACATCATACTTTCATATCATCAAGTCAAGCATTCTAAGGTCATCAAGATAGCTTTCAAGATTATTTAAGGGCAAGATTCTTCATCCATTCTAGCAGTAATTCAAGATATTATCATATCAAGCATATCAAAAATCAAACATGTTATTGAGCTAGAGTTGTGATGTAGCATTGAAGATCCAAGACCAAGCATTGCTCTATTCTTATTCTCAAAGACCAAGATCAACATCCTTCATGGCCATTTCATGTTGAGTTGTACATTTACAAGACATCTTCTACAAGACATCATTCAAGGTATTATTTTCATGATTCATGCTTTCATTCCATTGTTTCATCATTGGATTTAATTAACTAAATGGGGTTTGACCAAGGCAAATCCCCATCCCTAACAATCAATATTTTATCTCTCTTCCTTTTTGTGCTTGCAGATCTAGGTATCTTGGAGCTTAGAGAATATTGAAGAATATGTTTCAAACTTGTTGGATTCATCTCCTTACTTTCAAGGTCATAATCTTCACAAAAAGCCACCTACAATTTTGGAATTAACAATTTAAGATCTAGGCACCTAGAGAAGTAAAAAGAGAAAATTGAGAGGAGCATATCAGAACTTTAAATTTCTAGAAAATCCAAACTGGATTCATTCACCACAAGTGGCGAATGAGTCCCATTTTTGGTCAATTTTAAGATTTTGGCATTTTCGGATACCATTTTTTGAGAAACCTGTTCCTATGTAGAAACTCCAATCTGGGACTAATTTACCTAGATTGGTGAATGAGTCCCAATGGGCCAAAATTTTAGAATCAACAACATTTCCAATCTTCATTCAAACCTCTACAAGTTTCCAAGTGCATACTTTTAGTTTTGTAGCTTTCTATTTTGTTTCATGGTCATTTCTAGGTCATTCATTAAAGCATTGCATCATACTAAGGTTTTGCATTTCATCCTTCATTGAATTTTCTTTTCCAAGTCTAAACTTGGTGGTGAACCCCTCTTCTAATCTGAAATCATACTATAGGATACCCTATTGTCAGATCTCTTGTCTCTATTCTTGGGTTGAGATCTCTAGGGTCATCCTTGAATGTAAAGTATAGAAGATTGTTGCCCTAGGTCCTAAAACCCTAGTGGAGACAACATTCTATGTTACATTTTGGTGAACCTGAATTTAGAATAGCTTATTTTCTAATTTGGAGTCCATCATCATCCTAGATTTAGCTTGCATTAACTTTACATTAGGGTTTTCATTAGTTAATTGGCACTCTAGGGTTTCAAAACTTTGTGTTAGTGAAAGTGCATATAGGTTGCATTTTTTCATCTCAAATCATTTCAAATCATCTAAAAATTGCATTTGCACTTAGGATACATATCATGCAACCTAAAAAGCATCAAAATCCATTGAAAATTCTATAAAAAATTGAAAAAAATCCCTATTGGGGAGCGGGTGCATGGAAATGGGTAGCCATTTCGTGGACACCCTTCAAAAAAAGTTTTGAAAAGCCATAATGCGAGCATGTTATAACGCGCTCGCGTTATTTCTTGTTAAAAGCAAGAAAAAAAATGAAAATCTATCATTTGTATTTCGACTATTTTTTTCTTGTAGCCGCGGCCGAAACTCCCATATTTTCACGCTCGCATTCTAGGATGAGCAATTCAAAAAAATTATTCACCAACAATTTCTATTTCTTCGCAACGATGGCGCCACGAAGACAAGGAGGTGTGAGAGGTAAGGATTCTGTGGTTTTTGTTTTGAATTAGTTAGTTTTGGGTTGAATTTGTTAGTTTTAGGTTGAATTTGATATATATTTGTTTGAATTTTTAGGAGATTCAAATCAACCTACAAACCCTTAAGATCCTCAACAGGAAAACCAACCAAATCCTCAAGATCAAAATCAACCACAACAACAACCTCCTCCACCAATCATTCAACCCCCTCCTGGCACTCAACAAAATTTAATGAGTGAAATTGAGAACAACAAAAATCAAATTGAGGATTTGATCAGTAGGTTGAGTGATCCAAATGGTTCAACCATAGAAAGAATGACCCTAGCAAATTCATTGAAAGATATGTTAAAAAATGTAGATTCAATTAGCAAACAAATAACCGGATGGCAAGATAGGAGGCAGGCGGCTAGGGATTATTATGCAAATAAACTATCATACAAAGATGTAAAGGATTTAAAAATTACAAAAGGTGATTTGTGCTCATTATTCACCGACCCACGCACAAATCAAAATATTACCCTCAATGCGAAGAGGTTTCCTATCCATTGGTGGCATCACCAACAGATTAGGGACCAATTTTATGATAGGTGGTACATGGTCTTCGATTACCCATCGTGCAACAATTACGAGGTCCCACAATATTTCCTTCAAAAACTATACAGTGAGTTCATATTGAACAAAATCCCAAATTATTTTGATATGAGGGATTTCCAGGGGAGAGGTGGGGGATCAGCTCAGGATAGACCTGGTGCACAGCCGGATCCTACGCGGCAAGGTAGACGAGCTCTCACTAGGCCACCTCGTGAGCACGTTGTTATGCCTTCCGTCGCAAAGGAAAGTGTTGATGTAAAGACATTGTAGGTGATCAACACTTTGATCCAAAGTGTCATCCATCATACTAGCCCTATTCTACAACGCCATCCAAGGGAGTCTTCGAGTGGTGGCCTTCGAACACATGTGTGTCAATCTTGCGGGGCTACTTGTTCATATGACCCCACTGACACTCAGGAGACTAGTACGCAGGATCCGTGTGCAGCTATGGAGATGGAGAGGGCAGCTGACATTTTGCATCAGGATATGGCATTGATAGTCAGGTAAAATTTAGTGCATGTTCATTGAATTTAATTTATTAAATTTTGATTTTGAAATGCAAGATTAACTAAAAATGTTTTATGATTTTAATAAAATTGCAAGGTCACAGTGTTGAGACTGGATACATCGGCCCCCCACCAACTTATTTCTGCAGTACACCTATCGCTAGGGTATGTAACTACTAAACAATTATAATTTTATTGCATGTTAATAGCATTGTTTTACGAATGGTAATTTAATATGCCATTTTGGATGTTCAATAGACTAATATTGGAGGTTTTGATGGAACACTTCCCAGTGGCAGTGGATTTACTCAAACCTACACGGAGGTAATATAATAAAGATTTTAACTAATGAATCAAGTACTTAATAGATTTTTGTAGTTTATATTCACATCGTTGATTACGTTGAATAATTTTTTTTTTATTTCTAGTTGTTGCAAGATGAAACACATTTGAATGTGATGAGGGCAATGGATATTGGTGTGACATCTGCTATACAATCCTTGATGGCTCTGATAGGAGAGGTATGAGGCAAATTAGTAAATTTACATTTACATTTGTTGTTATAGATGTTAGTTAGTGAAAAATCAAACCATTATTGATTCACATAGTTTAATTTCTATTTGTATGGTTTATACAGAACTTTGAGCACGCCTGAGCATGGGTGTGAGAATATTTCCCTCATGGAGACAGATTGCGAGATGGCAGTAAGTGATTATTTTGTCAAATATATCATTTTTTATAATGTAATTTCTATATATTCATGTCCTTACTTCTTATTGTAATAGTTAAAACTTCACCATGAACTAAACCCTAGGAGGAGGAGCAGGAGCACTCCTCGAGTGTAGCAAAAATGAGTGACAAGCCTATCGCCATCCGATCGAAAAGGAAAGGGAAATATTTTATTTCCAGGGCATGGAGCGCAATCACTTTTGATTCTAGAGCCCTTTGTTGTATGCCTACATGGCATTTTTGTACATATTTTTTATTGGACATATTTGACATTGTATGCCTATATGGGATTCTCGTAAGCCTATATGGCTATTTTGTACATATATTTCATACTTATATCGACATATATTGATGTATTCCTACATGGCTATTTGGTTAATACAAATATATTTTATCAATGCCTATCCATATTTGCATTCTAAATTGATGGTTCAATAGATATGAGTTACGTGTATTCAAGTGTATACTTTGTGACTTACAAGCGTTCGAATGTATACTTTGTGGCTTACGTGTTTTCATGCATATACCTTGTATTCCTGCATATAATTTGTATTAATTTGTGTATACTATGTATTCGTGTGTATACTTTTTGAGGCTTACATATTTTTGAGTACTTGTGCTTCCCTTATTGACATGTACATGCTTGACTTATTCATGTGTATAATTATTAATTGGTTAGCCCTAGCATTGATCAGTGGTGTCCTTCATGGTTTGTATTGAATATTAATTGATTGATGCTAATCAACTTTATCTAAAAGAAAAAAACACGTTTACAATTGGTATTTCATAAAATGATTCATAAAAATATTCCAATATGTTCTTGATGCGTCACTATCAAAAGATTTAAATATGTCAACTTTTTGCAATACTATTTCTTGTATACAAAATGGACTCAGGAGAAAGCAAGTTATAATTTATAATAGAAATAAGAAATGGACTCAACGTTGTCCTAGACACCCGAATAGGTCTATTTAACAAAGCAACACGTTCTCAATTACTCTTCGAATTGCAAAGCACCATTGGTGATGCAGAGTGGCTCAACCAAGTTGTGATTTGACACAACTTCTCTCAAATATGCCCACTAAGACTCCAACATTCGCTTGACTCGACGATAAGAACTCTCCTATTCCTTTATGTTTTTGCACCAAACCACCGCCAAAAGAAAGCCAACTAAGCCCTCTTTCAATCCATGTCATCCTCGGGACCATACAGGAAGTTGGAGGCCGTACCAAGTACGGGATCAGCAAGTTTGTATCAAAAATCTAAAAAATAAAGAACAATGTGAATAATTCTTATTAGATCTTCTCCAAAAGTTCATCACAAACCTGCATTCAAGCCTCTCAAGGCTTTACATAGTGTTTTACACCCTTCTTTAACAGATCCATGCCCTCAACTAACTAAAAACCAACTTTCAAAACAAGTAACCCTTGCATTTCAAATTTGTTGCTTTAAGCAACTTACAAATTTGTAAGTTTAGACTCCTCCAACCTAATCAGTACATCTAATGACCTCTAAACCCACACAAATGGTTACAAATAGCCTTATTACATCGACAAAACTCCATTCTTTCACAATAATATACAAATTCACAAATTATCCTTCAAAGGCTACAAAGACAACTTCTAGTGCAAGATTGAAATTTTCACATTTTTTATCAATAGACCCAAAAGTCACCCTAAAACATACCTAATGGTATTAATTGACCTTATTCAAGACAAAGCATGCTCAAAATACCCACAACAACCTATTGACCAACCTATTCACCATAAGATAATCACTAAAACCACTGAACTAGACCTTCTTCATCAAATGGAGGAACAAAGTGGTCTGCACCAATGATCATACTCTTTTTTTGTGGAATACTCGGACTTCTCAACCGTCATTTGTATGTTTCTCTTTTCCAATGTTTTGCATGCCATCATAAGGGATCAAACTGGTTGAACGCAAGTCGGATCAATTCCACGTGTTTGGGTGTGAAAGATGACCATACCTAGCATAAACCTACCTATTGGGATGCATTGGAACAGTTAGTTTGGTCACATGAATTTAAAAATGAAGATGCACCACTTTCCAACTTTGCACAGCTTGAATTTGACACTTTTTCCATCAAGTTAAAATCCATCGCAATGGGAAAACCACTTTGAAATAGCCATAAATAAGAGAGGTTTTTGTAGAGGGGCCCAACACAATCCTGTAGGATTAGACGAGAAGTTTCTCAGCCTCACGGTATCCGAGTAATAGCATGCTAAAGTTTGCAACCATTTTGCACTTTGGACCCTTAAGGGATCAATCTGGTGGAACATAGCTCGGAGCGATTCCACGTGTTTCGATGTGAAAAAAAACCATGCCTAGTGTAAAAATACCTATTCGGATGTGTCGGAACAGTCTGCTTGGTCACACAACTTGCAAAACAAAAGTTGCACCACTTTGCAACTTTGCACTGCTTGCATTTGATGCTTTTTCCATCAAGTGAAAATTCGTCGCCACGAGAAAACCACTTCAAGATAGCCAAAACTGAGAGAGGTTTTTTTATAAGGGCACAACATGATCCTTTAGGATTAGACGAGAAGTTTCTAAGAATCACGGTATCTGAGAAATAACATGATGAAGTTTGTAGCCATTTTGCACTTTGGAACCTTAAGGGATCGATCCGGTGGAACATAGCTCGGAGCGATTCCGCATGTTTCGATGAAAAACAAGACCATTCCTAGCATAAAAATACCTATTCGCATGCATTGGAGCAGATATTTTGGTCACACAAGTTGCAGAGCGAAAGTTGCACCACTTTGTAACTTTGCACAGCTTGAATTTGACATTTTTTCCATCAAGTGAAAATTCGTCGCCATGGTAAAATCACTCTAAGATAGCCAAAACCGAGAGAGGTTTTTCTAGAAGGGCCCAATGTGATCCTATGCGATTAGACGAGATTTTTCTAAGTGTCACAGTATCCGAGTAATAGCATGCTGAATTTTGCAGCCATTTTGCACTTTGGACCCTTAAGGGATCGATCCGGTGGAACATAGCTCAGAGCGATTCCACGTGTTTCAATGCGAATGATGACCATGCCTAGCATAAAAATACCTATTCGGACATATTGGAACAGTCTGCTTGGTCACACAAGTTACAGAACGAAAATTGCACCACTTTTCAACTTTGCACTGCTTGCATTTGATGCTTTTTCCTCAAGTGAAAATCCGCCGCCACAGGAAAACCACTCTGAGATAGCCAAAACCCAGAGAGGTTTTTGTAGAGGGGCCCAACATGATCCTGTAGGATCAAACTAGATTTTCTAAGCATAACAGTATCTGAGTAATAGCATGTTGATGTTTGCAGCCATTTTGCACTTTGGACCCTTAAGGGATCGATCCGATGGAACATAGATCGGAGCAATTTTGTGTGTTTCAGTGCGAAACAAGACCATTCCTAGCATAAATATACCTATCCAGATGTGTTGGAGCAATTAGTTTGGTCACATGAGTTGCAGAGCAAAAGTTGCACCACTTTGCAACTTTGGACAACTTGAATTTGACACTTTTTCCCATCAAGTGAAAATCCGTCACCACAGGAAAACCACCCCGAGATAGCCAAAACCGAGAGAGGTTTCTCTAGAGGGGTCCAACGCAATCCTATAGGATTAGATGAGAATTTTCTAAGTGTAATGGTATCTGAGTAATAACATGTTGAATTTTGCAGTCATTTTACACTTTGGACCCTTAAGGGATCGATCCGGTGGAACATAGATCAGAGTGATTCCACGTGTTTCGGTGTGAAAGAGGACCATGCCTAGCGTAAAAATACCTATTCAAACATGTTGGAACAATCCTCTTAGTCACACAAGTTGCAGAATGAAAGTTGCACCACTTTGCAACTTTGCACTGCTTGCATTTGATGCTTTTTCCATCAAGTGAAAATCCGCCGCCACGGGAAAACCACTCCGAGATAGCCAAAACTGAGAGAGGTTTTTTAGAGGGGCCCAATGCAATCCTATAGGATCATATGATAATTTTCTAATCATCACGATATCCGAGTAATAGCATGTTGAATTTTGTAGCCATTTTGCACTTTGGACCCTTAAGGGATCGATCTGGTGAAACGTAGCTCGGAGCGATTCCACGTGTTTCGGTGCAAAATAAGACCATTCCTACCATAAACATACCTATTCATACGTCTTGGAGTAGTTAGTCTGGTCACACGAGTTGCAGAGCAAAAGTTGCACCATTTTGCAACTTTGCACAACTTGAATTTGACACTTTTTCCATCAAGTGAAAATCTGCCGCCACGGCAAAACCACTCCGAGATAGCCAAAACCGAGAGATTTTTTTGTAGAGGGCCCCAACATAGTTCTGTAGGATCAGATGGGAAATTTCTAAGTGAAAGGGAATAATTTTTATGGGGTTTGTGTTGTTGCCCCTGTAGATTTTGATGGAAAAGGGCATGAAAAATGAGGTTTCACCCGAGGGTTTGATAAAATATTGCATGTAGAGGTTGGGTGATTGTCTTTTGAGTTTTTGCAGGTGATTTTAAGAAGGTCTAAGGTGGTGGCATGTTCTGGTAAAGTGCGGAGCCATTCCTTTCAATAAACCCTCCTTATACTAGCATAAAATAAGGGTTTTGGTTTGGCATGGTGGAGTGAGTTTGTCCTGAGACAAATTGTGGATCTGAAGGTTTGGATACATGATCATTTCTGCCCCAACAAGTTAAGGGGGTTCTTGAATGTTTAAAGGTATGTTCCTTTGTAAATTAGGCCTAGTTAGCCTAATGAGGACAGCGAAGAAGGTCATTTTTGATGCATATGTTCCAAGATAGTCACTGTTGATTTTGAAGTATGTGTTGTAACTCAATAATAGCTATCTATATCAGTCAGTTTTTTGTGAATTCATTTGAGAAGATTTCCTCAAAACACCATTTGGAGCCACTTTTTTCACTTGAAAATTCATCATAAAACCCTTTAGCAACAACTCCACCTTTGTTTCTTGAATTCACCTACATAAATAAACACACACACACCTAAAACATCCTAATTCAACCTTACATGATTTATATCACTTATCTAATCACCTAATGACCTCTTTGAGAATTTGAATACATTACATATGACCTTTACAAGACCTTTTTCACATTGTTTACATTTCAAAATTCAAATTTTGCAAATTAATCCTATTGAAAGAATATACAGAACAAGGTGCTACTGCACCAAACATGAACTCCAAAATTCATATATTTTTGTAAATCCCATTATGTAAGTAAATCTCATTACAATGCCTTAGGTACTTCATTCTCATAGATCTTTTACAATGTCACTCATACATTCGAGATTCTCTTTAAATATCTACATCATAGGTGCTCATTATGAGGTTAACTTCAATTGAGTAACTTGAGATTCCCTCGCTAAGCTTCACACGCTCTTTTATAATGGCTTGAAATCAAAATTGAGATTTGTCAAGATCTTCAAAATAAGGATGTTGCATTTATTTTTTGGCTGAGATTCTCTTTGATGGCTCATAACTCAGCATTTTCTGCAATGAGAGATCAATCAATTTTTAGTAGTTTAATTACAAATACACAAAGTAAAAGAGAAAAAGAAAGAGCATCCAAAATGGAAATGAAATAAAAATAGATGGGAGGCACTAACAGATAGTCATGCAGGTCTCACAACTCACTCACTCTTGGTCATACATCTTCACTAGGAATTCCAACATACCTATTGCACACAACACCTCTCCTGAATAGAGTAAGTTGAAATTTCATATGCTCTTATAATGTCTACATCATAGCTGTTCATTATAAGGTTAACTTCAAATGAATAACTTGAAATTCCCTCACCAAGCTTTGCACACACTTTTCTAATGGCTTAAAATCATGATTGAGATTCGTCAAGATCATCAAAATAAGGATGTTGCATTGCTTTTATGGCTGACATTCTCTTGGATGACTCATATATCTGCATTTTTTGCAAGTGGACACCAATCACTGTTTAGTATGTTACTTAAAAATACACAAAGTAAAAGAAGATGTTAGCATTGGAATCAAACAAATTAATGTGCATACAAGTATAAATTAATAAGGACCAATGTGCATATACTTACAAATTAATCCAACGAACCATCTAGATCTACTCTACTCTTTATTGTGTCAAGTATTGCCTCATGGTCAGACTCACGGACCTTCCACAAGGTCTTGTTCAAAGTTCTACCCCCTTACTTGGTCAAACTAACATTGGATGCCACAACAAGGTTCGAGTAATGAAGAATCTTGCGATGTGTGTCAAAGTCCTAAAATAGCCAATGTTTAACACTTGAATGTGGGTACCTTTTAAGCCATGTTGCAGTAACCACAACTAAGCCTCGAATGTAGTCGATGTTTTCTCCATCTATAACTGGGGCCTCCAAAAAAATTTTGGCCTCAACACAATGACAATTAATAGTTTGTTCCCTCTTCATTGTCTTCATCTGCAATAACTGCATAAACATGCCCTGCATTGATATGTGCAGAAAATATCTTGAAATTTGTCAACATTACAAATACAGTACAAAGTAAGATAATGATATGGAATTTCAACAACTATGCAAGTAGATATATCACTTGGTTGAACTAGATCTAATACATGGTCAAATTCGACCGATGATTCCATTTGTGTCAGTTCCAATGTCATCAGAGGGTGATATGTGTGAAGTGGGCTAAGATAACTTGTCAACCATTTTTCAACCCACTCCCCTAACTCACAATCATTCCAGGCTTGCATTCTACATGAAGAACAAAAGCATGTCATCTTTCATGTATCGATAACGTGTTTGGATAAAGTTTGGTAGTTACCTTCCATGATTTGTTGTTATTTTGCCATGTAAGTTGCAGCATTGAGTTCTTGAATTAGTGAATCATGAACGAATTGAATGGTTCTAAGTTTCTAATTAGATTTTTGCTATATTACAATCAATTTTATGATGGTTAATCTATTTTTTTGAGTCTGACAAAGAGTTGAAACTAAGTTCTAATGTTTTGATGAAAAGATGATTGAGTTTGTTCGTTGATCTTCTTCAATTTAAGTTAGGGTCAAAATTACCCTTGATGATTTGTGGATCCTGGTAGATGCTCTACATCAAGATTAAAATGGTAATTGGAAAGTGTATATAATTGTGTAATTTAAAATGTGCATTGACAATGTAAGGTTATAATGAAAAACAAAAATGAAAGCAAGCCAGACTTTCAAATGGAGGAGTTCAATCCAATTATGTAGACTTAGCTTCTTCTTTCTTCAAACTCCACAACAATTTGACTTGTTCAAAAGCTTGTTCCCCTCCAAAATTAAATTGTATATCAATTTTCAATGGAATTCAAACTTCAATTGATATTATATGTCTTTCAACATGGAAACTTTTTTATTTCATACAAAGGTGGTAGAAAGATCATGGAAAAGGTGATGGAATGTGAAAAAGATGCTTGCACACTTCACAACATCATTAAAAAGCTACTTTTTTGTCGGAGCATGCGTAGAACCAGAGGAATATGTAGACTGTGGGCCTTGACATCATGAGTATATCGAGTTTGTTTACCATTTTTAGTGGAGCAAAAAACGTGCTCGCGTTATAACACGAGCGCGTTATATGAAATATGGTTTTCTAAATATATCTATTTTCTCCCTCTTTGTCTATACCCTCTATCCTAATTCTATATCTCTTCCCTGCACCCTTATAGTAGAGGAGATAGAGGTGAGTGTGTGTGTGTGAGAGAGAGAGAGAGAAAGAGGTAGAGGTAGAGGGAGAGTGGGAGAGAAAGAGGGAGAGAAAGGGAGGAAGGGAGGGAGAGGGAGAGGGTTAGAAAGAGATAGTGGGAGAGATGGAGATAGATAGGGAGGGAGAGAGGGGGATAGTGGGAGAGAAAGAGGGATAGGGAGAGTGGGAGATAAAGAGAGAGTGGGAAAGAAAGA